>CM042536.1:16424403-16936903 GCA_023630585.1 Cranoglanis bouderius | reverse complement strand
ACTGACAAAGAGAAAGGCTCAACAAGGCAGGGAGACCATGCAGAAATGCACAACAGGGTATAATAAGGGTTGCATGGTACAATAAACTTGCAAAGCAAGATAACAAACAATTCAGCATTAAACAAGGAAGCAAATTAAATAATTTATGTTTATAGTGGCAGTTGAGCTACCAACACAGTGTCATGCAATTACATCCTTTTGGATTTGTAGTTTCAAATGGTTGGCACAGACTGGGTGGGATAAGACAGCAAATGGTTTTAGTCTAACACTCCTTTTGCTCATACAGCAATCAAAGAGAAAAAAACTGACAAAAGCAGCAGCGGCTCACCAGGTTAAAGAGTTCACATTAAAAACTAGTTTTGCACAAAGGCTTTAATCAAGCAAGAGGCAATGATGTGTCAAATCTGAACCAGAAGACTGGGGATCTGATATAATTTTGCAACACAATACCTCTTACAGACTAGAACACCCATGGTTGATGATTTACTATAACATGAGCTTACATAACTAAGTTCAAAACAAACCTGTCAGCTTCCTATCCACATGATTTTAAGAGATAAAGGTAAATACATTCATTCACAGTACCAGTACCTGAGATGGGGTCTTTTAGGTTTTAGTGAATAATTAATCATTAAAGCAGAACAACATGAAATGAGCATGATAAACACATTAGCGCCAACATGTGCATTAGTTGCCTGAAAATGTTTTTGTATTAAACACCACGCATTATACTGTTCACTCGCTCTCACAGAATTTGCAGCAAGGCTTTTCGTGTCTATTGTGTTGTGATGTAGATCCTCTTACCTGCTTATACAGCAAAAAGCCACCAGTCGAAAGAGATCAGCGAAGCTGATCCCTGACCCCTCCAAGGAGAAGGCTGAAACACACACATACATACACAAGAATTTATCACCACTAGCAGTAGTAATGGACAACAAAGCTAGAAACGTTCGCATTTGCTCCACTGTGAAAGTCCACGTATGCATAAGTACCTCCCACTGTTAGAGGAATATGGAACAAATAGAGGAAGAGAACCAAATTTGGGTTAATGCAAAACAGATGTGCTAACTGGCAGCAAGTTATTGTGGAAATCATTATCCCTGTTGTTCAGCTTTAATAAAAAAAAAGTAACAACTGTCAAAGAACAGACTGAAATTTTCACACTAGAAGTTTTTGCAGTGACAAAGGCAAGCGTTAATCTTATTTTAATCATCTTGTGAGAAGTGTAATTATAAATGCCTTAAAAACTGGTCTTTTGAGTATTGCAGGAAAGAGTATGTTATATTAAAGTTTTTAAAAAAATATTTTACCTGTTTTCCTAACCACATAACCCTTTTAACCCTTACATTCCTGCTGCAGTGTGATATGGTATTTAATATGATCAGCTTTAGAAATGTAAGGTTGTAAGCAGAATGCGACCAGTCAGATGTGCTTCCTTGGGATATAATTAAAGGATTAAAAACAATTATTTATATTTATTTATATTTATTAATTATGTATTAATGATAAAAAAAAAAATCTTAACATTAATGGCTGAAAGACTGGAATTACATTCCAGACATGTCTGTAACAAGGCTGGGAAATAGATTGGTTTAAAAAAAACAAAACAACAACAACTAGGAAAAAAAAAAACAATCCTAGGACTCTATAAAGCACTGACAGCACACAGTCTGAGAACACTAAGCCACACAGCTAAATCTAGCTCACACAGAGTCATTGTAATGTCCAGACAAACACAGTGGACCAATAAAAGGCAAAAACAGACAGGTAAAACCAGCTTTTTTTTTTTTTTTTTTTTTTTTAAGTGGTGGGCAGAAGGAAGTGAAAAGAAGAAAAGAGCTCTCTGGCATTGTGTGGAACTCACTGTACTGGCTCTCTGTAACTGGGAAGTCCCTCACAGTCACTGGGGTACTGTCTGTGTCCATACGCAGGGAAATCACCTTCTTCTGGAGTTTAGATGACCTTCTCACCAGAAATGTCTACAGCACATACACAAAGAAATAGGACAAAAGATAGAAGACAAACATTACCAGTGTTCAACATTTGTGCTGTGGTACTGTATATGTCATTAAGATTTTAAATGTCACTCAGGTCACTTTGCGCAATGCAACATCATGAGCTTAGCTCTGGCTCAGAGAGCATAATCAGCAGTTTGAAAAAAAGCTCATTATGCTATTTAAAACTCAAATCTGACGTCAAAACTGACATGACATTTACCACATTTCAGATTACAAAAGCCACATTTAACCCTCTACCAGGAGCTGAAACATCAGAAATTTCATTAGTAATATAATATTTCAATAAGTGGAATATGCCAGCAGGTATGCTACTCCAACAATATTCCAACAGTTTAGCACATATACATGACATGAAATCACATGCTTAAAAGAATTATCTTGCTCATAAACCACTGGCAAGCAGAAATCTCCAAAACTTCATGAGTTCGGATGGCCTATAGACATGAAGTTATAATGTCTACCAACAAAGCTTTTCTTTGTAAAGATTCACTGTAAAACATACTTACAAATACAGAATATTTTACATGAATGTGTCTACTTCTGACCCTATATGCCTGTATAATAAGCCACTAACATATGTATAAAAACCAGTAGGGGAATATACACTCCTTTAAGCTTGGAGCCAACATAACAGTGTCAATCCTAAATCAGTGCTATAAGAAATTAACATCATAATAATGAGAATGATTATTATAACATTAATTAAACATTGTTGTAGCTGTTCTTCAGGATGTCCAGTTTCAGATCAGAAACAATATAGAGCTATACTAACGACACTGAACAAAACTAAACTGAACTGAAACATTACATATCATAAATATTCTCCAGCCATTAATGTAACTTATGTGTGTGTGTGTGTGTGTGTGTGTGTGTGTGTGTGTGTGTGTGTGTACATACACTATATACTATTGTGTGTATAGCACACTCACCCCTGGTGGCTGAGGCTGCAGGATGCATTTTGCTTCTTCATCATTGAGTGGCAGTAAAAGCCAGACTGGGTGTGTGTGTGTCAGTCTGTCCAACACACTCATGCGCCGGCCTAGAGAGTCATAGCCAGAGTCCCGGACCCCTGCTGCACCAGTGCAGACCGACGACTGCAGGAACAGGCCACTCACCTCCCCCTCCAGACTACAAAGAGAGTAAAAAATGGCTTGCAATGTCTGTCAATGGAAATATCCCATTTTATTCAGAGCTAAACACTGTCCATGGTGAAATAATTTGGCCTGTCATATTTGATGTTCATAGGAGCATCTGGAACAGTGCTTCCCAATCCTGGACCTGAAGCACTGCTGCATATTTTAATGTTCTCTCTACTCAATTTGACAATTTGTTAAAAAAAAAAAAAAAAAGAAAAAAAAAAAAAAGATGAGCTACAAAAGAGAAACACTAAAATGTGTAGTGCAGATGTGCTTGAGTAGTATGACTGAAAACTGCTAGCTCAGACTAGCCTCCAGGATAAGCAAAGTCTTCTCGCTTGTGCACATCAAATCTTTGTTGTTGTTCTGCCACAAGACACTAAGTCTATGCCATGAAATGTGCAGGCTATCCCTGAGAGAATTGGGAATATATATATATATATATATATATATATATATATATATATATATATATATATATATATATATATACATACATACACACACACACACAAACAGTATCTCACAAAAGTGAGTACACCCCTCACATTTTTGTAAATATTTTTTTATATCTTTTCATGGGACAACACTGAAGAAAGTACACTTTGCTACAATGTAAAGTAGTGAGTGTACAGCTTGTATAAAGTGTAAATTTGCTGTCCCCTCAAAATAACTAAACACACAGCCATTAATGTCTAAACCGCTGGCAACAAAAGTGAGTACACCCCTAAGTGAAAATGTCCAAATTGGGCCCAAAGTGTCAATATTTTGTGTGGCCACCATTATTTTCCAGCACTGCCTTAACCCTGTTGGGCATGGAGTTCACCAGAGCTTCACAGGTTGCCACTGGAGTCCTCTTCCACTCCTAGTAGTCCTCCATAACAACATCACAGAGCTGGTGGATGTTAGAGACCTTGCGCTCCCCCACAGATGCTCAACAGGGTTTAGGTCTGGAGACATGTTTGGGCAGTCCATCACCTTTACCCTCAGCTTCTTTAGCAAGGCAGTGGTCGTCTTGGAGGTGTGTTTGGGGTCGTTATCATGTTGGAATACTGCCCTGCGGCCCAGTTTCCGAAGGGAACTGCTTCAGTATGTCACAGTACATGTTGGCATTCATGGTTCCCTCAATGAACTGTAGCTCCCCAGTGCCGGCAGCACTCATGCAGCCCCAGACCATAACACTCCCACCACCATGCTTGACTGTAGGCAAGACACACTTGTCTTTGTACGCCTCACCTGGTTGCCACCACACATGCTTGACACCATCTGAACCAAATAAGTTTATCTTGGTCTCATCAGACCACAGGACATGGTTCCAGTAATCCATGTCTTTAGTCTGCTTGTCTTCAGCAAACTGTTTGCGGGCTTTCTTGAGAGGCTTCCTTCTGGGATGACAGCCATGCAGACCAATTTGATGCAGTGTGCGGCGTATGGACTGAGCACTGACAGGCTTGTAACACTAACGAGTCACATGACACCGGGGAGGGAAAATGGCTAACTGGGCCCAATTTGGACATTTTCACTTAGGGGTGTACTCACTTTTGTTGTCAGCGGTTTAGACATTAATGGCTGTGTGTTGAGTTATTTTGAGGGGACAGCAAATTTACACTGTTATACAAGTTGTACACTCACTACTTTATATTGTAGCAAAGTGTCATTTCTTCAGTGTTGTCCCATGAAAAGATATAATAAAATATTTACAAAAATGTGAGGGGTTTACTCACTTTTGTGAGATACTGTATATATATATATATATATATATATATATATATATATATATATACTTTTTAAATTATAAATCTAGACACACAGCCAATGTGATACAACAAATACAAACCAGGCCAAAGACAGTTTGAATATATTAGCAGATTAGTGTAATTTCTCTAATAAAATCCATATCAAAATGTATATTATTATATTATATTATATTATTATTATATTATATTATTATTATAGTTTCATAATAAAACCCTCTGCATTTTTCTCCAAAGTAAAAATCGAAAGATTCATTGCATATGGAAAAAAACAAATATGTATTTTGTCACCAACTAGGCTGAGGAGCTAAAGAGGAAAATGCACCCTCTAGTGGACAAACAGCATTACCATAAAAAAAAACAACAACAACAACACACACACACACACACACACACACAAAGAAAATTACTTTGTATGCAGAAAGCCTTAACTTTTGGCTCTTAGTTTTTTCTTTTCTTTTCATAAAATTACTTAAAAGTAACAAAAATCTGTTGTTGTTGAATAAAATAGTGTTCCTCATGGGGATCAGACATGTCTCCACAAGGTCAAAACTGTCAGATATTCTTAAAACATAAAAACACTCCTCAGAGGTACAGCTAATTTAACAGTTATTCTTGTTATCCTTGGCCAAACATGCCACTGTTAATTAACTGGGCTCTGTTCTTGGATTAAACATTTAAGAACCATCCAACAGATCACCAAAGTTGGTACAATTTCTTAAAAAAAACAAAACAAAAAAAACAAATCTCAGTTAACATAACACAGTCGAGGCCTCTTGTTAGAATCCACCTATAAATATATATGAGAAGTCAAGGGAGTGAGAGTGTGAGAGAGCGAGACAGAGTGAAAGATCAGGACAGAGCGAGAGAAAGAGAGTGAGTAAGAGACAGAATGAGAGAGCAAGAGGACTCACCCTTGTAGGAGCTTTGTGTCTGGCTCTCTAGCTGTTTGAACCATCTCCTGCTTCAGCTCTGAGATCTCAGTGGAAAATGTGTCTATCAGCTACAGAGAGACACAAACACAGCAGTGTAAAAGACCTGTAACATGCTCTTGTGCACTTGTGCGTGCATGTAAAATAATTATTTCTGCATATTCAGACATGAGTCACAGATCCTCTAAACCCAGTCCAGAGCTGCTTCCCTTTTATTTAAATTAACCCCAGATTCAGAGAAAACATAACCTAAGGGTGAATAGGAAAACTGACAGTACACTAAATGACTGGAAATCCGGAATATTTACGTCATATATACAAACATTTAGTACTATTGACTGATGTCTAAATCAAATGTTACATGAAAGTCAGAGACCTGGTTTAATAGTCATGCCATTGTGCTTTCTGAACACACAAAGGAGAAATGAAAGTCGAGTTTACTCAAGACTATAATGTAAGTGTAGTGTAAAATGAGAAGATTTTTGATGTGGTCCAGTTCAAAAGAATCAGTTGGTGTGTTGTGTGTTTTGATTGAACTAAGTGAGGAGAGTAAGGCTGCGCTTAACTTGCAAGTGGGAAGTCTAAAATCAGAATTAAATAATTTTCTAGCTCAGTGTATTCTGAGTGTACAAAGTGGGAAAAACATGGAAAACGTGTGTTTTGTTAGCAACCATCTAACACCTAGCCATTTAACATTAGTAATCAAGAGTATAGGATGTTTATTTATTTATGTATACTTATTTTAAATTTTTGCTCATTCTGAACAGGAATAATATATTTGCGTTCATGCTCCAGCGCTCCATGCCCCCAGTTAGAATTAACTAAAAAAGAATGGTCAATAACGCTCTTGATGTTATATTCTGATGTAATATTCTGTTCATAGGAAGACTAGGATGTAAATAAAACCAAACACTGCATTTAACCAGAAACTTATTTATTTATAGACAGCTCTCCTGTTTTAGTAGTACTGTACTGCCTTGTGTTGTTTGCACACGTTTGCACACGTTTGCACATGCACTTTATGCAAAATGTGTACTTATTTAATTCTGTGTCGTCTCATGTAGTTTAGTGTATTGTTTTATGTAGCACCATGGTCCTGGAGGAACGTTGTTTCGTTTCACTGTGTACCGTTCCAGCTCTATATGGTTGAAATGACAAGAAAAGCCACTTGACTTGACTTGTATTTTGTAACATTTTCAGAGCATGCTTCCACTTTGCAGTGTGATTTGTCGCTAGCAAAATCTTAGGAAAAATACTTTCTGCATGGATTTTACTGCCATCACCCCATCTTTGAAAACCCAGCTGTAGTTGACTAACTGATCTATCAGTAGCCAGACATGGTAAATTCTGGACAGGAATTTAGGCCTTTTGGAAAATCGTTAAAATTTAGGCTGTACTTTCTTGTACTCACAATGTAATGGAAAAATAAAGTTCTTCATTGGTTAAGCACTTGTTTTCATGCTGGAATAATTTAGAGTGACTGTTGGCATTTTCTATTGCATTAGAAGGGCACTTCTGTTCGATACCAACACGGGGCAGTGTTTCTCTCTCTAGGTCCAGGTCTGGCAGTTTCAGAGTCCAGTCTATGATGACAGGCTTACTTTTGAACTCTCAAATATTTTAGAACTGAATATTTCAGTAATTTGTTAAACCTATGGAACACTATCCACACTTTCCCTTCAGTTCTTCTGAGCCAGCAAATTTCAATTACGCTCTGAATGTATTTGTCTTACCCCACAACCCTAGTCAGCAAACCACAATTACACCCCAGTCTCTTGTGCACTGAATGCAGCTCACAGCCAAATAACACAGTTTCTATACAGCCTTTTATAAAATACAGAATGAGACTGCGGTCAAAAATATTTAAAAAATACTTTTAAGAGAAGTTAAATATCTCACGAAAACTAAAAACTAAATCTAGTATCAAAATCAATGTTTTTAATTCATAATGTAAGGGGGCTAAATGGTTTTGGAGCAGTTCCTGGCAAAGAACGGGCTTTCCCAAGATCAGTGGGGTACTGATAATATTAGGTAATCTATACATGTAGAATGGAAGCTAAGAAGTAAAGACTATTAAGAGGAAACTGAGAAAATCTTTATGACTGATTTAACATTAAACACAGCACATTCCTCAGGGCTAACATCACTGAAAGAGAACAGTATCATTTACAAGTAATATAATAAACAGACTTTAGATCATGGAAAAGACAGGACAGGGAATGAGAAGAAGACTCCAAAATATTAAATGAATAAAACATGAAAGGTGCTAGGGAGGGTCCAGGATTTTGCGTTTAACAAAGATTAACTAGGGAAAAAACTCAGTATATTTTTTGCTTGCTCTAAGGAGATTTAGAAGGAAAGTGTGATGTCTGAGGCTGGCAACCTGGTGGCTGGCACTACTGCCTTTTCAAAAGGTCAAAACACTCTTCTAAATGGCACTCAGTAACTCTCTCTAATGAGCTCCATGATTTAGTCACACGCTGTATGGGCATCCAAAATAGCAGCCTAGACCCTAGGAAACTACATATTCCTGGACACATTTTTAACTTTGAACAGACACATGAGAATGTCACAAACTAACATCTGATGGTGGATATCCTCCACCAAAAAAACAAAAAAACACCTGCTACTGAACACAGCTAAAAGTATCTCTTTGTCTTTTTTTTTTTTTCCTCATTGGGAAACAAGAGGTAATAAAAGCTGTTGTTCATTCATATCCATAATCCTAACAAAAATCCACTATAATCAGAGAAAATCTTCATAAGTGCACATGTCTGATTTATTCAAGACTTTGGCTGCAGCAAAACTTTTGACTGAAACAAACCCAGAGACTTAGGTCAGTGAGTAAAACTTCCTTAAAAAAACAGAGATTACGTCACTGGTTTGGTACAAAATAAAATAAGCATGAACTGAAGGCTTCAGTAAATCTGGCCTTGGAATATCCAGTAATGAAGATACAGTCCTTAAAGAGAATACACATTTTACTTCTATCCATATGCTAAAAAAATATTGAAAAGTACCGTACATGAGGCTCAAGTACTTAAGTTGGGTAAAATAACATTCCAGAGGTTTACACAAAAATCTAAGTGAGCTGGGATTAGTGTGTATTTCTGTCCAGCTCTAAAATCAGACAGCTTCAAAAACTATAGACCATGTGGAATGGAGTGCAATAGAGTTATTAAAGATACATGGGAATAATGGCATAAGCTGTCAGGGTTAAATCCATCCTGCTGTAGACAAGTGCTCACAAATATTATATTATTAAAAAATTTTCAACATAACTTATTAATGATCAGTTCTGATATAGTAAATATAGTAATGAAGTAAGAACTGAAGGAGCAGGCTCTGGAGTGTCTGGTTCTCAGAGTTTGAATATTCTCACTGGCTTTAGCCCCAGGATGGAGGCAGAGCACCAACAGCAGACTAAACAGACTGTTTCAAACCAGGAAGCACTTCCAACTACAAAGAGCACTGTTCTTTGTAGATTCTGTTTATGCAATTACCAGAAGACAACGAGCAATTTAACTCCTAAAACATCCAAAAGCATTTTGCAGGTTGCAAGAAAACTGATGTAAAATACACTAGATACTGGTACCTTAAAGAAGCTGCTACTGCGGTCCATCTGGCAGGGCTTTACCGACGCGTCTGCGGCCATGTTGGCGTTCTGCCTGCTCTGCTGCTGTCAGGGCTCTGTGGAGCATAAACATACCGTTTATCTGAGGAAATTCCAGCTCATTCCAAGAGGGCAGGTCAGAGATCTGAAGATCAGATGGAGCTCCAACAGAAGTCTGTGCTCTTTCTGCTCTCATACTCTTGAGCAAAAATGACTTCTGTGGAGTCCTCTCCACTCTCATCTTTATTTTTTGCTGCATGGAATGTATGCCAAACTCTACCTATCCCCAAACACACACACAAAACTCTTCTCCACACCTACGGTCCACCCCTTTCTGTAAATCGTGCCTCAAGAGTTCGTGTTTGTTGTGATGCATCATGAATCATTGCCCACAGGCAGTTTGTGTACTGTGGACAAAAAAAAAATCAGCAAAGCAAAACCAAAAGGCTATCAACTTTGTGCTCTTGTGCAGTTGTACTTGTGTAGTGCTTTGTAAAAAGCCTAAGATAGAAAGAAGTCAAGAACATTAGTCTGGGGGATGACTACAAGCTATAGGTCATACCACGTGAACAAAATGAGGGGGCAAAGATGGACAAATGGAGAAGTGCTCAAAATCAGTTTATTCTGAGGCTAGTGAAATGAGACAGTGAGCAACCTATGAATGTACAACTTTATTACACCAGTTGGCAACCTAGCATAGAGCAGTATAGACATGACATCATGTAGCACAAATGTCTAGATATCCAAATTATAAGGTTTATGCCTCTGCCTGTTCTTGTTGTACTGAAATGACTGTTTTTTTCTGGGCTCCTGTCATTTGATAAACAAGATAACATGTATTGGCAAGAATCCCTCTTGATATTTCTGGTCCAATATCATTACAAATGACCCAGGAATAGGAGTCCAAGAGTCTACAACTCCTTTGCACATCCTAAATTCCTTTAGGACACATCCTGTGGGCTTTGTTAATCATGAATGAGCCTCGCTCACCCCCTGAATAGGAACTAGCTAGAAATAAAGCCACTTCTGACAACTTTCCAGATGCCTAAAATCCTGACACTCAGAAGACTTTGATCCAGCACAGCTGTGCACAACATAATGCACAACAACCTCCTGCGTTCCTCCAGCATAAATCATACCACCTCTATAACTCTTACAACAGCGATTTTCAATTTTATTGTGAACAAAAGAAACAGATCAGTCTTGTTTTTCTGTACTCCTTTAACTGGTGTGTATCTTTTTGTTGGGGTAGTACATGGTTATTGGAGTGGGGTGTCTGTGGATGTTGTTTTGTTCCTCACACTGGATAAAAAATCATGTTCAATTTATGATGTAACTGTAAGCTCTAAACATCCCTTCTTAGGATCTTCTTGACAAATCATTTGTACCATCTTCCAAGCCTTCCCCCTTGTTTCCTTTCCTCAAATGATCACACCCTGAAATCCCCGGCATGTTTTGTCTTCCAGTCTACAGTTAATTATCCAGCATGAAGCTGCAGTGAATCAAAGACACAGAGTGATGCCTGTTGTCTTATTTGTTCTACAAAAGCCAGCAAAAACAGAGGCTTGCTTTTCAATACAGTGGTGCATGTCTCAGGAAATGACTGCGGCATGAGGGGGGAAAGCAAAGGTCTGCCTGTCCTAGCAACATTTCCTGAAAAGCATTGACCCTCTGCTGATGGATACACACTGAGCATAATACATTAAATCTCCTCCTTATTATGCAGGTCTGTACCTCTTGTGTAAGACATCAACATACACATGCATATTTAACTGAAAAAATAAAATCAAACCAGTAGAGGAAAGCCTTTGTTTACTCTGGGCTGAGCCCACTTGTTCTCGGACACGGACACACACACCCTCAGTGTTAGGTAAACAGGAAGGCCTCTTAACTGCCAGGCAGAATAAACATGGGGAAAGTCATTACTTGGGATATTGGGGACCACAAACAGTCAGAGTCACCAAAGAGTCACCAAATATCCACGAGAAGAGTTAGTTCCTATTATCAATAAATTTATGGCAGCTATAAACAGTCACCCCCTCCCCAGCCTCTCTTTTTTCCTCTTTCTTAAAGTTAATAAGACAACAACAACAACAACAACAAAAACACACGTATTTTATGTTACTAAGAAACCACATAGTGCAATCTATGTCGGAAAACCTACTTTTAAAATGCACTGACTCGAGCCTTGTTCCATAAACATTAAATAAATATCTTCATACAGAAGGCTTCATCATATCAATTATTATACGCCTTTGTTAAATAACATTTTTATTTGGTTATTATTAGGCTTAGACTGTGTGAAGAGTTTGTCGCTGTGAAATAGCTCTTACTATAGAAACAATAATGTATTAGAATGAATGCATTATTATAAACCCGTAATTTGAATTTTAACCAGCACTAAACTCAACACCTTCTGACCAATCAGATTCAAGAATTAAACAGCACTGTGGTACAAGTAACATTATTCTCAGCAAAGAAAACCGTCAGTCACCCCTGTGCTGCCTTGGGCCATGGTACACTACACTACACGAACAATAGAGATAAAGACTGCAAGCCATCCCTAAGTGTGTGAGTGTCTGAGTTTGTGTGCATGCGAAAGGAAGGCTCTGTTCAGAAACACAAAGACACATCTGAGCTGCAAATCACAGAGTAGCTCTGTCTTCAGAAACACTCTTCCAACACACACACACACACACACACACACACACACACACACACACACACACGGCAGGTGCAGAGGAATCACTGAGGGCCATGGCAGTTTCCTTGGCAGCACTAGAAAGGTTTTGAATGGAAATTGGAAGAGCAGACAATTAAAGGACATGTTTTTAAAGCAACACATCAACTACATATAGAGATATGAGACCTTCTTATTCACTCTTATACATAATGAAGAACACATTTTTGAGGGTGTGCCCTTGTGTGCATGTTTTTGCAGCTGCAGCTTTTCTGAAGAATGACCCATCTGGGCCAAAAAATGCTCAGTTTAGAAAAGATCCCTGTTTGTCATTATTGTTATAACTCGTCTAAAAGGGTAGCTGAGGGCTGGAAGGCAATTCAAAGCTGATCGGACTGGTATGCAATAAGCCAGAGAAAATATTCCCCACTGCTGGCACGCATGTTTGTGAGAGCAAGCAAAATAAATAGGTGTGTTCTGCACTGCTCCCTAGGCTGATGATGATTAGATACATTAAAGGCACATGCCAGGCAAAATAAAAAATGTCACAATCAGTACATCTGTTGTAAACTTGCCTTTACCAGCAGTGACAAGTCCAATTTCCTGGTTTGAATAACACCCTTCTGACAACACCCTTTAAAGGTGGAAATCAATTCTGAAGGACTACACCTTCTACCTCATTAGACACGGAAATCAACAGGAAAGTCCCCAATAATGAGCCTTTTTTTGGCTAAATTATTTTTAAATTATATTAAAAAAAAATTTGGCACCCAACTTTACATTTGGATCCGAGATGCACCAAGGACACACACTTGTAAGCAAACCCTGGGCAACTCAAGGAATTTAAGGTGGTGCCTTCCTCATATTTCATTTTCTCAGGCTCAAAGAAATAGGGAAATATTTGCACATGTCTGGTGGCCTACATATCCGAGAATTCTGACAATATAAAGCCTATAGGATTTCCTGAACTGAAATATGTTTCACTTCTACACATGTCTCAATCACAATAACATTGTGCGCACATTTTAAAATCTGGCTATCCTCAAAAATGAGAAAATTGCATTTAAAATGGCCACAAAATCCACTGAAAGGTAGCACCACAGCGATTACCTAAAATCAATTGCTATTGATTAATTTTATTTTCATTTAATATGTAGGAATTAAAAATATTTAATTATTTAACATGAAAATTGCGTATATTTTTATAGCTGTCTTTATTCATAGCCTACAGACATTTTTGTAGACGTTTGTTAAACTGGCTCTTTACTTAATGTGATCTTTGCAGAAAGATTAAAAAGTGAATAAAAACATGTTTACTTAGTTTTGGGGAAATATTTTTATGTCTTCTTAATAGGCTTGTCATGGTACCAAAATTTCAGTAGTCGGTACCAATGCCAGTAAAATTCCACGGTAAAAAAAACACGGTAAAGCAAAACACAAAAACATGCTAATTGAAGAACACACTATTTTATTAATAAAGTTAAATATCAATATAAAATGTATTTTAAAAAAATAATAAATAAATAAATAAATATACTTCAAATATTTCAAAGTGTTTCAAGTGTTTTTCCCCACAATAAACAAAAAAAAAAATTACATGCATGCAAAACACACAGATATGCCATAATTGAACAACACACACTTTTTATTTATAAAGTTATATATTAAAATAAATTAAAACAAATTTATATGTATATTTCAAGTATTTCTGAAAAATGCTTTAAGTTTTGGCCTTTGGTTTTTTCCCTTCAAGTAAATAATAACTAAATAAATTACAAGCAAAAAATACAAACTATGCAAAAAGTTTCTGAAATGAAACACTTGTCACTCATTAGGCATCTTTACGCACAGACTTTTAAATTGAAGTGCTGAAAGTGAACCGGAGTTATAACAGAGAAAACGTGAAAGATTAGGCACATCTGCCTATAATTTGAAATGACTCAGCAATAGTCCGTGGGTATTTATTGATGTAATAATGTGTTTTGGACTAAATATTTTTACTTAATTGGATTGGTAGCCAGTGTAACAAGACTGTTTTTGTGGGGATGTTATGGATCAGTGGACTAATATGAGGCTTCATAGGTGAGTTGCCTCAGTTTTGTAAGTGCTGGTTCATATCAATCAAAGCACAATTATCTTGGCTTTCCAAACATATATCGCATGAGTACCTAGGTAAACACAGTAGCTGTGTACAGCATAGTTTTACACTTAACAACGCAGCAGACACATGACCGTATCAGCGTTACACATGTGTATGCTAACCATTAAGTAAGCAAAAACGAGGATGTTTTTTGCAATCCTACACTTGAATTAAACTATGCTACAACATCCATAATGCAACCGCTACCATAATTGCACAGTGCACCTATGAAAAGTTCCTGACTGACTACCTGTCAGACAGCACATCAGTACCGAGTTGACCCGGTACTCGGTACTACCGGTACTTGTGAAAATCTGGTACCGTCAACTTTTTGTTTTTTAGTACCGACTTGTTACCGAAGTACCGGTACTTTTGACAACCCTACTTCTTAGAGTACACATGTCAAGTATGTTATACCGTAGACAGATATTTTACTGAATTCAGGTTCAGTGACATCTGACAGGTTTTCCCACATGTATTTTTCCTTCTTACAGCGTAGATTAGTCAATAGTTTCAGATGTACTTGGTGCCAGACACTGGGCTCAGACTATGTCAAGCTTGTCCGTCACTTTTTTGCAAGGTGCATAGAGGAAGTATATGAACGGTGTAGCATATGATCTATGCTCAAACTGATTTCTAAATTAACCCAAACTAAACACAGAGTAACCCCGAGAGGCCTCCTTTGACCAGATGCACCTTTAGGATGCAAAAAGTCTCTCTGGGACCCACACAGGACTTACCCCTGCAATAAAAGAAGCCTTTGATGACTGAACGTCTGGGAAACTTCATGATTAGTTCGTCAGCAGGGGTCCACCAAAACTCCCCGACCAAGGGGCCCTTAAATCTCTAATCTAATCTCGGTTTACGACACACACACATCCACCACACACACACACACACACACACACACACACCCACGCTTACCTTACACACACAATGGAGAAATCCCTCTCTCTTCAATGTAACGTGTAATTATATGTAATTATTCCATGTCTAAATAGTGTGATGTTATTTTGTTTACATGTATTGTGTTTATGTAACTAACCATAATGACTTTAGATAGTTTAATCTAGCATATCATTTTAAATGTCTGTAACCAGGTTTTATTTGTAATATTCTTTACAAATCCATCGAATTTGGTATGTAGTTAATCGTCTCGAGATACCCGGATTGATTATGCATATCACATTGCAATGGGATACATCATTTCACGTTTTTCCTTTAATTTAATTTATAACACGGTATAGACCGGCTCCTCCCTCGACATTTAAATTAGGGTCCGAGACCAGACAAAGAGAGTCATCCGGACATGCAAACCCAACTTCCTGATTGGCCCATAGCCCAAAGAGGCGTGTGCGTTGGTGTTGTTTTTAAAACAACACCATGCTCACTTCACTTCGGATTTGAGAGTTAGACTTGAGAGTTTGACTTCACTTCTCAACTTCACTTCTTCCGGTTTCTCTCCCCCGGGGCCACGTGCCCCGGGAAGAGGAAGCCAGGATCTCTCTCTCTTCGGACACAAGATGCAACTACCTCCGGGCTCACGCCTTTTCAAACAACAACGAACCAGCGAACTCTACCCGACCTCGCACAAACTCTCAACCTTGAGGCTATGCAAGTATAGTTAATGACCTATATCTGCGTTAAGATTGGACCCCTGTGTTACAGGAGAATTAAGTTCGTGCTGGTTCTGAAAAAGGCTAATTAGTTGTGTTTTTGTCTGCTTCCCTTTCTTTCATCACTCTCTCTCTATCCCTTTTCTCTCCCTGTATATAGATGTGTATATATGTATGTTTTGCTTAGAGTTAGTCGTGTGTATCCATAGTCACATATAGCTATTAAAATCTATTATCCCACGCTTGATTTTCTCTGTTTTGTTGACGGGATGAGTCCCTTAAATACTGCGATCTCGTTACCCGCTCTAATCTTTAATAATAAACTTCGTGAGTTAATTCTTCCTGGCCAGAAGGATAATCTCACTCTTTAGAGCTCATAAAGCTGATCTAGGCCACATACATAGTAATAATTAATTATAATCCGTTGTAGTTAATTATCTATATGTATATGTGCACCTATATAAATTCCCTTTCATGGCTGATGTATATTTATAACTGGTCACAACACAAATTGATTAGATATATAGATATATTTCACGCCATTCGAGCTAATTCCTCACATATATTGGAGAATACATTTAAACGTGTTAAACATCTTTTAATTTGTTACGTAAATCGTAACTGGTGGAGAATATTACTTTAAATGTTGCAGATTCATCCGAGTTACTACACACTCCTGTAGATAACGCGGGCACGCTTTAAAACTCGTCTCCTTTAAAAAGGTGCGTTGAATCCAAGCGTGCGCTTCTGTTTCGTTTCATGTTTAAAGTTGATCCATTACATTATTCTGGTGGAAAAGAATAATGCATAATAATGCCCCCTTTTTGTAAATTTTCGCTACTACGGAAAACTTTATTTTGCCTCTACTTAACTGGAGGACAGGATAAAATTCAGCTCAACAAATGCTGCCCTTCTCTCTCAAGATATATATACACACACATCACTACACCACTTGTCATCATATATTATGCGTGTGTGTGAGCGTGCGTGTGTGTGTGTGCCAAAAACCATCTTTCACAGGAAGAGCTAGGAAGACCAACATTGTGTACAATGAGTAACAGGTAAATATGTCTCCGATTATGTAATTCCAAACCTGAACCCTTGTCCTTACAGAACAGTCATATCCAGACACAATACAGTCAGATTAAACTGCTCAATCTCAGCCTATTTGATGAGGGAACTTTCTGTTTGTGCTGCAACTAGTTAAGACAAAAATAGAAATTAAACTCATCATCTATAGCTTTAGGAAGGAGTGCTGAGCAGACACAGGTGGAAGCAGAACTAAACGTAAAGTGTTTAATAATGGGTATCCAAGTGGTGTGGAGTACTTCCATTACAATAATTATTGATGCATTTTCCAAGGGTCACAAGTATTTCTGGTTGTGCAAAAGGCATAAAAGAATGAACCTACTAAAACTATTGACACACTAACCTGAAAATCTCCATTAAATTATGAAGTTCTTACATTTCACGATTCAACTAAATGATAACAACGTAAGAGGACATTCACCCACACAGTGTAGTCAGTTCTTCAGTACTCACTAAACAAAACCATCTGTATAGAAATCACCTGTTGATAGAAGGCATTAACCTAGTGTTAAATGCCTATTACTGCAAACAAAGTCAGTTTTCCTAAGCTTGGGTGTTCTTGCTCTTTTATCTTTGAGATTTAAGAAACATCCTCCCATCAAAGCTAATAACATGTGGGAGTTAATACTCATAGGAATCTACTGCAGGCCTGGACAAGCACACATGTACAGTCTGAGAGATATACACAAAGCATCAGACACCAAAGTGAAACACCCACATACATTAACAAACAATGAAAGAGACAGAGTCCACAGTAAGGAAGTACATCCTTCTGTAAATACACTGCATTCTAATTCTGGTCATGCCTTCAGGCGAATAATCTAGGTGCAGCATAGTGGAAAAGGAAAGTGGTTATAAGGCACAGATTTTGGCTAATGAAGTCTGCTGCTGTGTGCATTCTCTCATTAGGATCCTGCTGCTATACAGCCTTCTGTCCAATAGTAACACCACAAAATGAACTTGAGATGTGGTCTGCAGAGACAGAAGAGGGCTGGCTTCCTGGAGCAGCTAAAATGGGGTTCCATCAGTATCCCATACAGGATGGAAAGTGGCAGACACTGCAAGATATGTATGTCTTGTACAAACACGCAGCTGGCCCACAGAGAATAAATGTGAAACCTGGAAGTTCCTAAATAATGTGAAACACTGTGGGTTTCACTTGACTTCTCATCCCTGTGTAAAAAGAGGAAAAAGGAGTAGCATGTCTTTGTGAATTACCTTAACAGACAAACAAAAAGAATAAGAATCTTAAAATAGCCACAACCACATTCCGAAGCATAAAACCTTCCAAACGCTTATGGTTAGAGAGTCAAACATAAGTTTGCTTAGGTTGAATTTGTATGTAAGAATATAATTTAATTTATAATTTAATAAATTAGACATAAATTTCCACCTACACAAACACATCTCTCCCAAAACACATACCCTCATTCATCACATGAGATGACTATGGCTTATAATGGTAGCACCAAGCACTTGCACATGTACATGTACTGGCAGAATGAGAATGAAAGTAAGCAAGTGTGTGTATAGTTCAGGCCAACACTCCACAGGATACAGGTAGCTACACCCTTCCACAATTTCCCAAACACAGAAAAAAAATTCACAACCAAGTCAGGAAATAATTCACATGTAGTAGCATACTCATAGTGACCTATAACACATTTGTAGCAGTAAGGCACCATGTTTATTTCAATAATCCATCAAGGTTGGTTTACTCTCACTCTCCATCTCTTTCTCCCCGAGCTTTCGCTTTTTCAGACACCTGTTAACTGGTCAGCGATGGTTTTTATGGTGACCCCTTTCAAGTGATAGACAGGAATGACGCAACAGAAAAATGTTTGCCCTGTTGTCTGGTGATCGCTAGTTCAAATTCCAATGAGGCCACAGCCATCTTTGGCTGGGAAAGAACAGAAATGGTCATGTCCTCTGTCAATCACAGCAACACTGGCCAATCATGGGCGTCTGTGTCTGTATGTATGTGGAAGAGGGCAGATAGTGCTTTCCTCTGAGTGTGTTACACTGTATTGTGACGTTGCGTGAGCAACATGTTGAAAGCATATGATTGGCCTGCTTCACATGTCTCAGAAGAAGCTAGTGTTAACCTAGCCCAGTTTGTAGCTGTTGTATGATAGAGGGAGAGCTGGCTGGTGGGTGGGAATTAGTCAAGATCAAATTAACATAACAAAACAAAACAAAACAAACAAAAAAAAAATCATTTGTTCAACAGAGTTCCTAAATTTCTTAGCGTGCTTTTGAGCTCTTTCTCCTTCTACTAATTCTGAATATAAGTGGATTTCTCCTCCTACAGGCACTTTGCTTGAACAGCTGATTTGACTTTTGTCTCAAACATCCCCTTTCTTTGGAACTTTGTGTACAACACTATAAATGTTTACTACCGCTTTGTTCACTACTGAAGTACACTGTGGTTGCTCACTGGATTCTGTGTGTGTTCATGGATCAAACAGAATTGCTGTTCTTGAACTATGTTCTTGGATCAATGAACTGGCATGAGAACTGATCCCACCTACATCAGGACAGATCTGTGTCAAGTCACTACTAACAATGGAACATGGACTGAAAAACCTTCACTCCAATTTAAAGCCATCTTCAAAGTGCTGCACACAGCACACATCCGTTGTTCCAAGCCCTGGTGTATGCATGTACAACTCCAGGTGTTGGCTTTTGAGAAAGACGGATAGAGCTCTCTTTTAGACATTTGCTGCACTGTATTTGCTGCATTCTGCACCCAGAACCATTAACATGTTCACACAAGTTGAGAGCTACCACAAGTAAAGCAAAACTTTTGTGGCAGCAGGAAGTTTTCTTCCTGAACCGTTGACAGTTGTATCACAAATGCTGAACACATACGAGTGGTAAAACCACTGTTTTTTTCCCTCTATATTTTGAGATACATTGTAAGATGACATTATCCATAATCCAAATCTGTTACTTTCCTAGAAATTGGTCAGTTTGAAATAGGCTGTCTATCTACAGTACTGTGCAAAAATTTTCAGCACTCTATTTTTTTAGTACAAACTTTGTTATAGATTTTTTATTTTATGACTTCTACATTATCAAGTCAGTACAAAAAAACATTTTAGATTCCCAAACATTAGTTTTCTAGCACAAAATTAAATGTTACAGAAAAATGTTGCTGGGTTTTGCTGCAAAAATAAGAAGCAAGTGTGAAAGTCAAAGTCTCCAGAAGAACTGTGGCTGGTTCTGCAAGATGCTCAATAAAACTTACCAGCTAATTTCCTTATAAAACTGCACAAATTGTACCGCAGACTACTATTTTTATTTTTTTGTCACACCAAATATTGACTTTGTTTCATTTACTACTGTTTACTGCTCTTTACGGTATTTAAAAAAAAAAAAGTATAAACATACAAATATATTTACAAAATATTATACGTGGTCATTTATTTATTGAGGAAAATGATCCAATATGACATATCTATGAGTGGCAAAATTATGTGAACCTTTTATTACACGTCTTGCTCTTGGAGTGATCTTTGTTGGTTGACCATTCCTAGGGAGGGTAACAATGGTCTTGAATTTCCTCCATTTGTACACAGTCTGTCTAACTGTGGGTTGGTGAAGTCCAAACTCTTTAGAGATGGTTTTGTAACCTTTTCCAGCCTGAAGAGCATCAACAACTCTTTTTCTGAGGTCTTCAAAAATCTCCTTTTTTCATGCCATGATACACTTACACAAATAAGACTAGACATTGATAGATCTCTGCTCTTTAAATAAAACAGGATGCTCACTCATACCTGATCCTTCAAATTAACTGCTAATCCTAGAGGTTCACATACTTTTGGCACTCAAATGTACTATTGGATCATTTTCCTCAATAAATAAATGACCAAGTATAATATTTTTGTCACATTTGTTTAACTGGGTTCTTGTTATCTACTTTTTGGTCTTGTGTGAAAATCTGATGATGTTTTAGGTCATATTTATGCAGATAAATAGAAAATTCTAAAAACTAACAAAGTTTGAAGCACCACTGTAAGCCTGCAATTTTATTGAGGTATCACACTCTACTTCCTTATAAATATAAATACATATAAAATATAGCAAATGTTTGTTAGTGTGGCTCAATAAAAATGACTGAATGTGCTATCCTTGCTTCCACTGTTGAGAAAAGATTACTCTTCACATATCTGATTATTTTTAGTGACTACAACATTCTTATTACATAGGAGCAGGGGTTAAATTGGGATTTGTTATCATTCTAGATGTTCAAAGCTACATCTGATGACAATAAAAATCTTTCTGTAGGCCTGTGCCCTCTCCTTTGTGTCAGTATCAAATATAGGAATGATGTAACCATTAAAGGAGAGAATATAAATACAAAATATTAAGAGTAGAGATATTAGATATTAGAAGAGAGAGATATTAACATATAATATTAGGAAAATTAAACTGGAATTGACTTTCTAGCACAGAACGGCCCACGGTACCTGGTATTTATTTATTTATTATATTACATAGGCTACCATTGGATAAAGTATATAATATTGATGATCTTAAAAGGAGGACAAATGAGCGTCTGGCTCAAGGCTGTGCCGGTAGACGGGCATGGTATTTTAAAAACGGACTGTCCAACCTAAAATTGGACAGCTGGCCACCCTGTTTAGCATTTTTATTTTAAACAGCTGGCAAATATTGCTGTATTCAGCCATGTTCAGCTCCTTACATCTTACCTCACATTATTCAAGCATTAAAAAGCGCTGCGCTGTATTACTGCTTGGGCTCGACTTCTGTGAACAGTAAACTCCGCCTTCTTTGATTTGATTGGCCATCTCAAACATTTTGACATTGACGAGCACTCTTAAACTGCTGCAATGAGCCAGAGCCCGCTAAATAGAGTAATCATTTTGAGTCATGTTGGTCGCGTGGGCATTCGCCTGGGCCGACAGAATACGTAAATGCACTATCATATGTTCTTTATTCGACCGGCCAGCAACTGGCTGGTCCACATTGTCCAGCGGCCCACCGGGAAAACTCCCGATGCTCCAGATGGCCAGTCCACCCCTGAAACCATATGATATGAAACGGACTCGAGAACAGCAGGCATTGTAAGCACTAGAACATGCTAGTAAGCTGACCTGAGAAAAAAAAAAAAAAAAGCCTATATTGTTGAAAACGTACGAGGAAAGTCGTAAGCCTATGTGCCAATTTAACACCTGCATAGGAGGCATCTAATTTGGGCCGTTTACTTTGCATAGTGTGTTTCTGTAGATATCTGTGACTCCTTCCCCAGCTTTGCACAATGAGACAGAAGCAGATGACCGGAGATCTTTGTACTAGTTCAAAGTTTAAAAAAAAAAAGAAAAAAAAAAGAAAGGTAGCAGCCTGACTTTAGACTGGTAACAGGATTGTTAAGAGGTTAATACCAAGTGCATTAATACCAAACAGTATTAAACGTATTAACACCACACCTCACATGACAACAGCCTTGGTGTCTTTTATATTGACTAAAGCACTGATTTACATTACTGCAGCAGAAAAGGAAACGCTTCTATAACTAGCTAAAGAATTTAAAAAGGAAGTGCTGTATAATACACAATGACACCTAAGCAAACAATTCTTGGTGTGTAAGTGCATGGCTTATTACCAAAACACTGCAGTTCAGATTTTATCATATACTACGATGACATACCCTGGATGGCAACTTGCCAGTTCTCTTACTAAGACATCCCTGAAAGTTGCTTTTCAAGAAACCAGTGCTCTGGGTTTCCTTTATTACTAGTAAAACAACTAGGAAAAGGAATGCAGGATTAACATTTCACAACCAAACTAAATTCACATAGAACAGAACATAAACACTGGTATGTTTCAGTGCAATATACTTTGTAATGGGCCAATTTTAGATGCCGGGCATAAACATCTTCACAAACATTCACTGTACTGTGGACTCACTACAAGCCAACTTGTTATACATGTTTCAGCACACTCTAAATTTAAGTCTGAGTAATATCAATAATCCCTTAGGAATTTTAAAAATTATGACATGTCCAGTTCCTCAAAACAGAACACTTGCACTAAGTTGTCATCCAGCTGCATTAAATGGTTGTGAAAAACACTGATTTATCAACTGCTATCACTGTTACTGAAACACTAACAGTAAATAAATAACTTTTTATTATGTGTTCTGGGCATCTTGACCATCCCTGATCTCAAATGCTGTATGAGTATTTATGCGTTTTGGTAAACACATGCTAATTATTTTGGTCAAAAGAACACAGGCCAGTCTTTAACCAGAACACGTTAGGATTACAGCAATATGTTTTAATGTAGCCTAATACATAGTACTGTCCATGTGAGTTAGGCCTGTATGAAAACAAGCACTGGGTTCCAGATTACATCTTTGGTAATAGCATTTAGGGGATCAGGGTTCAGGTTAACTATGATACAATATGATATCTATTAATGCAATGATTTGATTTTTGAGAATAGCACTCGATCTACTATAATATAATTCACAAGGTAACAATGCAATAAATTTGTTTAGAATCTGTGCATTAGTTCGCAAATGATGTTTACGTAAGAAAGGCTATTTCTAGCCTAAAAATTTTTTACACATCACTTTAAAAATGTGTATTATTTTTCACACACCAGTCTTTTTTCCATCATAATCAAAATGATATCTAATCAATTATAACCAATAATAATGGAGTTATAATTGTTGCCTCGATTCATTCAATTCACTTTAATTATACACCCAACACTCTTAAAAATATAGGTTCTTTAATGGTTCATTACAGCACCATAGATTCTGCAAAAAAAAACAAACAACCTTCTTCTTGTCAAGAACCATTTTTCGTTGTATTGGGTTCTTGAGTTGAGCTATATGGTTCTTTGGAAATTAAAGAAGTTCTTTATGGTTCATTATAGGTTCTTCAGATCAGTGTTTCGGTTCTTCAAGGTATCATCCCATAACAGGTTAAAGTGAACCCTGTAAGGTTCTTTGTGGGACTGGAAAAGGTTCTCCTGGCATCACTCTTAAGAACCTTACTTTAATTCCTTAAAGCACTAACTAAGGTTTTTTTTTTTATTTAGAGAACCTATGATAACATGGTTCCCTGTGGCACTGCTGTGAAGAGCCATTTCTGGGTCCTTTAAAGCACTAGTAAATAGATGTTTGTTTTTTTTTTAGTTCTAATTGGAACCTTTATTTTTAAGAGTGAATAGTTATGCTATGAAACAACCAATAAGGCTGATACAATAAAGGGTATTAACTGTATTTGTTGCTGGAATGGTAACCTCAAGCATACATCTTGTGTACCTATAGTACTGCATCTTTTACCCAGAAAGGTGCATACCTTTAACTTTAAAACGTTAAGGTGTAAAAGGAAATTTCATTCCACGACAGCAACAAGGAATGATACAGTTTAGTGCACTTTTTAATAGAGTGCACAGTCCATGGAATAGTGAATAATCTGAATACCAAACCCCGAATGTGATTCTTCATAACCTGTGGTTTTAACTCCACCCAGACACCCTGTTTTTCATCAGATATATAAAACCAGGGTTTTCAAAGTGCTCAGTTGCAAGATGAAATGTGCTACATTTTTAATGTTTTAATCATGACCCACGCAGGTTTTCCTCTCATTCATGATGTCTTTGCATCCAGATAAGACAACTAAGCAAACATTAAACATTAAACAACAAACTCGTGTGAGATGCTCAACTAGGTGATCAACTTGTTTACAAATAACAACATGGGTTTAGTAAGTGAAACAGGAAGATTTAACCACAGGAATGTGTAGAGTTCGTTTCAGCTCTTTTCACACTGCTTCTTTGTGTCACGGCACTTTACCAATTGGCCAAATTAGCAGGGACTGGAAGGGTTTTTGGAAAGCTTAGTGCAACAACAGGTGCTGGTTCGGCATTTAAATAGCCTAAATAGACAAGAAGCCAGTTGGTAAATTTGTACAATAAACAGGTGTAAACTAATATTATCGAGTAAACGTGAGAGTACAATGTTTTGCTAGTGAACGAGTGTTGGCTCGTCGAACACAGTCAACAATAACCTTCTGTAGCCATCCTTAACCCAGGCTTGTTTTACTCTACATGTGTGACAAACTACGAAAGAAACAGAAGTAGCATCAGACGTTTTAGTTTTCAAAGCTTTCGAAAACACTGTACAGAGACCTTAGATGTTTTAGATTCCTAAAACATATGTTAAAGGCTGAATGCTCACCTCGGTGATGGTCGGACACAAAACACCAGAACTCCAGATTCCGCCAAAACAACTACACGCCGTTCACAGCACAGTTTCCCATCGCAAACACATACTTTTCTGTCACGTTCTGAGTTTGTTCCATAAGTAAGCTAGGAGGAGTTCCTCTTCTGGTCTACAGGAAAGAGCTCCTCCATAATGAGTGTTTTTTCAGTTGGACAACGCATGCGACCTCTCCCGGCAAAAACAATCTCAGGAGAACAAAAGTAAATCCGCGTCGGGTTTCATGGTCACGTGGTTTCTACCGGAATGTCTTGGACGGGAATGTGGTCTTTGTTTGAGTAACAACCACGTTCACTTAAAAAGCTCACTGTGGTCCTGATCGACAACCTGCTGACCCTCTCAGTTAAAGCTGAAGCAAATGATTTACCATTAGAACTCTAGCTTTAATGGCAAGAGCAAAAAAAAAAAACACACAACAAAAAAAAAGAGTTTCAGACTTTTTGTCTGAAGGGGACCCCTTTAATTTAAAAGAATTTTAACGGATCCCCTCAGAAGCCCTACAGATTTATTTCGTTCATGAATACATGAATAGTAATGAATCCATTAAATCAAATTAATGTAAAAGCTAATAATAACAGTGATAATGGTAGGTTGTGATTGCTACCACTGTAACAATAAATAAATAAATATATATATAAACCACGTACCCCCTGCCTATGCTTCACGGACCCCACTTTGAGAAGCAGTGTCTTATATGACAAGTAATTTAATGGCAATTTGTTTGCACCCCCACTGAGACATACGGCATAAAATAATAATGGTTTCTGTACCACCTGTAATCCACCATATGTCACATAGAAAGCCATCTGAGGTTCAACCGCCACTATTTTTGTGAGTATATCCAGTATTTTGTGAGTATTTCTCAACTTTCTCATAACACCCAAAGCAAATGGTCTCATGGGGGTGGTATTTGTTCAAGTTTAAAGCATTTCATAATCCTAAATTCATTTGTTTAAACCAAGGATAAATAATGACAATATGAAGAGAATTGCAATTGTATTTAAGACTAGGAAAAGTGATATGTCTATTCCATGATATTTAAGACTTGGAAAATGAAATGCCTATTAATATCATATCAAATGATTCATATAATTAATATGATATTTCAACACAGTGCCAGTTTTGCATCTGTGGCTGAAAAGTTCAGGAATCAAACTCTCCAATGAAAATTGTTGGCTTTTTTTGACATATTTGGACAAGCAAACATTTGATCATCTTTGAAACTGCATATTAATAAAGTTGATATACTTGAACAAAACCACAAGGAAAATTAGCTTTTTCAATCATTTATTCAACAGAAATATCAATAGATGTTATATTCTTCTTTGGAAAAAGGAAGTACACCCTTGGCCTCATAAGCTAGTATTGTCCCCTTTAGCAAAAATAACTTCCAGTAGGCGTTTTGCATAATTGTCCACCAGTCTCTGACATCGGCTTGCTGGAATTTTTGACCACTCTTCCATGCAATATTTTTTTAGTTGCAAGATGTTGAGGGTTTTCCTGCATGTACTGCCCGTTTCAAATCCCCCCACAACATTTCAATGGGATTCACATCCAGGCTTTGACTAGGCCATTCTATAACCCTCCATTTCTCATTGAGCCATTCCTTGGTAGATTTGCTAGTGTGGATCATTGGATCATAAGGATCATTGTCCTGTTGAAAGGTCCACTTTCAGTTCAACCTCAACTTTCGGACAGATGGCCTCACATTATCCTCATGTACTCTTCGATATGTTTAACGTCTGACGGTATCAAACTGATTTCTGAAACAACCTGGGCCTAGCACAGAAGTTTCTTTTGTTTCTTTTGAGCTGTAACCCCCTATCTGTTTAATGACCACTCTAACCTCTTCACCAGATGCCCCATTGGAATGCTAACGACCAAACCTCCCCCCTAGGTACACACACAAACACACACACACACACACACACACACACACACACACACACACACACACACACACACAAGCTTACCTTACACACACAAGGGAGAAATCTCTCTCTTTTCAATGTAACGTGTAATTATATGTAATTATTCGATGCCTAAATAGTGTGATGTTATCTTGTTTACATATATTGTGTGTTTATGTAACTAACCTTAATGATGTTAGATAGTTTTAATTTAGGATATCATTTTAAATGTCTGTAACCAGGTTTTATTTGTAATATTCTTTACAAGTCCATCGAATTTGGTATGTAGTTAATCGGCTCGAGATACCCTGATTGATTATGCATATCATATTGCAATGGGATACATTATTTCATGTTTTCTCTTAATTTCATTTATAATATGGTATAAACTGGCTCCTCCCTGGACATGCAAATCCAACTTCCTGATTGGCCCATAGCCCAAAGAGGCGTGTCCGTTGGTGTTGTCTTTAAAACAACACCGCGCTTTGAAACGGTCTCTTCCTCTTCTCTCTCCGTCTAGTGTAGGGCTTAAATATATAAAGATAATTACTTAGCCCACTGCTCTCCTATAACCAACGACGGAAATAGGTGCAGCGAAGGTTAATGCGTGTTTTAATATATGATTTAAATATCTGACTCCAACAGAATAATCTTCTAGTTCGTGCTAGAAGTGTTAGCACTCAGTATTCTACCAATATTTACTCCTAAGCAACTTCGAGCGAAGCTTTCATTAGAATGACGTTCCTACGTCAGAGACTTTTATATAGCTTCTTTATTAAACCATTATTTTGTTAGCTCAGAGGTTTCTATCAACGTGTAAGCCTAGACCTTATTTTACTTGTCAGAGGTTCTATTTAAACTTGCAAGCATTAACCTTTACTTTTGGCTTGTCAGAGGTTGACTTTAAACGTGTCTAACGTATTATACACTTTTAGTTTAAGAAGTTATTCATAATAAGAATACCAAACATAGGCACAGAGTATTTAGAAATAGAATAACAAATGCATTTAATATGAGAACACAATTGAAAGATACATAAAATAGAGACAAGAGTAACTTACAAGATTACAGTCAGCGTCATGAACCTCGGATGCAGAATGGTCAAAGAGAGAGAGAGACCTGTTCTTTTCCAAGCATATCCTTTTATACCCCTGAGTCTCTTTAAAGTGACCAGGATGTCAGATGGAGGTGAGATAGTGTGTTGTTTGGCAGAGTGGACCCCAACGTGTTTTATGGCAGGATTATCTCACTTTAAGGAGCTGTATGTTAATTAAGTTCCTGAGAATGAGTTCATGCAAACCAGGGGGTGCCTGTGTGTGTGTGTGTGTGTGTGTGTGTAAAGAGCACTTATTATAACATATATTGTAAATGTTATTTCCTAAACTATATGATATTTATGATATCACCACATCGTTCACCATGAAATATGGATACAAATGATACCAAACATGCCCTGAGGAATAATCACTTTACTGCCACAATTTTAGAAACCTACTACACTAGTCTGCAGTCTCTTCAACTTCACTTCTACACTCTTCCACTATTCCAAACATGTCTGCTGTTATTGTGGCCAAACAACTCTATTTTTGATCCATCTGTCCAGAGCACATTATTCCAAAAGGCCTGGTCTTTGCCTATATGCTCACTGGCAAATCTTGCTCTAATGTTCTTTTTAGACAGCAAAGGTTTTTTCCTGACATGCCTCCCATGCAGGTCAAATTTGTGTAATCTGATTGTAGAAGCATGCACTTTGACACCAACAATTGCAAGACTTTCCAGCAGATCCTCTGATGAAATTTTGGTGTTCTTGGAGACTTCTTTTTTGCATCAGATGGTCTGCTCTTGGGCTGAATTTGCTGGGACAGCCAGTCGTGGACAAATTGGCAGTCATTTGAAATCTGCTCCACTTGTAGATGATTTTCCTTACAGTGGAATGATGTATTTCAAATAATTTGGAGATCTTTTTAAATCCCTTGCCAGACTCATAGGCATCCACAACCTTTTCCTAAAGGCCTTACAGAACTCTTTAGATTTTGGCATGATCACACCACATAGCTCAGTAACCAAGGGAACACCAGACAGTAGATGTGAGAGGTTTAAATAAGACAGGTTCCACCTGCACTCCCTAAGCAGGTTCTAATCACTGGCACCCAATCTTCAACACCTGATTATAATTTTATGGATTTTAAGGTGTGATAAATGTAGGGGTTTCCTTACTTTTTCCATGTGACTGATCTGTTTTTTTTTTTCATTTAAATTGTTAAAGTTATTACAAAATGTCAATTCTATGTCATTTGATAGAGTGTATCACCTTTATTAATAGGCACTGTTTCAAAGAGGATTCTTTGAAATGTTCAAAGGAGTCATCAAATGTTTGCTTGTCGAAATATGTCAAAAAAACCTACAATTTCAATGGGGTGTACTTATTTTTTCACATGACTGTAGTTGTTTGTACTCATACAAATATTTATTTTAAAAAATTAAAAACCCCAGATACAAAGTAGCAGATTATAGATGTGCTGCACTTTAAATAGTGTAATGGCAGTTGTTTAGTTACTTTTTAAACAGTAAGAATGTCTTGCTTAATTCATTAATATATTCGTTCACATTTAAATCTTACTGCGGCTCGTTGACATTTTGCATTGCATTGCACTTCAGTTTGTTTACGAGAGATTTAAGGTGAATATTAATGTCCACCATGTACAATTTAGAAATAAGTCCCTGTGTACTGCACAACACACAACGCATGTTTGCGTGCCTTTGGTGTTGTGTCATACATATGTTGCTAGGATACGAAATGATGGGATGTACTATCTGACCACATAACATGTTTTACTGGTTGCGTCCCAAATAATAGGCTATTAAACAATCACATCTACACTTTTATGTCCAATATGGAACCATCTGGGATTCAGCCATATAATGTATCTTGTAGTAGGCCTATAAGAAACACTTCTAATTCTTAAAGGAGCCAACTTGACACCTGTTGCAGGCTATGTAGGCTAAAGCTAGCCTTTCCTGTCAAGTAGATTATGTAAACATAGTTTACTTCTTCTACAGCAGGACACTTGTGGCTTTGTTAGTTACCTTTTATTACTTCTGTCATTAGTCCAGTAAATACAAACAGTAGTGGTTTTCCTTCAAAGTTTACAAAAAAAAAGGAAGCATTAAAAGTTTGTAATTGAGGATTGAAGACAGTAGCCCTCCCCTGGCTGAGACAGTCATCAGTGTTCACGGACACGGGAGCGTGCAGTGAATTCATTTCAGACACCATCCCTGGAACACGGGGCACAAGGCAGGACTACATCCTGGAAGGGACGCCTGTCCACCACAGGACACCACGCACACACACACATTCACTCCTAGGGGCAATTTAGAGTAGCCACGTCACCTACCCACATGTTTTCGGTAGGTGGGAGGAAACTGGAGAACCCGGAGGATACCCACACGAACACTGGAAGAACATGTGAAACTCCACACAGACAGTAACCTGAGCTAAGGATCGAACTGGGGAACTGCATGGTCTATTTTTAGGTGATGTTGGTGGGCTATGTAATTTACTTACCTTCATCTTAAATAGGTATAAGGCTTAGTAGCCCACATTAGGCCTTCTATGGTAGGCCTATGGCTATAAGGTGTGCTTTAGTAAACAAATAAATGTATAGGGCATAAATGTTTCAAAAATGTGAAATATAAAATACACCTGCAGTGGGGGAAAAAGTATTTGACCCCCTACTGATTTTGCACGTTTACCCACTGACAAAGAAATGATCAGGCTATGATTTTAATGGTAGGTGTATTTTAACAGTGAGAGACAGAATAACAACAAAAAAATCCAGAAAAACGGCTTTTCAAAAAAGTTATAAATTGATTTGCATTTTAATGAGGGAAATAAGTATTTGACCCCTTCGACTTAGTACTTGGTGGCAAAACCCTTGTTGGCAATCACAGAGGTCAGACGTTTCTTGTAGTTGGCCACCAGGCTGAGGGAAGGAAGTTCTCACCCAAGACTTGACGGTACATGACCCTGTCCATCGTCCCTTTGATGCGGTGCAGTTGTCCTGTCCCCTTAGCAGAAAAACACCCCCAAAGCATAATGTTCCCACCTCCATGTTTGACGGTGGGGATGGTGTTAAGACTTGGGGTCATAGGCAGCATTCCTCCTCCTCCAAACACGGCGAGTTGAGTTGATGCCAAAGAGATCTGACCACACCTGACCACAACACTTTCACCCAGTTCTCCTCTGAATCATTCAGGCAAACTTCAGACAGGTCTGTACACGTACTTTCTTGAGCAGGGGGACCTTGCGGGCGCTGCAGGATTTCAGTCCTTCATGGCATAGTGTGTTACCAATTGTTTTCTTGGTGACTATGGTCCCAGCTGCCTTGAGATCATTAACAAAATCCTCCTGTATAGTTCTGGGCTGATTCCTCACCGTTCTCATGATCATTGAAACTCTACGAGGTGAGATCTTGCATGGAGCCCCAGACCGAGGGAGACTGACAGTTTCTTCCATTTGCGAATAATCGCACCAACTGTTGTCACCTTCTCACCAAGCTGCTTGGCGATGATCTTGTAGCCCATTCCAGCCTTGGGTAGATCTACAATATTGTCCCTGACATCCTTGGACAGCTCTTTGGTCTTGGCCATGGTGGAGAGTTTGGAATCTGATTGATTGATTGCTTCTGTGGACAGGTGTCTTTTTACAGGTAACAAAATGAGATAAGGAGCACTCCCTTTAAGAGAGTGCTCCTAATCTCAGCTCATTACCTGTGTAAAAGACACCTGGGAGCCAGAAATCTTGCTGATTGATAGGGGATCAAATACTTATTTCCCTCATTAAAATGCAAATCAATTTATAACTTTTTTGAAATGCGTTTTTCTGGATTTTTTTGTTGTTATTCTGTCTCTCATTGTTAAAATACAGCTATCATTATATAGACTGATCATTTCTTTGTCAGTGGGCAAACGTACAAAATCATCAGGGGATCAAATACTCCCCCCCACTGTATCTAAAACAAAATGAAGTACATTGTTAACAGTATAAAAAAATAGGTAGTGTAACATGCAAGTCATGACAGCCTTAAATTCGTGGTTGATTTGGTTTTAATCAAGTAAAATGCATAACCAAATGAGTAACCATCAACTGTTTGCTTTAAAATAAAGTAGAAGAAAAGTTTAAGTAACCATATAATACTCCTTTCCATACAGTGATGAAGTGCTCCATAAGATTTTCTCAATCTAAGAGTGATCACATTTTCATTTATACTGAATAACTCCTCAGAGATTTTAGGTTTATAATTTCGATTCCAGATATAGCTAGAAACATTCATTCAAGAAATCAGTCACTGCCTCAAATCTTCCTGACTGTGCATATGTAATTGATTTTGATAGTTTTTTTTTTTGGAAAAATTCCACCATTTCTTAAAAAACACATTCTGTACATGTTTTTAAAAGCCTGCTACTAAAGTAGGGTACAGAGCCAGATGACCCCATGTATGGGTTTGCACAAGGATTAGAACAAGCCAACAGAAAATCTAATGGAAGTCTGCGACTCAATCTCTGTTCGTTCTGATGTTTGAATTAGATAAATAACAATGTTTTATGTTGTCTGGGACTATTTAACTCTTCTGGATTCACTTGAATATTATGTGGGATGATGCACTGGACAGACTCAGCTGTCTATTTTCAGAAAGGCACTTATAATCTGTAGACATCTGAACAAGCATATCATGATTACAAGTCCCAACCTCATGAATGACTCCTAAAGAAACAAACCTATAGGAACACAAACAACTAAAATTAGTAAAGCCAGAATACTAGCCTTCAAACTAATGTAATGTAAATAATGATACTTAACATTTACAGTGAACAGATTAAAATACTTCATAAATCATGATTCAGATAACCCAAACGTACTGCTTTTGAACTGTTTTTTTTATGCTTTAAGACAATATTGAAAATAAAACTTATATGCTTTGTGGAATCCAGTGGGAGGTCATTTTCCTGCTGTATCTTACTTTAGAAGTCTCTTTTTAATTGGAATTTTACATTGAATTGTGTTGAAACAGGATAATAAGACAATAAGACACTGTTGTCACCCTTCCGTATCAGTATGATATTTAGGGCACATGAATTCTACAGGAGGTTTGTAATGCTGTCTCCGACCACTGCCTCCTTGTCTGAATGGAGCAAATCGCAGCCATTTCTTTACTACATCTGCAAACTGATGGTGTGTGGCCTCCTTTCCTACAGGGGTCTTCTTTAACGCACCTGTAAAACATAAAGCAGTCATTTTCCTACTTAATATGAGGACCCTTAGTAACACATGACGTATGACCAACTCCAATCCAACATCATAAACCTACACTCACCATCCACTTTATTAGGAGCACCTGTAAACCTACACATGTGGCAGCAGCGCAATGCATAAAATCATGCAGATACAGCTCAAGAGCTTCAGTTAATGTTCATATCAAACATCAGAATGGGGAAAACGTATGATCTCTGTGAGTTTAACTGTGGCATAGTTGTTGGTGCCAGATGGGCTGGCTTGAATATTTCTTAAACTGCTGATCTCCTGGGAATTTGACACACAAACGCGTGGATCACTCGTTTTTGTTGGTGCAAAAAAAATCATTGTGAAGAGCTTTAACAGTGGGCAAGGAGAAGGAAGGGGGAGGCAGGCATGAGGCAACTTTTTATTTTGTCTTTTTTTTCTTCTTTTTCAGCGTTCTTCGTTCACATGCACACATACACAAACACACACTCGCGTCATGCAGGTGGCTCTCTCTCTCTCTCTCCCTCTTATCGTCGCCTCATCTCACTGCAATAGAGAACATTCATTAAGAGAATTCCTCACAGGTGTGCGTTCCTTACCACTCGCCTTCTCCGGCTCTGCCCTCCATTCACAAACCGGCGCTCATCCAAGCCCCCGTCTCCACATAACCCCACCGCCCAACTCAGGCCGGGGAGCCATCCGGCCTGCCGCCGACCCCCTGCCCTGCCAAGAGAAGAAATCTGCCACAGCCATCTGCCCCCCCGGCCTGTGGACCACCTTGAACTTAAATGGCTGAAGTGCCAGATACCAACGAGTGATCCACGTGTTGGCATTTTTCATGCGGTGGAGCCACTGGAGAGGGGCATGGTCTGAACAGAGGGTGAAGGCCCGCCCCAGCAGATAGTACCGGAGGGTGAGGACCGCCCATTTGATCACCAGACACTCCTCTATTGTGCTGTACTTAGTCTCCTGCCCGGAGAGTTTGTGGCTCATGTACAGCACGGGGCCCTCCACTACCTGGGACAACACGGCCCCCAACCCCCTGTCCGACGCGTCCATCTGTAAAATAAAAGGGAGAGAGAAGTCAGGAGAATGTAGGAGGGATTCGCCACAGAATGCAGCTTTTACCTTAGTGAACACCTGTTGGCACGGCTCCATCCACTGGACCGTACTGGAAAAGAGGAGACAGAGACAGAAGGGGAGGGAGGGGGAGGGAAGGAATGGGTACGGGGCACAGATCTTTGGGGAATAGGCCCTTGTCTTCGGGGTGCAGGGACAGGGAAAGGACGGGGAGAGACACGAGGACAAGAGCGAGAGAGGAAGACGGGAGGGGCTCGTCTGCCCCCGGATACGCCACCAGGTGGTCCTCTGCCAGCTGGACTGCCTCGTCGAGTGACTCTGGACGATGGCACTGGACCCACTCTGCCGTCCCTTCCGGAAGTCGGGCAACGAACTGCTCCAGCACCACCAGGTCAATCACATCCTCGGCGCCACATCCCTTGTGCAGCAACCATCTCCAGCAGGTCTTTAATCCGCTGCTCTCGGTCACGACGCAACTGTAGAAGGGCCTGATGTTGGGTCTGGTGGAAGTTGGCGAGGTACATAATGAGTTCCGCCAGCGGTGAGGACTCCATGAAGGCGACTACCTTCTATCCCGGTTTTCGGCACCAGTGTGAAGAACTTTAACAGCGGGCAAGGAGAAGGAAGGTGGAGGCAGGCTTGAGACAACTTCACTTTTTATGTAGTCAGCGCGACACTGTTACTTACTGTCCCCATTGTCCTGTTTTAGTAGATACTGTACTGTCTTGTGTTGTTTGCACGTGCACGTTATGTAGAATGTGTAGATCTTATTTAGTTCTGTGTCGTCTCTTCTGTGTGTGGTTTAGTGTGTTGTTTTATGTAGTACCATGGTCCTGGAGGAACGATGTTTCGTTTCACTGTGTACTGTACCAGCTGTATATGGTTGAAATGACAATAAAGCCACTTGAACAATCATGTGTGCAGATGATGTGCAGCCTGAAACACCTTGTTAATAAGAGAGATCAGAGGAGAATGACCAGACTGGTCTGAGCGGACAGGAAGTCTATAGTAACTCAAATAAGCACTCTTTAGAACCATGGTGAGCAGAAAAGCATCTCAGAACGCACAACACATTAAAGCTTGAGCTGGATGAGCTACAAGAGCAGAAGACCACATTGGGTTCCACTCCTGTCAGCCAAGAACAAGAATCTGAGGCCATCATGGGACCGGACTCAAACAAACTGGACATACGAATACTGGAAAAAGACCAGATTATTCTTTTCTAATCTTTAACTGTCCAGATTGGGTGAGTCTGTGCCCATGATAGCCTCAGATTCCTGTTCTTGGCCGACAGGAGTGGAACCCAATGTGGTCTTCTGCTCTTGTAGCTCATCCACCTCAAGGTTCAATTTTTTGTGCATGCTAAGATGCTGTCCTGCTAACCATAATTGTAAAGAGTGATTATTAGAGTTATTTGAGTCCTTCCTGGCAGCTAGAACCAATCTTTCCATTTTTAAGCCATTTCCATCCACAGAACTGTCCCTCACTCAATGTTTTTTGTTTTTCCACACCATTCTGTGTAAACTCTAAAGACTGTTGTGCATGAAAATCCAGCCCATCTGATACCAACAACCATGCCACAGTCAAAGTCACAGAGATCACAAGTTTTCTTCATTCTGGTATATGATGTTAACATTACCCAAAGCTCTTGACCTGTATCTGCACGTTTTTGTGCATTGCACTGCTGCCACATGATTGGCTGATTAGATAACTTAATGAATGTGCAGGTGTACAAGTGTTACTAATAGTGGATGGTGAGTGTATATTTACATTTTTTTTACCTAGCTCTTTAAATTTATGTAGTGATACCATCTTCACATGCATGAACAACATTTCCCAAGACCACTTACGGAACAAAACTCCTTGCAGTCTGGTATTTCTGAAGCTCCTTTTTTGTCCTCGACCAACCCAGTTCAGCTCAGAACCGACGCTGAAAGACAAAACTGCCTGCATCAGGCGTCTAACTGCATCATCCACTGTTGCACCACCCATACGGGAGAGGTGAGACACCTGTAGTTACAGACAATGCATGTAATGTGACACAAATTATGCACCAAATAACAAATTTTTAGTGACAGGAAGGATATGAGATGTTGGTAAATATGTATGATTTATAACATAAGTCATGCCAAATATTTTTAAATTATACAACTACTATGGGTTTAAAATGCAATGCCACATAAATGACCAAATTCTCAGATAATATTTTTTATTTGGTTTTACCATTCTCTTCTGCGCTCCATCATTCTCCAAATATCTCTCTGTTTCATCAAGCTGTTCCATTGTCTGTAGTGGTAGATCTATATCCAGAGTTTCAACATCCTCTTCACACATATGTCCTTGAATCATAGCTTGCAGGTCTTTCAGCACGGTCCACTGCCTCTGTTGTTCTTCTTTTATCTCCAGTAGGAGTGATATGATTTTTTTTTGAGCTGCAGTTTCTGTGTTTTTATAATGTGAAAGGACATGATTAGTATCACTGCTTCACCGGTTGAATTTATGTAACACCAACATGCTTTTTAGCCTCCTGTTGCCACTTGAATCTTTGTTTGGGAACATTGTAACTGTATGCTGATGAGTGTGAGTTTGTCCCTCGGAGAGCGAGATGTTCTGACCCACTAAATTCCAACTTGGGCATGCTGTTTCTTTAAACTTAATTTTCTTCACTAATTGTGTGGAAATAAGAAATCTGATGCAAATATCAACCTTAACATGTAAAAATTAAGTCGTGAGCACAAAATAATTTTGAATCATCCACTTAGATCTATATTTTACTGCCCTCATTTAACTGTTAAGGAAATTGTATGATCAGATATTATCAGATATGACAGCATGTTTCACCCAGCCACATAGAGTCCCATTTTTGAAAACATATTTGTAGAAAACTCCACCACGAGGTGGAGTTTTCTAGTAATTCAACGGACCAGAGTCGATTCTTCTGCTTATACCACAGTTTCCACAGCGGAAGACATTGTTCAGATGTTTTATTTCAAGACATTTGTCAGGTTTTTGTCCTTAAAACACTCTTGTGTGTGGAACTAATTTATTACACATCCCATCTCAAGAAACCGTCATTTTAGAACTAGTAACGGAGGCTTGAGCCATTGATATGCAGTTATTGGAGAGAGAGAGAGAGAGAGAGAGAGAGAGAGAGAGAGAGAGAGAGAGAGAAAGTGTGTGTGTGTGTGTGTGTATAAGAGAGAGAAACAGTAAGAGATCACATTGTTTTTTTTTTTCGTTTCATGCTGATAATAAAAATAAGCCTACTTGTTCACAGGGTTTTTCGTTTTTTTTATTGCTGCAGAAAATACAACTAATAAATAAATATTGATAATTGTTAACTGGCTTTTCTGTCTCATGCAATCACATGCTCTCTCGCGCTCGCTCTCTCTTTCTTCTCTCTCCATTTCAATGGCTCAGGCCTCGGCTTCACCTCGTGGCCACATTACCACCTCAGGTGCCCATTATTTTTCTAATAATTCAACGGTCGGTCGTCAATTATTCCTTACATATTTCTGGGAAATCGAAATTTTCTGTCGTTTTGTTTCTTAGTTCTGTGGTGGACAGTAGGCTAACTTTTCCATTATTTCAGTTGGTGAAGTGATATGGAACCGTACTGCGGTCAAGACCTGACTGGAACTACTTTTGCTGTGCGTTTACTGAAAAATAATTGCGCACCTCAGAACGTCTTTCAGCCAACCAGAATCGAGAATTCAACAGTGCTGTGGTATAAAATATAATAAATAACAGCAATTATTAGTTCATGGCAATAAACACAATACTGCTGAATTCTGGAATCTGATTCTTCAGAAAGTTTTGATTAATTTTCTATAACAGCACAGCTGGTAGTGCCAGCTGTAATTCAAATTACAGCTTTATATTAATGCACTCATTGCAATATAATAATATGTTATAATTTCTATAGTTGTATAGATACAACTCATCTATAACAACTCATTCACAAGGACTTTCATGGATGATGCCCCTCATAATCCAAGACTAATATTGAACGAAATTAATTTGTTGGTATTTAACAAAGAGAAAGATAATTATTGAGATGGTGAAGCGTTCTGTAAGAAGACGTGTATTTAACATTTATGACAGGAGTCTCGAATGTCAGCACTTTGTAACGGTCAGTAAGTTTTCCTTCACGGGTAAATCTTCAGGACAGAGGAGTTTGCACTTTCCAGTTTCTCAGTAACATGACAAGGGTGAGATTTTAACTTTAAGAGTGAGGAAAATAGTGATGCTGGTGAGGGAGTGAATGTTTCTAGTTGGTATAATGCAAGTGATAACAGGAACTAATTTCCTTTGCAGGTGTTCTGTAACATTAGATGTAACTATAAACAGTTAAATGTAGTGTTTTTCATTGCAAAATTAAAATGTTTCCATACTGCTTATCCCACACAGGGTCTTGAGCCTATCCCAGGAAACTCGGGGCGGGGGACACCCTGGATGGGGTGCCAACCCATCGCAGAGCTCAACTTCACACCCATTCACACACTACGGATAATTTTTGGAAATGCCAATCTACAAACTACAACGCATGTCTTTGGACCGGGGGAGGAAACTGGAGTATGCGGAGGAAACCCCGGAAGCACGGGGATAACATGAAAGCTTCAGGAACACAAGGGGTGGAAGCGTGATTTGTTATTGGAAAATAATCATACCACCTTGTCACTGATTATTTTACTGTAACAACACATTCAGTTGTGTTTTATTTCTGGTAAAATTGGTATCTTGATCCCTCTGCTGATGAAACTACAGCCAAATCCATTCACAGTTTATTGTTTTAATGATATAATTTTAAAGGTGTCACTATTTAATTCCATTTAAATGATGTTTAATTAAGTATACCAGTGCTAGTAGTAAAAGCAGGGGCCTATTATTTTCTAGAAAGTGTTCACGTCTTTCAAGTTTAAAGGTGTCAGACATCCGCGGTAGCAGTTTAGCCGCAGAATGAACCTCAGAGCACTCCGCTACCCGCCTACCTGCTGAGGGTGACGAGGAGGATGTTGACGTGTTTGGCATCAACTTTTTTTCGTCCACTAGCTCTTCGTTATAAGACTCCGGGCGGGAGCCTACGATGAAGTGTGGGTCAGTCCGCCGCGTTAAATCCTCCAAACGTTTCGAGTCTTCTCGTCTGGATATTTCAGCAGACAGATGGCTCATTTCCTGGGACACAGCGGAGAGTCGCTGCTGAAGTGTCTCCAGTGCCATGTCTGCCATGTGTTTGTTCACCAGCCCCTCCACCCGCCGCTCCACCGCCCAGCTCGCGCTGTTACCATTACTGCCCTCCATTGCTTTATTTAAGCGAGCTAACTAGCGAACAAAACGCGACTTTATAACACCAAAACTCTTCGTTTTGGTAAACACATAAGACAAAGACTCGCGAAAAAAAACACACAAAAAAAAACAGGCGGAAGTGGTTATCATACTGGCTCCAGCTCGCTAACGTTATGTCACGTTACCGCAACGTCACTGCAACGTTTCCAGAACATTCACGAACTACATTTCCCATAAAACACTGGGGCGAACACAAAACACATCCAGACAGATTAGAGACCACAAACCAAGGTTATGGCAGATATTTCCAAAATTCAAGTTTTATTCAGCGCTGTAAGAATGTTTTCCCCCATTATTATTATTATTATTATTTTCTTTTGGCAGACTTTCTTTATAGTTTTAAAGCTGGAGGGCCATCAGCTATCCTGTTACACACTGTCTGTCCAACCCTTTAAAGATCCTGTATTTCTGGAGTTCTTCGTGTGTAGCTCTGATGAACTGCACCCTGTAAGGAACCTTTACTTGACAGTCCAGAGCTGTGGTTTTAATAGTGCAGTTTTAAATTAAAATGATATTATTTTTTCTTATGTACACTACGGGGTGTCCCAAACATCTCCATACATAAAGGAAATGAACACTTTTTAGCAAAATGTCTTCCAAAATTGTTCATAATTTTTCAGATAGTTTTTAAGAATGCCTTTCCCAAAAGATGAACGTATTGAAATCATTCTCATGGCTGGCTAGGGAAGCTGTCACAAGGTTGCGATGGACTTTAACAGGAAACATGGCAAGCACATCGCACAAAGGACACTGTTGCCAAACTTAGTAACACATTCAAAAATACTGGAAGTGTTGCAGACCAACCGAGAAGTGGACGCCCACAAATATCCACTGACGAAGGCACAACTGGTGTGGTGCTGGCAAACATAGTCCCCTATGTATGGAGACCCTGTATAACTAGTACTACTAATGATTAGCCACCAAAACATATTTAACTCTATGAGCATATTGTGTTACTTTTGAATGTCAAAGCTGCTGCTGTCATCGAAATATATTATTAAGTGAAGTGTGTGTGTGTTTGTAGAAGTTATTTACACAAAGTTTCTAGAGAAACTGTCCTGTTTCTTTAACTTTGTTCATATATGTATTATATTATATATTTATATCCTACATTCTTTAAGGACCATATGGTAGCTTGAGGACCTTCCTCAACAGCTTCTATCATTTATAGCTCAAAATAACCCTGTATATAATAGCAGTAAAGGCTACATTTGCTGTATTTTATTGTTGAGAAAGCTAAATACAATATAATATATCTATCATTGGTAGAACTGTGGCTTAGTGGTTAGCACTTTTGCCTCGCACCTCCAGGGTTGGGTTTGGAATCCTGCCACTGCCCTGTGTGTGCGGAGTTTGCATGTTGTCTCTGTGCTTCAGCGGTTTCCTCCGGGTACTCTGGTTTCCTCCCACAGTCCAAAGACATGCGTTGTACGCTGATTGGCATTTCCAAATTGTCTGTAGTGTGTGAATGTGTGCGATTGTGCCCAGGGATGGGTTGGCAACCCCTCTAGGGTGTCCCCCACCTTATGCTCGAGTTCCCTGGGATTTCAGAAGAGTTAAGAATTTAGTCTTGGATATTCTTCCTTAGTCACAAGCTTAAATATTTCTAACACTAAAATAAAAACAGTAAAGAATAGCTCATACTATTTGGGGCTGGAACAGAACATCCTATGCCATATTGTAGCTTTTCTTCATTTTTTTTTTTTAAACCTCCTCACCCATCAGATGATTCAGAGTAACTAATTGATCACACTCTGTCTGAGGCCAAAGATAGCATTCATTTAGCAGTTTTACAGAAATAAAAATCACAGTTGTTTCATCTGTGCTTGTGTTTGAAGCATTCCACCGTAAGCTTTAATAACATGAAGTATCAGAATAAGTATAACAAGAATTTTGGCCTTAGCAAAGATCATTTTTATTTAAGTTTGAGTAGCAAAAATGTACTCTGATATACACTTGAATCACCTGAACAAAATACTTTAGTACATAAAGCAAACAATTCTTTCTTATACTGTATCAAATGTATAGCAAACCATTGATTTGGACTTAACCTGTGACTGATACCATCATTAAAGAATTTAAAGATCCAGCAGTATTCCCCTGAAAAACATGCAGTAATCTAAGAGGTCTAATTCGACAGCTGCTTTTCGTCAGTGCCCACCATTATATAATAATAAACAGAAGTCATTTCTTATATTAAAATATCTTCATGCGATCTAGCAAACCAAAGGGCATTTTACTCAAAACACAAATAAGAACCCAAACATCATACAGTATCTATGAAAATATAGTTAACAGATATACAGATAACAACAAAAAATATAAATACATTTTCATATATGTATGTACATCAGCAATGCTCCACCATGTAAGTATCACATTTGTGTGTTCAGAAATACTCTCATCTTATTAAAAAAACACCAGCAGATGAGCCTCTTGTTAGGATATATGAGGGGGAAATGTTATTCATAAGTATGGTGTAATAAGTTGTGCTTGTCCTTGCTTTTCATCAGTGTAATTGTTGTGTATGTAAAGGAACAGCAGCAAAGTACATTACTAATATGATTACTGTAACTGGCACTGCCTTTTAGCACAGCTCATGAGAACTGTATCAGTGTAGTAGCCTGTCTCTGGCAAAATAATAACTCTTAGAGAACGCAAGTAAAATGTGTAACTAGCATTTTAAAGGTTTAACATGACAGATATTCAGTGATAGGAGAGTGTTCATTTTGAATGTCAGAGCTACTGGTGTTGTGTAGATTACTGACTGAAATATGTAGCTAAGCTATAAATTTGTGTAAAGTGTATTATTTATTTATTTTTGGACAAATAAGAGAAAACACTGTACGTACATATTAATAATTATTATTGCATTATAAATTAACTGGATCTCTAATTTTAACCCTGTTTTCCTTCAAGTCTTAATTAAACCTCTTCAACAAAACCACAAATGAACTAGCTAACAAATATTGAACAACTCTTATAGTCCAAAAAACAAACAAACAAACAAAAACAAACAAACAAACAAACAAACAAAAAAAACCCATCCCAAAACAGTTCCATACTATACATTCTATCTGGAATAAGCCAAGGTTTTCATTAAGTACAAGTGACACATTGATCAGACCTATTGCTAATACTGCTGCTGCATTTTTGGGAATCACACTCCTACAAAGTAATACACCAACACATTTATCAATATGGCAAATCTAAGAATGATATTTTCTGTATTTTCTACCCAAGCAGCAAAAGGAAAAGGATATGGCGGAAACTGTAACTAGAAAGAAACACTCTTAGAAATTAACAGTGTACAATCGAAAATTAGCTTTATGTTCTACACTATGTACATATCAAATAAGTTGATGCACATCCTAAACTTGAAAGCAGATAATCTTTTGAAACATTTTGCATTATAAAGTACAAACAGTTTCTTTGTGATAAAAATACTTTGCTGATTTTACAGTTAAGTTTATATTACCTAAATTCTGCTGTTCAGATATAAACAGTAAGATCATGTAAATTGCTCAGTGCATAAATATATATATATATATATATATATATATATATATATATATATATATATATATATATATATATATATATATATATATATATTCAGATAATGTGCCTTGTGACAGAGAGACTTGGGTTGTGTTACTGTAGCTGGACTTGGCCAGCTATCTAAAGTCTTTAAAGCCCTCTGATGAGATACAGCTCATAATTTTACAGATGCTGTACCACTGTTCACAGTTCTTAGGCAGATCCATGGTAATGATATTTTTCATCTTCAAGTGATATCTCCAAACTATACGATTCAATTAGGTTGCGTGAAAGCGGTCCAAACACACAAGCTTTCATTTATTTATAGATGATGTTCGGATTCATCCTATGAACCCAATCTACTTTGAAATATCTACAAGACCAGAGTGTTATATCTGCATAAAATTATGTTTTTTGCTGAAATCCTATGAACTAAAGACAATAGCTTCATTTTACCAGGATGCATTCCTGCTAATCAGCTACTTGGTTTGCATGGCCCTCTGGGTGGACATCTTTTGACTGACCAGAAACACTGAGTGAAACATACATACTGTCTGTTGACCCCTCGCTGTGATCATGCCACTCTGTTATGCTAAAACAGTTCATTAAAAAAAAGTGACATACAAAGCTTTCAAAGTTAAAGTGACAAAGCGTGGCTGAAACTGGTCTTTTCTTTGGGACAGCTGTGGATTCTTTTAGGACTACAATAAGAAATTAATGTGCATAAATAGTTTTCAATAAATTATTAAATAGACAAATCTCTGCTTCCATATATACAGAGTAACTGACAAAACAATAATTAGTAAACATCTTTTTACACATCTCTTATATCAGCATCAACATATTTTCATTTTCGATTTGACCATAAATAGTTTACTTTTGGCAAGACGACTAGAACCCTGACTGAAAGTTTTCATTTTACCATGTACCAATGATACTTACATGTTCCCCATGACCTTCAATGGAAAATATGTCCAGAGCTAGTTAACTATAAATATCACTATCTGTTCATGTACAACAACCTTTCAACCTTTCCTACTCTTGTCATCTAGTCAATAAGTAAACATACTCTTATTTAACACATTAAAAATCAATTCTGATAATCCCTGGCATCCAGACAGAGCTGGTGAGGGAACTACGTAATCTGGGTTTAATGCCCATGATAATCTCCAGTCTCATGATCAACCACATCAGTATTGTCCATAAGAATATATAACAGGTCACCAGTACCTTTTAGCTACTTCTAAAGTAATCTCTTAAGAAATCGTTCAAAATCATGAACTTTGTGTATCCATAAGTACTCAGTACATCATGGCCATGGTCTTCAGTCTGACCTTTTCTTAGCCAGTTTAGCAGCTAATAAAACACATTTAATCAAAACACACAGACATAAAATTCTTAATATTTCAATAACAATTCAGTTATTAATATTCATATAAAATATTCAAACCTTTTTGTTTTCACATCAAACCAGGCAGTAGTCATCTTTGTCCATCTCCCGGTCCTGTCTAAGAAGTGTGCACCTTTGAACAGATCCACCATGCATATCTGCTCCTCTCCTTTCCTCTTTCCACTGGCCAAAGCCACTGACCAAATGCTCCATCACAAGTGGAAAAAAGGGAGGATTTACTGGATCAAGAAGAAAGTTTTCATAAAGGACAGGTCAGATCTTCCTCAGACGAGGAATGACAAGTCCCCATGGAACCAACCAAGAGAGGGTAGTGATCAAGAAGAGTGGTGTCACTGACAAGTGGGCAGATTGACAAAGATGAAGACATTGAATTCAATAAGGATGGAGAAACACAGGAAAACAGCATACATCAGGACACACGCAAAGCCCAGACGTTTGTCCAGGGTCCACTTATTCAGATGCACACCCAGAACCTGAAAGAGAGAATCATCCCTGTACTGTGAGTTCTTTTAACAGCTTTAATTTATAAGTAGACACAAGGAATAAAACACATGCACCCACGCTTGAGGCTTACCGTGAGAAACACCGATGCTAAGAGCAATCCAACAGAGAAAATGAGGCCTTTGCTGTTGAGATGAATCTAGGTAAAAAATATTAATATTTAAACATTATATACTATTACTGATTGTTATGGTACAGATAAACAAAAGGTAACATGGATATCTTACTGGTGCAACTCTAATCGAATAGAATAGAATATTTTGCAGTACAAACACTACCTCCCTCTAGTGGTCCAAACTAAGGGCCTATTGTGCAGGACAAGTCTGAAAAATGTGCGTTGACCTGGGAAAGCTCTTTACAGGGTGACTAGATATAGTTCTCCTGGCATTACTGACCTAAATACCATATGGAAATCAGACTTACATATTTAGGCAAATTGAGTGTTTTTAAAGATAGTGTTTGAAATAATATAATAAAAAGAAATGGAAAAAAAAACCAAAAAACATTTCCATGTTGTTTGAGGCGAGAATTCAAAATATCTTACAGGCAGTAAAAGAGGGCCAAAACCTGACTTTTCTTTTTTGGCTGTTCAAGAAAGCTACCATCTGGAAAAAGCTACCGGAGCATTTGAGCCCTCATGGCTAGACTGTGTAACAGTTTCTTCCCCCAAGCCATCAGACTCCTCAATACTCAGAGACTGGACTGAGACACTGAGACACACACACACACACACACACTACCTGTTATATCTGACACTTCCACACTAGAACTGCATACTGGTCGGCACTACACTGTCACTTACTGTGCCCAGTGTCCTGTTTCTAGTAGTTACTGCACTGTCTTGTGTTGTTTGCACACGTTTGCACATGTACTTTATGTAGAAATATGTAGGTCTTATTTAGTTCTGTGTCATCTCATGTGGTTACTGTGTTGTTTTATGTAGCACCATGGTCCTGGAGGAACATTGTTTCATTTCTGTAATTCACTGTTAATCAGTGGTGTGAGGCTACGGCTGTCTTTTTGGTCCCAGTCAAGAAACGAGCTGCACCACACATATATTCCAGGATAGTTTGAGCTGTGGATGGGAATTTGATAAAGCGATATCAATCCCTGGTTTCTGTTTGCCGCCTATCCCACAGTATATACGGCTACGACGAGTGAACGCACGCCATCTGTTGAAGGTGTTTAGGAAACCCACTCCAAATGCTCAAAACAAATGGATGTTAAAAACAGACTTGTGGAAAGGAAAAGTTAAGGTGCTGGTTAAGTCAGAAACATGTCAAGTCGCTTAGAAAGTGGACTGGGCTTTCACAGAATCCGACAGACTGACAAAATAGACCGGCTGCAGATCACTTCCAAAATAAGCTCTCTGTATTTGTCTTAGAGGAGCAGTGGAACATTCTCAACATGTGCATTGAGTCTGGAGTGGACAGGAACATTTAAAGCCATCTAACAGGTGTACACAATGTTTCTCTTGGATAAATACAATTTCTTCCTTCTTGTAAATCTGTTTCATTCTGCTCACCCTTTCCTCCTTTCTTCCTACACTAAGCGAAAAGTTTTGGCGCAAGAAAATTGGGTCATAGTTCAAAGTAAAATGTCCTCAGTTATTAGGAGGGATATATAGATGCAAGATAATTATCCACAGATTGTAAAAGAAAGAGTGAAAACTTGGCATAAAATAGCAAATAAACCTACATTTAGTGCTTTATAGTGGCTATAATGTGAGCAATTTTATATATATGTAAACAGCACATTATTATATGGTCACTTACTGTTGAGCCGTATTCAATAGCGAGAGTCTGGAGAGTCCAGGGCAGCCCCAGGCCAACCAGTATATCAAAAACATTACTGCCAATGGAGTTAGACACAGCCATATCACCTAGGCCTGGCAAACAGTATAAGGAAGAAGGATGAGAAATTTAAAATGACTAGCAGTTAACAGTATGCAGAGGTTACATTTGTCCTTAAAGTAAAAACCCACCCTAAACAAAATTCTGATGTTACTTTTTTTTTTGTTTTGTTTACGGTTCCATCTGTTTTCACTATGATTAATGTTTTCATACATTACTCACAATAACATTTGACTACCTGCTGATTTAGCTCTTGCTTAATCTCTGCCTAAAGAGACCAGTGCAGCAGCACTTTAATCCTTTACTCTGTCGACCTCTCACAGCTGCTCATCTGTACACTGTGCTCAAACTCATCATCTCATAGATAGCTAACTAGATGAGCTGAGTCTCTCAGTGTCACTTTGTTTGTATAGCAGCATTGCATTCTGGAATTCTGAGTCTAATGTTAGCTGTCTCTATTAGTGCTATGTTGGATTTCTCATTAACATGACATGAAAATGTTAAGAAAAGAAGTTCTTGTTCTTTTGTTTTTAGGACCTAATAGCAAAACCGACCTGTTATCCATTATGTTTAAGCTAATTAATTTTTTTCCTCCTATTAAGCTCCATTATAACTGCACCAGCATTGTAACTGTATTAACAATGTCCCCTTGTGGTGTCAAACAAACCACTTTTCACAGAACAGTGAAAATACAGCAACAACCAAGAAATTAGAACCAGAATCACAAAGACCATGACTAGTATTCCACTATATATATATATATATATATATATATATATATATATATATATATATATATATATATATATATATATATATATATATATATATTTGTGCTTCAGGATGGAGATTTCCTTTTTTCTATTAACAAAGCAATATGAATATTTTAGAAAGAAGCAAACATGTGAAAGATGGTCCATATAACCAGTTTTGACAAATTGTTGACTATTTTTGGTTTCTCCTGTGCCCACCTTGCCGTGCCACTATAAGGCTCGCCATGCAGTCAGGGACACTGGTGCCTGCGGCCAAAAATGTAATTCCCATGATGACATCTGGGATGCCCAGAGTGAAGCCGATGATTGTCACCTGGACAGAGCCGGAAGAATAGCATCAAGTGTTTGGGGTGGGGGTATGAAGATGATCAAAAATGAAGTAGGAAGTAGATGCTCTCACCATCCACACCATGATGTAAGAGAAGCCAGCGATCCAGAGTGTGGAGGTGATGAAGGTGACCATGAACCAGCGCTCCCAGCGAGGCGAGGCACAGTTGGGCACCGTGAAGAAAAGCAGCAGACTCAGCGGCCATGCCAACAGCCACTTCACCTTATTGCACATGCCCCCTGCGCACACACACACACACACACACACACACACACACACACACACACACACACACACAGAAAATCAGTGAACAGAAGAAGAAGCCATTACATATGCTTTTGTGATTAATCAGGTTATTAGAAGCTACCTGGGCAGTGGAAAGGAACAAAGGGGCCTTCGTTCTCATCTTCCTCCTCCTCTTCTTCATCATTCTCATTGTTCTCATTATCCTCATTCTCATTCTCTGTATCAGTGCCAGGATCTGCCCCTCGTGTGTCGTCATCACGATGCCCATTCCTCCATGTGTTCAGACCCCGCTCTACACACACAATGCCGTTCTCCATTCCACGCCTTACAGGAAATTTGACTGTCACCTCCGAATCCCCATTACTGAAATGACCATTGATGAGACGCTGCCTCTGTAAAAATACACAAAACACACTGATTTACTGCTGTTCTACCCATCACAACACATATAGTGCTACTTACATTTTACAGTAAAGTAAAAAAGGAGGACTGATTAATTTTGAGAAATCTCTCCTGATGTCTAGTTATATTTGCCATTTCCTCAGCACATCTGTTTTTGCGTGCAAAATGAGACATCTTTTTTGTGTCATTGAAAGTTCACATTATAGAAAGTGGTTAATAAATATAGGATATCATCCCACTCATAAAAATATTTACAAGAAAAATACACACTCAAGGAAAAATGTAAATTTTTTCTTTAATTATTTTTGGGAGAATTTAGCTTTACAGAATTGGCTAAAACATTCGCACCGAACTGTAAATCTGTAAAATTGTGTAATGGATTTAAGTTCTCCTGGGTTTTTTTCCTGCATATTCATCACTGGATGACATACACAGTAAACTCCTACATGAAGCAAACTCAGATTCAGGTTTTGATTGAATCTGTAATATGAGTTTAAATGACATAAAGTACCTGATATACTTGACTGTTTTGAGTTGACATTAATGTAGATGCAATTAGACAAATAAATGTATGGTATACATATATTTGTATGTATACATACAGTATATGATGTATTCCCTAGGTGAACAAGGCGTACTTTAATTATATATTTTCTAAAAAAAAATCTGATGTTGTGTTGAATAAACTGATTCATAATTATGAAAATGTTCGTGTGTGTGTGTTCCAGATGTGTGTTCCTGACCTCCATGATGAGCATGCGGGAGGCCATGGTAAGTCGGGTGCGTGGAGAAAAGTGGCTGGTGATCATGATCCTCATGCCAGCTTCTGAGAAGGAGAGCTGGTGTGGGTATGCAGACAGCAACTCATCCACCATAAGTACTGATGGGTTTCTATGGAAATTCGCTGCACACAGAAGAAAACATTACCATATTACAGTGCCCTCCACTAATATTGGCACCCTTGGTAAATATGAACAAAGAAGGCTGTGAAAAATTGTCTTTAGTGTTTAACCTTTTGATCCTCTTAAAAAAATCGCAAAAATACTCTGCTCTCATAGATATCAAACAATTGCAAACAAAACACAGGTTTATCAAAAAAAAAACTTTGGTAAATATATAGGTTTGAAACAATTATTGGCCCCCTTTTAGTCAATACTTTGTGCTACCTCCCTTTGCCAAGATAACAGCTCTGAGTCTTCTCCTATAATGCCTGATGAGGTTGGAGAATACATGGCAAGGGATCGGAGACCATTCCTCCATACAGAATCTCTCCAGATCCTTCAAATTTCGAGGTCCACGCTGGTGGACTCTCCTCTTCAGTTCACCCCACAGGTTTTCTATGGATTTCAAGTCAGGGGACTGGGATGGCCATGGCAGGAACTTGATTTTGTGGTCAGTAAACCATTTTTGTGTTGATTTTGATGTATGTTTCGGATCATTGTCCTGCTTGAAGATCCAGCCTCGACCCATTTTAAGCTTTCTGGCAGAGGCAGTCAGGTTTTCATTTAATATCTGTTGATATTTGATAGAGTCCATGATGCCATGTATCCTAAGAAAATGTCCAGGTCCTCTGGCAGAAAAAACAACCCCAAAACAATAAAGAGCCACCACCATATTTAACCGTGGGCATGAGATACGTTTCTATATGGCTACCTCTCTGTGTGCACCAAAACCACCTCTGGTGTTTATTGCAAAAAGCTCCATTTGAAGTTCCATTAGTGTCTGGCAAACTGAAGATGCTTGAGTTTGTTTTTGGATGAGAGTAGAGGCTTTTTTCTTGAAACCCTTCCAAACAACTTGTGGTGATGTAGGTGACTTCGGATTGTAGTTTTGGAAACTTTCTGACCCCAAGATGCAACTAACTCAAATGGGTATGGGAAATGGCCATTTTCAGTGCTTGTGCTATTTTCTTATAGCCATTTCCCATTTTGTGAAGCTCAACAACCTTTTGCCACACATCACAGCTATATTCCTTGGACTTACCCATTGTTATGAATGACTAAGGGAATTTAGCCTATGTGTTACCTCATATTTATACCCCTGTGAAACAGGAAGTCATGGTTGTGTTGTGCTTGCAATTGTTTGATATCCATGAGAGCAGAGTATGTGAACAAAAAATCAAAAGGTTAAACAACAAAGACAATTTTTCACAGCCTTCTTTGCTCATATTTACCAATGGTGCCAATATTAGTGGAGGGCACTGTATATACACCCACTCTCCTTAATCTTTACTCAAACATTACAGTATATCTTTATTTAATGACATTATTCTTACTAATTTTTACTAATAAATTAGGGGAATGTTTGATATTTGCTTCTCTTATTACCTTTTTTGAGTAGCACAGCTGTAGCATCACATCCATCATCAAGGTCTGTGCTGCTCGCTGTACCATTTCCCAGGTTTGCAGCTTTCTTCTTCCTCCACTCAAAGTAGTGCACCACATACGAGTTACACCTGATTGACACAGCAGTAATCAATGACAAAAGATAGAAACGTTTCAGCAAAAAAATACTTATTACATCTGTTAATTAGACTTTGTTTTGAAAAGACCAACAAACTTACTTCATTATTAAAATGTAAACCAGGTACATCAAAATCAGGACAAGTGATTCCCACCTTTAAAAGGCAACACACAACCTTTGATTAAAATATAAATGTGTTGTTGTAGCACTGATTAATTGTAATATCATTCCAAGATATTAGTGAAAAACATAACGGGAAGAAATATATGACACTGTGAAGACGCCTCTAATTTGTCTCATACACATTACAGCACAGTGGAATTCTAATCTTTGCATATCCTAGCTTGTTAGGAGTCTGGGGTTAGAGTGCAGGGTCAGCCATGATACAGAGTCCCTAGAGCAGAGAGGGTTAAAGGCCTTGCTCAAGGGCCCAACACTGGCAGCATGGCAGTGCCTGGGCTTAAATGCCTGACCTTCTGTTCAGTAACCCAGAGCCTTTGAGCCACTGAGCCACCACTGCCCTTAATCTGTTGCATTATAATATACAAAAGGGAGTGTTCTCCTGAAGTTAATGAGGATATGAAGCTGACTTACCATGTAACCTTCTCGTCATAGATAAACTGGAAAAAAGAGAAAATTATGTTTATACTAGGTAGACCAAAGAAATAAACTGCATTGACCTAAATTTATCACCAGGGGGCAGTAATACACAACGTTCCCATATACGACCTTCTGAAGCTATAAATTACTATAAATGTCAACTGAAGAAGAGGAACTATATATTTCATTCTGTCACACACACACACACACACACACACACACACACACACACACACACACACACACACACACACACACACACACAAAACACGTCTTTAAACAATATATTTAATATTAAGAATTTTTACAAAATATAATCGAACTTGTGTTCAACTCCTTTGCAATGCTAATTACTGTTTATACAACACTATACAAGTGTATAATAAGTAAAACGAACTCAGTACTTCAGAGAAACAAAGCTATGTGTACATAACACGATACGTGCAAGTGTTTGCATTGCTCGACTGTAGCTACCATGCTGGGTGTGTAAATAAGAGGCGTGTAGTGGAGGATATGGACCCCCAGGGAAAGCTGCTTGCTTCTCTTCTCCTGCTGTGTGAGAAGAGTCACAGGCTTCAGAGAAGCATGAGAAACCACTAAGAGCCTCTACTCACCACGATCAGAGTGGCCACCGAGATAGTGTAATACGTGGAGTCCCTCATTAGAGTCCAGCAGGAGAGACGCACGGCCTGCACACCGGGGAAAGATAAGGAAGGTAGAGAGAGGGAGAATGGAGTGAGCATCATAGTATCCAAATGAGTTGCAGATAACTGAGAGCAAAGTAACATCATGACTAATTTGATTTTTCTTTATGAGCTCATAGATTTTCACTGCCGCAAAAAATGAGTAAGAGTAAGTTATGAGTGGAATGATCTGTTTAATGTTTATTTTTCAATCTATATTCATTTTGACAAGTCCTTTTTTCTTTTCATGTATCACAATTCTTATTTTTTTATTCATATATCTGTCTGTATGAAGTCAATTTGCTTGTGTGTGTGTGTGTGTGTGTGTGTGTGTGTGTGTGTGTGTGTGTGTGTGTGTGTGTGTGTGCACAGTTAAATGTCACACAGCACATATCACATCGCAATCAAGTCTGAACACACACCCCTTACTGCCTACACTTAATGGAGAAATCCACCCTGAATGACTTGTAAATCTTTATAATTAACATGTGAACTTCAATGGCATTTATACAAGATTTATTTTGCAATGAAATTATGAGTTGAATTTTTACGTTTAAACATATTTTATCTACATGTGGGTCTATTTTCTTTTACAACAATTTCCTAAATTTCCCACAATGCCATTCAATGAGGTGCTGACAGTGGCATCAAATGGTATTAAGACCTTGCTTCATATTTTCCTAAAGAGACTGGGGAAGCAGCACTTTAATCTGTCCATCTCTCTCACCTCCTCATCTGTGTGTATTTCTATACAAGCATGTATTTCTTATTAATATGACAGTGAACGTTGCAGGAAAATGGTGTGAGAAAAGAAGCCCTTGCTCTTTTGCTTTTTGAGTGAACAGCAAAACTTGAACACTGTGCCTGTGAAGTGTGACATGTGAGACATGAGACATTGATTTTTTTTCTCCTATTAAACACAATTGTAACTGTGCAAAATTCTCACGAGAACAAAAATACTGCATCAACCAACAAATTAACACCTGAATCCCTACACATATCAAAAATATTTCAGTAATAAAAAATATTTAATGTGTTTTAGGGTGGCATGTTCTTTTAACCACCATGATTCAGTCCAGACCGTATTAAACTAGATTCTGTGATTGCTTTGGTTTCTCTAAAGGACCTTGCCTGAAACTACAGAGAGACAGTCTGTGGATCAGTAGTGAGAGAGTGAGTACCATACAAAGCCACACTTCCGGTCAGGATCTGGTGAGTGAATTGAAGGAGCAGCTGTAAAAGTGTGTAATGCTGACGTAAGTAGTGTGCTTGCTATATAAAGCAGCAAAGTCGACGTTTGAGTGGCGGAAGTGGTGCGCCACGGCAACACAGGTACCTCGTGCCGCTGTCAGAGTTGCCATGGCGACCACAGGTTGCACTGCGGTGGAAGGCGTTTAATACCACTCATGATGCACACTTGCTCAGCACTTCATACAGCTTTGCTAGGCAGTCCAATCTCTTTGAGGTCAGTTCCTTGTGTGTGTGTGTGGGGGTGTGTGTTTTTATCTTATTGAGTGTGCATGTGAATGAGAAGAAATGTGGCCAGGATGAGTAAGGACATAAGAAAGCAGGTCTCAGCACTTTAAAATTGTGAAAACATCCTGTTCTTTTCTTGTGAGGGAGAGAAGGAATACAGATATGGTCATGGGTATCAGGGCAGAGTATGTGGAGTGTCACAGAATATGAAAACTTATCACAATGCATACTCTATGTAGGACACTGCATATGAATACTTTATTTGGAAGAAACATATAGTGTGTTATAAAAGAGATCCAAATACAGATCCAAATAGGAGGTGTACTATTCTTTTTTTTTCTTTTTCTTTTTTTTTTTTAAAGAAAGCTAGTTGAGACTAGAGGTGTGCATCGGGATGCAACAACAACAACAACAAAAACAGGACTGGCATGTTTTTCCAGGGGAATAGTGGCTTATGGTGTTTAGCATGTTTAGCTTGCACCTCCGGGGATGGGGGTTCGAATCTCGCCTCCGCCCTGTGTGTGTAGAGTTTGCATGTTCTCCCCATGCTACGGGGGTTTCCTCCGGGTACTCCGGTTTCCTCCCCCAGTCCGAAGACATGCGTTGTAGGCTGATTGGCATCACTAAATTGTTCGTGGTGTGTGAACGGGTGTGTGATTGTACCCTGTGATGGGTTGGCAACCCATCTTGGGTATCCCCTGCTGTGTGCCCCGAGTTCCCTGGGATAGACTCCAGGATCCCCCGTGACCTTGTATAGGATAAGCGATATGAAAAATGGATGCATGGATGTTCTTTTAAATGGGTGAGCGGTCAGATATTAAATGTTTGGGACAAGAAAGCCCACATTCATTCATCCTTAGTTTGGCTACTAGTTTGGTCAGGTCTACATTTTAAGAACTAGAACCAGCTAAGTTTGTTAGAAAATGTCAGAAGCAGGTATAAACAAAATTAACTGTATGAGAGGGATTAAAAAAGAGTCCCCAGTCCTCCAGTGTCTTTAGTTTAGGTCACGCCCACTTTATGTTTAAATGCAAATACAGACACAGATATGAAAATTTGGAGCACTAAATAGATACAGACACAGATAGTGGCATTGTGTTACATTCCTAACAGGCAGCCACAATGCCGCAATGATCTGACTCCAGGAAACTACATAGTAACCTCTCCAATGCAGTTTAAACACAGATGTGTAAACAATCATTTTACAGATGAATCATCGAGCAGTCTAATGTTGTTGCAGTGTAGGCCGTGTGATGTGACTTTCCCTCTCAACGCCTTACACACTTCTATACGCTAATACACACTCGCAGGTATGAGAGCAGTACGCTATTTACACTATGACTGTTTCAATGTCAGTGTTAATTATTTTTTTTCTGATTACTCTAAGCTAACAAGACTACACTCATGAAAGTAGCCTGCCGTAGCCGCCCCTCACTATCCCCTGCATATAAACACACAAATGCACTAACAAAGAGGAAACACCACAACTAAGCATATATGTGTAGCAATTCAGAAGAGTATTACTCTCAGCAGCCCCTCTCAAACTAACACATACAGCCCTTTGGAATTGCAACTGATCAAACTCTTGTAGAGTCAATGAGATTATTATATTTGGTGGTATAGTATTTCTCCTTGCAAATGTACACAGTGGGGACAGATCCAGCGAGGATAACAGTGAAAAAAGAAAAGAAAATGAACAAAGATAGCACCAGGAAATAAGGGGGATGCAGTAAAATGTTAAAATATAAAGGATAGGCATGTATTCCAAGCAGTGTGAAATGCTAGCGGGGATACAGTAACACTCCTGACATTTACAGCTTGGAACTTATCTAGCCTTGCTTTGCATGTTAACTGACATGAATATGTTAAAACGGGTTTCCATAGTTTTTATGGTTAGTGGTAGCAGATAAATGAGAGTAAGAAATTAAGAAGATGAAAATGACAAAGAATGATGGTGTTCATATTCATTCTAAATTGGAAATTGCATTATGGCTGCTGTGTACCTACTAATGTACATCATTTGGACACTAGTGCTGCAGTGCTGTGGAATTATTTGAGTGTACTAGATATTCTCTATTATGCTTTTGGACATGGGCTCAAAATGCCAGAATATCCAAAATAGTGCACTATATAGCAAATAGTGTGCAGTTTCAGATATACCACATGGAAAACCTAATACAGCTTAATACCTGTCATACCTCAGTAAACTTTCTATGTAAACTGTGCAGTAATTCTAGGTGTGTTCGCTGTGCTGTTACACTTTGAAGTGACTGATGACCTATTTTTCTCAAGTGTTAAGTGCATCACTTGGCAAGTTAATTCTGTTTGTTTTGTAATACTGTATGATTCATTATTTACTACTTCATGATGAGTGTTTGTATCACTCCACAGTACTATCACTTGCTCCAATCCTGTTATTCTCTGCTCTATATTCATTTTCTATCCTGCATTTTTCTGGTCAGTTGATGTAAACACAGTATTGCTGCACATGTACCACTATAACAGCTATATTCTAGGATTAGATTTATACCTGATTTAAGCATCTTCCAATGAGTAAAAGCTAAATATGAACATGTACACAGTGGCATGTTTACCTGCCCAGCGAAGATCCCACACACTCCAATGATGCACAGGATGTTGAAGACTGCAGAACCTACGATTGTTCCTACTCCCACATCTCCCTTGGTGATAAACACTCCTATCCATACGGAGGAGAGTTTACAGCAAAGTTAAAGTCACACACTGCATCCAGTTAGTCATGTTGCCATTAAGAGTAGAAGCTTCAACAGCACGAAAGCAGGACAGCAGCAGATTTTACCTATGACAGAGGTGAAGAGTTCAGGTGCTGAGCTGCCAGCTGCCATGAATGTTGCTCCAGCCACATCCTCGCTGAGATGGAGGCGCTGAAACAAACACACAAAAAGAGTGCAATACAATTATTAGAATTAAGTAATAAGACACAATGTGGGTGTGGCAGAAATATTCTTGGTATTTGTGTTACCACTGGAGCAGTCAGTAATCCAGGAACAGCAGAATAATTGTAAAAATGTGTTTTGTTAGTACAAATACGTTATCAAAAGGTGTGACTAGGTGTCAAATCAGCCACTTTCATTTCTTTTAAACACCAAATATGTACAGTGCAGTGCAGTAGCATTGACATAATGCTATAAGATTATATTTCATTCACAGATGGCAGTATGATATGCAGTTTTACAAATAATTGATGGCTGACATGGAATTACAAAACATACATTTTCTGGGATTTTTGGGCCAGAAAATGCCATTTCTATCTTTTTGGGAGGGTTTGGAAATTAAATAATATTAATTATGTTAATTATATGATGTGACTAATTATATGTCAGCCTTCTGTTTCTGAGTTCATTCTAGTTTGTTGCAGATAGAATAGTTATTACAACAGTCAGTTGTATGTAGTTAGTAGGCAAAGTTGCCTATTGATATTAAAGTGGTTATAGGAAATGGTACATTTAAGGCTTTGCTTGAAGACAGGAAAATACAGTTTTGGCATCTGGGAGAAAGAGGTTTGAGAGCTGGTAAACACTATTTTGGGCAAAAGTGGGTTGGAAACTCCCTCATATTTCATACTGTATGTGCCACTCTACACACTGTACTCCATTAACAACAGTATAAACTTTCTGACCACAAATAATAACAATGGCTTTTGCTTGAATGAAAACAAAACCCTATCTAGTCATTAGTTTTTTAATTGTAGTCAATAGTTTACCTCACAAATCTTCTCCAGGGATGGCACAAAGTAGTCATCACACACCAGGGCCAGGGCATAGAACATGTACATGGCCTTTAGAAGAATGGAGAACACAGTTAATTCATTCAAACTACTGTACAGAATTAACACCACATACAATGACATCAGAAATAATACAGCAAAATTATCAGTTTAGGGACTTGGTTTGTGCTTTGTTAGCAGGTCAGCTCGTTTTTTTTTCTTCAATTTTGTTGTGAAAGTCTGTGTATACTCTCACCAAATGTGCTCACCAAATACTTTGCACTGTGCATCATATTTGTGTGAGAATACTTTTATTCTTTATTTTTTCTATAGAATGTACAGTCATGTGGAAAAAATAAGTAGACCCCATGGAAATTGTTGGCTTTTTGACATATTTGGACAAGCAAACATTTGAACCTCTTTGAAACAGTGCCTATTAATAAAGTTAATTTCACAATTTAAATGAACAAAAAACAGATCAGTCACATGGAAAAAGTAAGTACACCCCTACATTTATCACACCTTCAAATCCATAAAATTAGAATCAGGTGTTGAAGATTGGGTGTTTTGGGAAGATTGGGTGTTTTGTGATTGGGAAGATTGCCAGTGATTAGAACCTGCTTAGGGAGTGCAGGTGGAACCTGTCTTATTTATATCCCTCTCATATTTACTGTCTGGATTTCCCTTTGTTACTGAGGTGTGTGGTGTCATCATGCCAAGATCTAAAGAGTTATATAAGGCCTCCAGAAAAAGGTTGCGGATGCCTGTAAGTCTGGCAAGGGATTTAAAAAGATCTCCAAATAATTTGAAATACATCATTACACTGTAAGGAAAATAATCTACAAATGCTGCAGATTTCAAACAACTGCCAATTTGTCCAGGACTGGCCGTCCCAGCAAATTCAGCCCAAGAACAGACCGTCTGATGCAAAAAGAAGTCTCCAAGAACCCCAAAATTGAATCACAGGACCTGCTCTTGCAACTGTTGGTGTCTAAGTGCATGGTTCTACAATCAGAAAGAGATTGCAAAATGTTGACCTGCATGGGAGGTGTGCCAGGAAAAAGCCTTTGCAAGATTACAATGTGCCAATGAGCATATAGGCAAAGACCAGGCCTTTTGGAATAATGTGTTCTGGACAGATGAATCAAAGATAGAGTTGTTTGGCCACAGTAACAGCAGACATGTTTGGCGCAGACCAAAGACAGCTTTTCAGGAGAAGCACATCATACCAACTGTGAAGCATGGTGGTGGAAATGTTATGGTTTGGGGTTGTGTCACTGCTTCAGGGACTGGACAGCTTGCATTCATCGATTCAACTATGAATTCTGCATCATATCAAAGAGTGCTTGAAGATAATGTGAGGCCATCTATCTGAAAGTTGAAGTTGAACCAAAAGTGGACCTTTCAACAGGATAATGATCCTAAGCACACTAGCAAATCCACCAAGAAATGGCTCAGTAAGAAGAAATGGAGAGTTATGGAATGGCCTAGTTAAAGCCTGGATTTGAATCCCATTGAACTGTCGTGGGGGATTTGAAACGGGCAGTAAATCCAAGAAAGTCCTCAAACATTTTGCAACTGAAAGAATATTGTATGGAAGAGTGGTCAACAATTCCAGCAAGCCTGGTGGACAATTATGCAAAACACCTACAAAACGTTATTTCTGCTAAAGGGGGCAATACTAGCTTCTGAGGCCAAGGGTGTACTTACTTTTTCCACAGAAGAATATCACATCTATTGATATTTCTGTTGAATAAATTATTGAAAAAGCAAATTTACCTTGTGGTTTTGTTCAAGTATATCAACTTTATTAATAGGCACTGTTTCAAAGATGATCAAATGGTTGCTTGTCCAAATATGTTTAAAAAGGCAACAATTTCCATGGGGTGTACTTATTTTTTCACATGACTGTATATTTATAAATGCAATCCTGAGAAATGAATCTACTGAAAATCTATATCAATTAGAATTTTGATCAAACAAATGGTGGACCTAAAAACATGCAAAATCTGCTCTGTGGGCTTTATTTACAACCTGCTGAGATGTCTGTTGTCTAACATGGAAAAGCAGCTTGATACACAGATGCACTCCAACAGACTGTTGCTCCTGATCAGACGTGCTACAATTCATGGAAATATTACATAAGGAATTAGACTGGCTTTGGTTGTCTTTCTGGTGTAGAAGTGACTCTTTTTTAAACCTCAGTTTATTATTTACATAAACAATTTACATATATAAATTTATGATGTCATCATTGCAGTGCATAAGGTTTAATAAGGGTCACATATGCAGAGAGCATACAGCCAAGAGTTTCATCCTCATACTCTTGCTGAGAACACTCTGGCCATTTCTGAGAATGTGTGGTTATATCAGAGCTGCTCCCACAGCAGGCACATGTGTGTATGTGGGATTAGTTCAACATCTGCTTGTCCTAAAATACAATGGCATTAGCCGAGTGTGAATCTCTATGTGAGGCTGTACAGCATATCTCTATACACATAGTAATATACAGTCATGTGAAAAAATAAGCAGACCATGGAAATTGTTAGCTTTCTTGACATATTTGGACAAGCAAACTTTTGATCATCTTTGAAACAGTGCATATTAATGAAGTTGATATACCTGAACAAAACCACAAGGTAAATTTGCTTTTTCAATAATTTATTCAACAGAAATATCAATAGATGTGATATTCTTCTGTGGAAAAAGTACATACATCCCTTGGCCTCAGAAGTTAGTATTGCCCCCTTTAGCACAAGTAACTTCCTGTAGGCATTTTGCATAATTGTCCACCAGTCTCTTACATCGGCTTGCTGGAATTTTTGACCACTCTTCCTTGCAATTTTCTTTCAGTTGCAAGCTGTTTGAGAGTTTTCTTGCATGTACTGCCCGTTTCAAATCCCCCCACAACATTTCAATTGGATTCAAATCCAGGCTTTGACTAGGCCATTCCATAACCCTACATTTCTTCTTACTGAGCCATTTCTTGGTGGATTTGCTAGTGTGCTTAGGATCATTATCCTGTTGAAAGGTTCACTTTCTGTTCAACTTCAACTTTCGGACAGATGGCCTCACATTATCTTCAAGCACTCTTTGATATGATGCAGAATTCATAGTTGAATCAATGAATGCAAGCTGTCCAGTCCCTGAGGTAGCGAAGCAACCCAAAACATAACATTTCCACCACCATGCTTCACAGTTGGTATGAGGTGCTTCTCCTGAAAAGCTGTCTTTGGTCTGTGCCAAACATGTCTGCTGTTACTGTGGCCAAACAACTTTCTTTGATTCATCTGTCCAGAGCACATTATTCCAAAAGGCCTGGTCTTTGCATATATGCTCATTGGTAAACTGTAATCTTGCAAAGGCTTTTTCCTGGCATGCTTCCCATGCAGGCCAAATTTGTGCAATGTCTTTCTGATTGTAGAAGCATGCACTTTGACACCAACAGTTGCAAGACTTACTAGCAGGTACTGCGATTAAATTTTGGGCTCCTTGGAGACTTCTTTTTTCTATCAGACGGTCTGCTCTTAGGCTGAATTTGCTGGGATGACCAGTCCTGGACAAATTGGCAGTCGTTTGAAATTTGCACCACTTGTAGATGATTTTCCTTACAGTGCAATGATGTATTTCAAATAATTTGGAGATCTTTTTAACTCCCTTGCCAGACTTATAGGCATCTGCAACAAACGTTGTTTTAACATCCTTGTGAGGACCTTCCACTGAATGGTATGCTTACATCTAATTTTAACCCTTAACTTCAGTAACCACTAACCTTTTGAGTCTTTAATTTTTTTCTAAAAACAAAAGCTGCAGTTTTTGTGAAAAAGCTATTTTCCTCATAGTCAAAAGGGGGACCAGACTACCAAGAGATAAAAACATGCACAAATACACGGATACACGCAAATGCGCACACACACCCACACACACACACACACACACACACACACACACACACACACACACACACACACACACAACCAACCACCGTTTCCTGTTGTTATCATCACTAACTCTAACCATGTTGGGCAGGTGACCTAAATGGAAGGCAATGTGTTTCACAAACGTCCTTCTACACCCCCTCACCAAAACATTTACATGGGTAATGACACATGCCATTTGGTAAGACATTTTCCAAAATTATAGTGGTCCTTTGGACCTGTGGTTATACATAACACATGTGCTAACATACTGTATTGTATGCATTCTGGACAAATCTCAGCAGTACTGACCAAACCAAAGACTTCACCAATTAGTGTGTGTAATCTGACATTCACACATACTCACACATACACACAGTATTGCTGTTATGTAATTCCCCTCACTCTTATTCTGACAAAAAAGAGCTCAGGGAGCGAAAATACCCTCAAGATAAATAAAGTATGGAAAAGTAGCTGAAGGGAGTCTGAGAGGAACTCCTGACTAACCTCTCTGCTTGCACAAAAAGTTAATTAAACAGCACAACATAACAGCAGTGTCACATGAGCCCACAGAGGACTTCAGGAGGAACATGCAGTACATTTATGTCCCCATCTTTCCATTAAGCACACTCATTCATCAGGTCACACACATGCTTTAGACTTGCAGGACTTTATGTAGAGTTTATGTAGAATTTGGGTAGCAGAAAAATATGTAAATTCCTACAGCATCTTTATATACAAATACATTTATTTTATGGTCTTTCTTGTATATGTAAAAATAACACAAAAAATTATACTTAAGAAAACGAGAAAAAAAGATAAATCCGTAAAAATTAACAGTTTACTATTTTAAAGATTAATTACAAAATTAACATCAAATCAGCTGCTGCTGTTTGTAATTATTTAAAAAAGAATAATAATGAAATGAAAAGCTAATACAATACTGTGCAAAGGTTTTAGGCACATGCAAAGAAATGCTCTAGAGCAAAGATGCCTTCAAAATAATGAAATTAAATGTTTCTACATTAAAAAAAATACGGTAAAGAGCAGTAAACAGTAATAAATGAAACAAAGTCAATATTTGGTGTGACAAAACATAAAAATTAAAATAAAAATAGTAGTCTCCGGTACAATTTGTGCAGTTTTATAAGGAAATTAGCTGGTAAGTTTTATTGAGCATCTTGCAGAATCAGCCACAGTTCTTCTGGAGACTTTGACTTTCGCACTTGCTTCTTATTTTTGCAGCAAAACCCAGCAGCCTTCATTTTTCTGTACCATTTAATTTTGTGTTAGAAAACTAATGTTTGGGAATCTAAAATGTTTTTGTACTGACTTGATAATGTAGAAGTCATAAAAAATCTATAACAAAATCTGTACTAAAAATAGACAGACAGACAGATAGATAGATAGATAGATAGAGACAGAGTACTGATATTATGTAGTCATATTGCCCAGCCCAGGTTCTCTTGTTAGTATCTTAATTTCAGCCTTCTGTTTAAATCTTCTCTGCCACTGGATGGAACAGAGCTTCTCAGCTTTGCCCCTTCTTTTACCCTGTGTTCTCACTGGCAAACAACAGAGCAACCGTTCATTTTCTATGACAGATGAAAACAACACAGCGTCAAGCCACACTTGAGTTTTATGCAAATGTGATGTGAAGTGGCAAATCGACATATCCAAATGACTGGCTCCAGTCAATTTGACACACCAATACAACAGTCTAAACAGACACCAGTCTAAACTCATGGTGTTTAGCTCCTTTTCAACCGCATGTGCCATTAAAAAATTGAAATAAACCCATGGTTTCATATTTTCCTGGGTTTTTACTAAATTATAAAAAAATATTTAAAATAAAATAAAACAATGCAACATAAATTAGACAAATAATGCAGCATATATGTATACATTTTAGTTACTCCTGTCACATAAGAACTTAAAAAAGCTGGGGTGTATTACCAGAAGCAACAACGCTAGCAGTCATTACACACTTACAAGAAACACACTAGCATCTTGTTGCCTAGTAGTATGAACATGGGTTAAAAGGCAATCCATCAAGGTTGGGGTTGGTTGGGGTGAATCAGAAGATTTGTCATTGTCTTCATTTTTAATTACATTTCCCCTGATAACAGCAGAGTGCTCTTAAAATAACAAATAACTCTTTCAAATATTCTTCAATAACCACCTTAACCCAATCAGGGTCATGGTGGATCTCGAGCCTATCACTGAAACGATTCCATTGCAGGGCACCATGCACACACACATTCGACACATTCACACCTAGAAGCAATCAAGCGTAGCCAATCAACCTAGTGGCATGGTTTAGGAGTTGAGAAGAAACCCACACAGGCATGAGGAGAATATGCACGACTCTGTGGTAAAATTACAAACTGCTCCTTTAAAATGCAATAATTGTATATCAATTAAAACATGATGTGATCTGCTCCTCTACATAATTAAAAGCAGCCACACAATCTTACTGACTAAGCCACACCATGCACTCTGTTCTTGTCTCTCTAAAGGCCAGTTGCCATCCTACACCCACAGTCTGCTTGGGTTTTAGAGCCATTTGTTAACATTTCTGAACTGCCAACAGTGTGACTGCGTGAATGTCAAAAAAGGCTGCCAGATGGAAACAGAGAGAACAATGATGTTGGAGATGTAAACCATGGAAAAGCTGCACAGAACAGCCTATGATAAATCACACTAAGCTTTTTCTGTTCTGGACAACATTTTGCCTGCTCTGCAGATATATATTGTTTAGCTGTTAAAGTGACTAAAATTGCAAAACCAAAACCAAACAACACAAGCAACAAGCAGTGAGGCAGAAGTGAAGTGATTTCATTTTCTGTAAACTGATGTGAGTTATGTGTCATCAGGCCAGAAGATCCTGGGGTTTGGCAAAATGCACATGCAGATACACACATACAAATACACACACCCTAACTGCTAAAGTCAATCTTTTGAGAGGCCCCACATGCAGTGCTGTAAATAGTATTTCTTGTTAAACACGTAAGGACATACCAACTGATCTAAAACCATAAAATGCAGAAAAACAATCAATGGCTACATCTTGAATAAAACAATTCAGAAAGCATAGGAGAGTGTATAAAATAGTTTTTCTCTGCAAACAAGCATTTAACAGGAGCCATACAAGCAAGGCTATGATCTCCCTGAGCTACATCTTTCCAACCCAATAAATTAATATAATTGCAGAGCCTTCAAATACACCAATTACTCTCACCCCTTCAGGTGTAAGAGTAATCTATGAAAATATCAGAAGACTATATCAGTAATTTAGCCTTTTCTTTTCCCTGAATTGTTCCAGTAAAGCTCCATTTCCATTAAATGTTACTGCTGCTTTAAATTTCCTTTCCTATAAACTTTGCTCCTTGATGGAAACAACATTGACCTAGTTGTGTTTCCATAAACTTTACAGGATGTCCAAATCCTTCATCCTGGTTTTCAGGTCGGAAAATCAAAAGTATCCGTGTTATTTTCAACCTCTTTGAAAAGTAAATGTCTCTGTGTCTGAGTTTTTGCCAAAAAAAAGGCATACAATTCTCTTGGAGTCTGATTTGGAGACTAAAGTAAAGGTAACTAGGACAAATAGCTATCCTTCAAAAAAACAAACGAGTTACACTGGCCTCGAAGGAGTGCAGTATGATGCTTAATTAGGATAAATAACATACTGTATAAATAACATACTGTATATTATATGTTAGTCTATGTTAGAAATGAATGTATACCATGCATACAGTGCCCTCCACTAATATTGGTATCCTTGGTAAATATGAACAAAGAAGGCTGTGAAAAATTGTCTTTATTGTTTAAACTTTTGATCTATTGTTAAAAAAATTCACAGAATTACTCTGCTCTCATGGATATCAAACAATTGCAAACACAACACAGGTTTATAAAAAAAATCTTTGTTAAATATAGGTGTGCAATAATTATTGGCACCCCTATGAATTCATATGAGAACAATATACTCTCATCCAAAAACAAACTCAAGTGTCTTCAGTTTGCCAGACACTACTGGAACTTCAAATGGAGCTTGTTGGCAATAAACACCAGAGGTGGTTTTGGTGCACACAGAGAGGTAGCCATATGGAAAAGTACCTCATGCCCACGGTGGTGGTGGCTCTTTAATGTTTTGGGGCTGTTTTTCTGCCAGAGGACCTGGACATTTTCTTAGGATACATGGCATCATGGACTCTATCAAATATCAACAGATATTAAATGAAAACCTGACTGCCTCTGCCAGAAAGCTTAAAATGGGTCGAGGCTGGATCTTCCAGCAGGACAGTGATCCAAAACATACATCAAAATCAACACAAAAATGGTTTACTGACCACAAAATCAAGGTCCTGCCATGGCCATCCCAGTCCCCTGAGTTGAAACCCATAGAAAACCTGTGGGGTGAACTGAAGAGGAGAGTCCACCAGCGTGGACCTCGAAATCTGAAGGATCTGGAGAGATTCTGTATGGAGGAATGGTCTCAGATCACTTGCCATGTATTCTCCAACCTCATCAGGCATTATAGGAGAAGACTCAGAGCTGTTATCTTGGCAAAAGTTTTTTTTGTTGATAAAACTGTGTTTTGTTTGCAGTTGTTTGATATCCATGAGAGCAGAGTATTTTTGTGATTTTTTTGAACAAAAGATCAAAAGGTTAAACAATAAAGACAATTTTTCACAGCCTTCTTTGTTCATATTTACCAAGGGTGCCGATATTAGTGGAGGGCACTGTACCTGTTTTTTAATCTCACTCACAACGCTCCTGCAGAAAGTCTGACCAATCCCTCCTGTTATTTCTTTTGTACCCGCCCCAAACATAAGCAAATAAGTGATTTAAACCACAGCAACTTTGTTGAAGAAAAAGTGGTTACAAAAGATGAAATAATTATTTAATATCTAAGTCAAAAACTGAGATGCCTGATTTGTGTCCATTTGCAATTTCACATTTGTTATAGCTGAGATAACTGCATCAACAACCACAGAAAACATAGCTTAATTGTCCAGTTTACCCATATGCATTACCTGCTCCTGCCCGCATGAGAGTAAAAACAGGCCACTCCTTCATTTGTCTATGTGTCAAAACCAAACAAACACCAAAATACACACACACACACACACACACACACACACACACACACACACACACAAAAAAAAAAACAAAAAACAAAAACAAACAAACAAACAAACAAAAAAAAACAAATAGAGAGACACTTACACCTATGATGTGCAGGGCCACAGCTCCCTCCATTCGCTCTTGGTTGGTAAAAATGTCTTCAGGGAACTCATGTATACCTGAGAAAAAACAAACACATGGATCATCACACATATAAATCACTCACATGCACACACGTGCCACAGGGGACCCTCAGACGAGTAAAGGGGAACTGGTTGAGGTTCTATCTTAGTCTAAGGAATTTCAGTTAATATTAGAAATGTATTCCCATCTGTTGCAATCACTGGCTACAAGGAGTCCCTGAAGGTTCAATACTAGGTCCAGTACAATTTTCATTATATATGCTTAAACTGTGCAAAATCATTTTAAGCACAACCTCTCGTTTCACTGCTATACTGATTAGGCCTAATTATTTATGTTTGCTAAGGCATATCAATGAGTGTTTTGAAGATATCAAAATCTGGATACCAAAATCCCACCCAAGTCTAAAACAGTCTATTAAACAACCTAGAATCACTGTCACAATGTGTTACACCTGGAGTAATCTGACCTAATCTTTGATCATCTAATAAACTCTGTTATTGTTTTTTTTTCAACATATTGCTATAATCAAAGCATTTCTTTTTTTTCTTTAACTTGAAGGTTAAACATACATTCATATACCCTAGTGTAAATTATAATGTTTGGTATAACGGTAATAATAATTCTTCTATAGCTTTTGGTTAGTACAGAATGCTTTAATACAACAGCTCACTTTGCATTATCCACTATCCAGGTTCTTTGATTTGTGTTTAAAGTCCTTCATGGATTGCAACCCCCTACATAAATGATATGCTCAGACCATATTCTGTCCCTAGGTCTCTGAGATCTTTGGATCCTTTGCCACGTGTTTGCAGTTGCTGCCCCAAGGGTGTGAACCAACTGACCATTCAACATTACTGTAGGTATGCTCCCACTGTTACAGTTGTTAAGAGAGATTTCTCTTTATTAAGAGATATTTGTTATTTGATATGTTATTATTAGGATGTTAGATTCGTTAGCTTTTAAAAGTGGATGCATATGTCTGTTTTTTTTCTTTTTCAGGTTTATGTCAATGTTATGTTAATTGTGTGTTCTCTATAAATATAGCTTCATCATATCATTAAAGTAAGTAAGTGCATTAACCTTTCCAACTTTCAGGAGACCTGAATGCACAAACTGCAGATCAGACACTAACTGCAGTGCCATCTGGATTTATGGAAACATTTATCTGTTAGTTTTGATTTGACATTTTAAAGAAATTAGGATGCTGCTGCCTTCGCAATCCACTGTCAAGTTGGTGAAAAAGCCTACAGGCTGTTCTTCTAAAACTGCATTCGATCTTCATCCAGACAACCAATCACTGACAATGCAGTAGTCATAGCTATTGCTATTGTATTAAACCCTCACATTGCTGCTCTTTTCTGTTGGCCTTCAACCTTGCCAAAAATAACTTCTTTTGATTTTTTTCCCAGTACTCTTTCTCTTTGCATCATGTGTTAAAAGTATGAACGCTGACCTTCCATGGGCAGCTTAGGTTTGATATGGATTGGTTTGTTTTCAAGGCAGTCCATGGTATATGCAGGCTCTGCCATGTTTTGTTTCTTTACCGTTCAACTTTTACATCCATATGAGGTAATTGAATATACCATGATTTGACCAAGTATCTTCCTGTAAATTTGACATCCTGCCAAGAGCAATTCATCTCCTTGTTGATTATTTATCCAAGCAAGCTAGAATTGCCTACTCTTCCTATTTTTTCTTTATCAAAAATGAAATGATGTGAGGGCCTTCTTCATGTAAAGCTGCATGCTCACTGTACGACTATTTTCTTTCAAGCACATATTTCAAGATCGTCACTGTCAGCAGATTTAAGGCTGTTGTTGAGTCTTTTGCCAATTTTCACACATTTGTTTACTTCATACAGTACTGTTTCTCTACATACTTTCCTGGCACATTAAAAGTAATGCATTAATGGCAAAATGGGCTCCAGTGTTAAGATCTTAATATTTAGTGAGGCTCCTCCACCATGTTTAAGCAGATATAACAACAATCAGACTGGGACAGGCATGATTTTCACCTGCTGATTGCCCTGCAGTTACTAACCAGGCATCTACGCTCTCTGAGCATAGATACTGTAACAAGCTATTCATAAACGCAGCATGCCTCCTTGATGGCTGCATTGATAAACTCTGGCCACAGACTGAACTGGATTTGTGTGCGCAGCTGCTGCAGGGCTCCTATAAGGCCAGGGCTGGATTCTATATAATTTAAAATTGTGAGCAGCGAGCTCTCTTAAGCACTATAATTGTGTTTGTTCCTGTATTGCCAGTCATGATGTCAACTACAGAACTGCTACAGGTTTCTATGTAAAGCTCTGAGACACTGCATCACAGTACAAAGACACATCCGTTTGTACAAATGTTAAGCTCTTATCACACTTTAAGGCTGAACTTTCTCAGCATATATTTATGAATTTAGAGCACAGAAGCAATATTTTGTTTTTCTGTATTAACAGAAAAAACAAAATAAAAATCCAATTTAACTGAAAAATGGTTATCCCGTTCACGCTCCTAAATTTTAGAACGTAGCTGTAAAATGTCAAGTATAATCAAATGTGTGAGTGGGACTGTTCCTGTTTATGCCCTCTCCTGCATCAAGTTTGACCAATCCTGGCACCTCCCATAGCAAGTTTGACCAATCCTGGCCCCTCCCATAGCAAGTTAACCAATTGTGGCCCCTCCCACAGCAAGTTTGACCAATCCTGGCCCCTCCAATAGCAAGTTTCGCCAAAATGGTTCTGTTTCTCAAAATATAAACAAATTAGTCATTTAACCACCATGCACCTGACCAGAATAAAGTAGTTACTGAAGATGAATTAAATACAGCAGTAAATGCATCGCACAAGCAACCAACATGCTCCCATGTTAATGAATGTGGCCTTGCTTTGTCCCACAAGCTTTGTATATAGTGAAATTAATTGCCTGCTCCCATAACTTTTTTGTTGGGTTCCATGGGATCCAAGTCCTGATGCACACCTCAAGTCACCTTAACCAGTCCCTTGTTAATGAACTTTTGACACTCTGCTTACATGTAGTTGCAAATATAAGGACATTTACTATATGTAACAATATGATGATGTTTTCTTGACATATTTCTGCAATGATCAGAACATTAAAACAACAGGTGGTTGACACACATTGTGAAAAGGGTAACTGTCATATTAGGCCTGTTGTTTAGAGATGACAAGGCCATTAGCAGAGAAAGATGAGTATGTCCAGTCACACATATACAGTGATATTTTCTTAGTGAGCAGCTGAGTAATTTGTGTGCCAGCAGGCTTCACACTGCCCTCTTGACCCTGATCAGATCTGAGCCAACTTAAGCCACAGACCAGCACTGTCAACCCTCATTCACACTACTACAGGGAAGGAGTAGGGAAGAAAGATAGAAACAAAGATTAAATGCATTATTTCTTAACACAATATAGTGTCATTTTTAGTATTTCAGTCTTTTCTAGTTCCTTCTGTCACATGTACTGTTAAACGTACAATTTTAGATTAAGATTTTGTATTAATTTATTCATGCTGTTAGAGTTTCCCTCGTTCTCGGAGTCGCTCGAACACTTCCGCATTCCTCGCGCCGCGTTGCTGAAAGCAGCGCCTCTCCATTCACAAAAACCCGCTGGACTACGCATTCATGAACTCTCGCTTTGTTTACATCACCATGTGCTTGTGTTTGCGTTTACGTCATGTCTCCGCCTCCTTTATGTTTATTGGTTCTCTGGTTTATGTCATGTCTCCGCCCCTGCTTATTTATAGGTTTTCTGTTCAGGTTTAATTATTAGTTTCAGGTGTTCGGTGTTTAACGTCGTTTGTCTTTGATTTGTTTGTGTATTTAAACCTCCTCCCGTTTCCGCTTCCTCGCGGAGTATTAAATAGAATAAATAAGAGTTCTACCTAGCATGTGCTGTATGCCTGCTATCTTCTCGCTTTCTCTCGCCCTTAGTTCATGATTCCTATACCACAGCTCATAGCTCCCTGTTCATAGTTCCTAGACCATAACTCCTTAGCTCTTAGCTCATAGTTCGTAGCTCCTATACCATTGCTAGTGTGTTTGCTTCTGTTTTGTTTTGCGTCGTTCTCACGTTCAATCTCTTTTGGAATAAATGCCTTGTGGATTATCTCTTTTGGGAATTGCTGCCATATGGATTATCTCTTGTGGATTATTGTCTTACCGTTTTTGTGGATTATAGTTTGTTTCCCTTTGTTTTGGTTCCATTACTTTTGAATGAAACTGTTCATAATAAACTGACTTTTCCCCTGCACATGCATCCTGCTTCCCTCCGTCCGATTACATAACAGAATACTCCGCCTAACATGGATGCAGCGGGGAAATCTTGGGCCTGCCACGCCAAATTTTTTGCTCCATCCCTTGATTCAGTTTCTTTCGAACAATGGACTTTTATTTATGCTCCGGATGCATATGATGGCTTCTCCGTGTGGCCTCAGAGTTTTTTGTGGCAGGCCCAAATGTACTTTGTCAGTTTGGAGGATCCCAAGCCCACCGAAGAACAGTGGTTGGGGTTCGTCCTGTCCCGCCTGGTCGGTTCTGCTTGCCAGTGGGTGGAGCTTCACCTTGCCAGTGGGCCCACTAGGATATATACGGTTTCTGGCTTTGTGGATCTACTGGTCTAGGTATTTGCGAGCCCCTAATTCATGCCCGACCTCAAGACCTTGGGGAAGGATCACCTGGGCAATCACCTGGGACCCAGGAGTGCGCAACCGAGGGCGGCACCCGACAGGCCAGCTTACAGTGCCCCACCTGTCGAAAACAGGGAACAAGGAGCTACTACTTCTGCTCGCAGGACTGTTTCAAGGACAGCTGGCTAGTACACAAGCGGCTCCATAGGCAGGCACCCCCAGAGCTCCAGCCGGAGACCCAGCAGGAGGTCTCCCCAGCGGCGCGCCACCTGGAGGTTAACGTGGCAACATCCAGCCCCGAGCTCCAGCAGGAGGCCCAGCAGGAGGTTTCCCCAGCGGAGCACCCTCTGGAGGTTAACATGGCAACCTCCAGCCCCGAGCTCCAGCAGGAGGCCCAGCAGGAGGTCTCCTCAGCGGAGCTGCCCCTGGAGGTTAACGTGGCAACCTCCAGCCCCGAGCTCCAGCCGCAGGCCCAGCAGGAGGTCTCCTCAGTGGAGCGCCACCTGGAGATTAACGTGGCAACCTCCAGCCCTGAGCTCCAGCCAGAGACCCAGCAGGAAGTCTCCTCAGCGGAGCTGCCCCTGGAGGTTAACGTGGCAACCTCCAGCCCCGAGCTCCAGCCGGAGGCCCAGCAGGAGGTCTCCTCAGCGGAGCTGCCCCTGGAGGTTAACATGGCAACCTCCAACCCTGAGCTCCAGCCGGAGGCCAAACAGGAGGTCTCCTCAGCGGAGCTGCCCCTGGAGGTTAACGTGGCAACCTCCAGCCCCGAGCTCCAGCCGCAGGCCCAGCAGGAGGTCTCCTCAGTGGAGCGCCACCTGGAGATTAACGTGGCAACCTCCAGCCCTGAGCTCCAGCCAGAGACCCAGCAGGAAGTCTCCTCAGCGGAGCTGCCCCTGGAGGTTAACGTGGCAACCTCCAGCCCCGAGCTCCAGCCGGAGGCCCAGCAGGAGGTCTCCTCAGCGGAGCTGCCCCTGGAGGTTAACGTGGCAACCTCCAACCCTGAGCTCCAGCCGGAGGCCAAGCAGGAGGTCTCCTCAGCGGAGCTGCCCCTGGAGGTTAACGTGGCAACCTCCAGCCCCGAGCTCCAGCAGGAGGTCTCCCCAGCGGAGCGCCCTCCGGAGGTCCACGAGGGGACCTCCATTCCTGTCCTGCGCCCGCCGGAGGTTCACGAGGAGACATCCACTCCTGTCCTGCTCATGTCTGAGGTCCAGGAGATGACCTTCTCCAAAGCCAAGTCCATGTCAGAGGTCCACGGGATGACCTCCTCCGAAGCCAAGTCCCTGTCAGAGGTCCACGGGATGACCTCCTCCAAAGCCAAGTCCATGTCAGAGGTCCATGGGATGACCTCTTCCGAAGTCAAGTCCATGTCTGAGGTCCACTGGATGACCTCCTCCCAAGCCAAGTCCATGTCAGAGGTCCACGGGATGACCTCCTTTCCAAGTCCAAGTCTATGTCCAAGTCCAGATCCAGGTTTCTGTCCTGACCCATATCCTAGTCCATGTCTCAGTCCAGATCCATAGCCTAAGCCAGAGTCATGTTCCAATCCATGCCTTAGCCCATGCCTCAGTTCAGACCCAGAGTCACATCCGGAATCTAGTCTAGTTTTCAGTCCAGGTCCCAGTCCTGTTTCTAGTTTAGTTTCCAGTACAAGTTCAGATCCAGTTCCCACTCCAGTTTCCAGTCTAGGTCTCAGTTCAGAATTCAGTCCAGAGTCCACCTCTGTCTCCTGTCCGGTTTCTAGTTTCCTTTCCAGCTCAGTTTCTAACTTAGTCTCCAGCTCTGTCTCCAGCTCTGTTTCTAGCTTTGTTTCCAGTTCTGTTCCCAGTCAGGTTTTTGATTTTGTTTACGGTTCTGTTTCTAGCCTAGTTTCCAGTCCTGTACCCAGTTCAGTTCTCAGTCCTGTTCTCAGTCCTGTTCTCAGTCCTGTTCCCTGTCCTGTCTCCAAGTCTGTCTCCAAGTCTGTCTCCAATCCAGGTGCCAAGTCTGATTCCAGTCCTGGTTCCAGGCCAAGCTCCAAGCTAGGCACCAAGTCAAGCTTCAAGCCAAGCACCACGCCAAGCACCAGGTCAAGCACCAAGCCAAGCACCAGGTCAAGCACAGCTCCAAGCTCCAAGCCAAGCACCAGGTCACACATCACTCCAAGCTCCAAGCCAATCACCGGGTCAAGCACCAGGTCTCGCATCACTCCAAGCTCCAAGTCAAGCACCGGGTCACTCGTCACTCCAAGCTCCAAGTCAAGCACCGGGTCACGCATCACTCCAAGCTCCAAGTCAAGCACCGGGTCACGCATCACTCCAAGCTCCAAGTCAAGCACCGGGTCACGCATCACTCCAAGCTCCAAGTCAAGCACCGGGTCATGCAACACTCCAAGCTCCAAGTCAAGCACCGGGTCACGCATCACTCCAAGCTCCAAGTCAAGCACCACACCAAGTTCTCGACCAAGTTCTCGACCAAGTTCTTGACCAGGGCCGAAGGGACAACCCGACATGCTCTGCTCTGGCCTCGGGACACTGGACATCGCCAGCCTCGGGTCCTGGGGGGCAGATGTTAGGATCCTGCCCAGGGGCCCAGGTCCGCCAGAGCGGTCAGAACTTTCAGGAGAAGCGCCTTTGGGGGGGGGGGGGGGGGGGGGGCTCTGTTAGAGTTTCCCTCGTTCTCGGAGTCGCTCGAACACTTCCGCATTCCTCGCGCCGCATTGCTGAAAGCAGCGCCTCTCCATTCACAAAAACCCGCTGGACTACGTATTCATGAACTCTCGCTTTGTTTACATCACCATGTGCTTGTGTTTGCGTTTACGTCATGTCTCCGCCTCTTTATGTTTATTGGTTCTCTGGTTTATGTCATGTCTCCGCCCCTGCTCATTCATAGGTTTTCTGTTCAGGTTTAATTATTAGTTTCAGGTGTTCGGTGTTTAACGTCGTTTGTCTTTGATTTGTTTGTGTATTTAAACCTCCTCCCGTTTCCGCTTCCTCGCGGAGTATTAAATAGAATAAATAAGAGTTCTACCTAGCATGTGCTGTATGCCTGCTATCTTCTCGCTTTCTCTCACCCTTAGTTCATGATTCGTATATCATAGCTCCTTAGCTCTTAGCTCATAGTTCGTAGCTCCTATACCATAGCCTAGTTTCGTGTGTTTGCTTCTGTTTTGTTCTGCGTCGTTCTCACGTTCTATCTCTTTTGGAATAAATGCCTTGTGGATTATCTCTTTTGGGAATTGCTGCCATATGGATTATCTCTTGTGGATTATTGCCTTACCGTTTTTGTGGATTATGGTTTGTTTCCCTTTGTTTTGGTTCCATTACTTTTGAATGAAACGGTTCCTAATAAACTGACTTTTCCCCTGCGCATGCATCCTGCCTCCCTCCGTCTGATTACATAACACATGCATCCATTTTTAGCTTTTATTTTATTGCTAATTATTTAGTGTTTTATTTCACCTTTCCGTTTTGCTCCATTTATGGTCAATTTTATAAGGCTGTTAATCTTTTCACTCTATATGCTGTATATGAAAGATGATGATGATGTTGAGGAGGAAGGATGAAGTGAAGGAGAATGAGATGGCTGATGATCATTGGTGATGATGCTTATTGACGATTAATCTTCTTCTTCTTCCTCTTCTTGACCTAACTTGACTAACCCTTGATGATCTTGCTGCTACTGACCTTGTCCTAAATGCTTGCTCCATGATTCCCCCATAATTCGTTGCACCCAAACACCTCAATAGCACAACCAACTATAACAGACTGATGAAAAGTAGACATATGAAAGAGAATTAAACAAAAGACATCTGTCTGTTTTTTCCTCTGAAAACAACATGCCTGCACTGATACTGTTGGCCAACACTGGGACCCGCTGATGACAGCACTATTCATTAGAGAGACAGAAACCCTGAGACTTGGTCCTCTTGCAGGGAACAGTGCACTGAAGCGTGACTGTAATGAGCATATTCAAGAGCCCATAATGAATCTCATTTCAATTGCATTACCACAGTACACAACAACACTAACCATATGTCATTTACTGATGCCAGACCAATTAGAAGATTTAAGAAGTACAGGTTAAAAGCAGAAGGGAAACATTACAGAATAGCATCAGAAGCATCTGCTTTTACTGTTATTGCAGAGTGCTTAAAATATTATGACAAAGCACAATGTTCAAATGTGGACCATTCATTTTTAAAATAAAATGTAATGGGTCATTCAAGGCCACTGGGACCTTCAGTGTTTATACACAAATACATTCTGGCCTGGTTATAACAGGCTTCCTGACACTGACCTAGAGAACAGAAGGAGACTTTATGAATAAAAGCTTGGACTGCATTTTTTTTTTTTTTTTGCAGAGCTGCAGAAGAGTGACAGACAGCAGGTAGGGCATGACCTTACACTTCTCTGCAAAGAGTTGCTTCAAAACTGCTATAACGTCAGACTTAAGCTTCAGCTTTACAAAAACGATCAGGCTTCATAGAGTTAACATTGAAACAGCCTGGTGTACACAAATCTAATACTGCCTATTTGAAGTATCCATCAATCTCACATACTATCACACCCAAGTGACAGACACCAGGCCTCTGTTACACACACCAAAGGGAAAGTAGCATCTGATGTCAATTAAGCTTCAGTGATGCAATTTATGTGTTTATGTTTCAAAGTAAGGTAGGCAGGTAAGTATGGAGCTGAAAAGCCTTATTTCATCTGCAGTAATTCGTGCTTTCTGTATTTGTTCCATTTTAAGTGAAATAGTCTAGTCAAGGACAGAGTACGGCTAGCCTTCTGCCGCTGACTGATTTTTGCTATATTATTCTCAACTTCCATAAACATACACTGACAACAATAGCTGATGCAAGAAAAGAAATCCAAGAATCATCAGTTTGTTGCCTGTAATCCTGAGCAGAAACCGCAGCCCATATCTGCACCTGACAGCCAGGCATCCCATACAGCTCCAGAAGGAATCCACAGAGCTATCTATAAATAACCTGCAAAAATGGATGGAAGTGTTTGAGATGATAATTCCCCTTAATTAAACTAAGCCATTCTCCTTTGCTCTGGGGTACTGGAATGCTAAGGAACAAAACATGTATGTTGCTTGTATGAACTAAGGAGCTTCTGACTCCACCCATTCTACCTTTCTGATCTACAAAATGCATACCATGCTACACTTTGTACACTTATGTCAAATAGAGGCAAGAAAACGAGAGAGAGGTAATAGTATAATGAGTGCGATGTAGACTCCAACACAGTATGCAAAATGCAAAAACTAAAGACAGAGGTTCTGAATGACTGAAGAAAGTCAGCTCATAAGCGATCAGCCTTAAGTGAAGTAAACTTAATGGCTGTCTTAGTGTGAAAAAAAAGTAGTTAAACACATTGATGAAACCGTAATGTAACATGGTTAAAGATCAGCCTTAAGTAGACAATGTGAATTTTTTGATTCATTAAAACACCAACTCATCTGAAACATTTGAGATTCTGTTTGTCAGGAGGGGCTTAAGCTTGTTTGCATACTGCAGGCCACTGCAATATCAGTATTACAAAATCCCATATTGCAATAATGATTATCAAATAATAAAGCTACAGCACAGTGTCCTTGTATTACACAGACAAAAGCAATAAGTAAGGCTGCACAATATAGTTTCTTTATTATTCTTTATGCTTGATAATGAATGCAGAATATCCCTTGGGGATTTTGTTTATTATTTCATCTAATATGATGCTTTACTTTAAATCACTTTAAACCCCATGATTTCCCATGACAATTACTAATATACAGCATATGGCCAAAAGTATGTGGACACCTGACCATAACATCCATATGTGGGTCTTCCCCAAACCACAAAATTGGAAACACACAATTGTCTAGAATGCCTTTGTATGTTCTTAGAGTAAGATTCACTAATGCTCTTGTTGGTTGAATGGGAACAAATTCCCACAGCCACATTCCAATATCTAATGCAAAACCTTCCCAGAAGAATGAAGGTTATTTTAATGGGACAAAATCTGAAATGGGATGTTCAAAAAGCACATATGAGTGTGATGGTCAGGTGTCCACAAATTTTGGTCACAGTCTATATGTTTTGCCAAACGGCAGAACTCAAACTCTGACTGTAATAGACTGTACAGCCGTGGCCAAAAGTTTTGAGAATGACACAAATATTAATTTTTACAAATTCTGCTGCCTCCATTTTTATGATGGCAATTTGCATATACTCCAGAATGTTATGAAGAGTGATCAGATGAATTGCAATTAATTTCAAAGTCCCTCTTTGCCATGAAAATGAACTTAATCCCAAAAAAACATGTCCACTGCATTTCAGCCCTTCCACAAAAGGACCAGCTGACATCATGTCAATGATTCTCTCGTTAACACAGGTGAGAGTGTTAATGAGGACAAGGCTGGAGATCACTCTGTCATGCTGATTGAGTTAGAATAACAGACTGGAAGCTTTAAAAGGTATTACATACATTTATTGTACATTTATTGTATGAGGAGGTCTTATTGTATGAGGAGGTCTGGAGTGGCAGAGAAGTATATTAGAGTGGTGCAGGATATGTATGAGAGCAGTAGGACAATGGTAAGGTGTGCCAGAGGAGTTCAGGGTGAAGGTGGGACTGCATCAAGGATTGGCTCTGAACCCCTTCTTGTTTGCGGTGGTGATGGACAGGCTGACAGATGAAGTCAGACAGGAATCTCCATGGACTATGATGTTTGCGGATGACACTGTGATCTGTAGTGAGAGCAGGGAGCAGGTGGAGGAAACTCTAGAGAGGTGGAGGTTTGCTCTGGAGAGAAGAGGAATGAAGGTTAGTCGCAGCAAGACAGAATACATGTGTGTGAATGAGAGGGATCCAAGTGGAACAGTGAGGTTACAGGGAGAAGAGGTAAAGAAGGTGCAGGATTTTAAGTACTTAGGGTCAACAGACCAGAGCAACGGGGAGTGTGGGAAAAGAGGTGAAGAAGCGTGTGCAGGCAGGTTGGAATGGGTGGAGAAAAGTGTCAGGTCTGTTGTGTGATAAAAGAGTACCAGCAAGAATGAAAGGAAAGGTGTACAGGACAGTAGTGAGACCAGCGATGTTGTATGGTTTGGAGACAGTTGCACTGAGGAAAAGACAGGAGGAAGAGTTAGAGGTAGCAGAGCTGAAGATGTTGAGGTTCTCTTTGGGAGTGACGAGGATGGATAGGATCAGGAATGAGTACATCAGGGGGACAGCACATGTGAGATGTTTTGGAGACAAAGTTAGAGAGGCCAGGTTGAGATGGTTTGGACATGTTCAGAGGAGGGAGAGTGAATATATCGGTAAAAGGATGCTGAGGTTAGAGCTGCCAGGCAGGAGGCCGAGAGGAAGACCAAAGAGGAGGTTTATGGATGTAGTGAAGGAGGACATGAAGGTAGTCGGTCTGAGAGAAGAGGATGCAGGGGATAGGGCTAGATGGAGGCAGATGATTCGCTGTGTCGACCCCTGACGGGAACAGCCGAAAGGAAAAGAAGAAGAAGAAGCTTTAAAAGGAGGGTGGTGCTTGAAATTATTGTTCTTCCTCTGTTAACTATGGTTACCTGCAAGGAAACATGTGCAGCCATCATTGCTTCGCACAAAAAGGGATTCACAGGCAAGGATATTGCTGCTAGTAAGATTGCACCTAAATCAACCATTTATCGGATCATCAAGACCTTCAAGGAGAGAGGTTCAACTGTTGTGAAGAAGGCTTCAGGGTGCCCAAGAAAGTCCAGCAACCGCCAGGACCGTCTCCTAAAGTTGATTCAGCTGTAGGATCAGGGCACCACCAGTGCAGAGCTTGCTCAGGAATGGCAGCAGGCAGGTGTGAGTGCGTCTGCACGCACAGTAAGGCGAAGACTTTTGGAGGATGGCCTGGTGTCAAGAAGGGCAGCAAGGAAGCCACTTCTCTCCAAGAAAAACATCAGGGACAGACTGCTATTCTGCAAAAAGTACAGGGATTGGACTGCTGAGGACTGGGGTAATGTCATTTTCTCTGATGAATCCTCTTTCCGATTGTTTGGGGCATCTGGAAAAAAGCTTGTCCAGAGAAGAAAAGGTGAGCGCTACCATCAGTCCTCTGTCATACCAACAGTAAAGCATCCTGAGACCACTCATGTGTGGGGTTGCTTCTCAGCCAAGGGAGTGGGCTCACTCACAATTTTGCCTAAGAACACAGCCATGAATAAAGAATGGTACAAAAACATCCTCAGAGAGCAACCTCTCCCAACCATCCAAGAACAGTTTGGTGATGAACAATGCCTTTTCCAGCATGATGGGGCACCTTGCCACAAGGCAAAAGTGATAACGAAGTGGCTCGGGGAACAAAACATCGACATTTTGGGTCCATGGCCAGGAAACTCCCCAGACCTTAATCCCATTGAGAATTTGTGATCAATCCTCAAGAGGCAGGTGGACAAACAAAAACCCACAAACTCTGACAAACTCCAAGCATTGATTATGCAAGAATGGGCTGCCATCAGTCAGAATGTGGCCCAGAAGTTGATTGACAGCATGCCAGGGTGAATTGCAGAGGTCTTGAAAAAGAAGGGTCAACACTGCAAATATTGACTCTTTGCATAAACTTCATGTAACTGTCAATAAAAGCCATTGACACTTATGAAATGCTTGTGATTATACTTCAGTAACAGTTAGTAACATCTGACAAAAAGATCTAAAAACACTGAAGCAGTAGACTTTGTGAAAATTAATATTTGTGTCATTCTCAAAACTTTTGACCACGGCTGTAATACTCTGAAAGTAACAGACTCGGAGAAATTATTTTTTTTCTACAATGTTTTTTTTTTTTAAACTCCTGTTTGGATAATGATGAAATCCTTCCCTCTAAATGCAGTATCTTCTGCCTGTGTCTTTACTTTCAGACCTTTCATTTTTAGTAACACAAACTAATTATCCACAATGCTAAGATGATTAGCTTAAAACACAATGTGTCACTGTATTTGAGCACCACAGGGAACTGTGCTCTCCCCCTTCCACTTCACCCTGTACACCACAGACCTTCAATATTCGGAGGAGCTTGCAATGTTTCACAATCACCACAGATTGTCCGCAGATTTGGGCCAAGATGTGTCATTTGACGTCATCACAATGTGCCATGTGATGTCATCACAACGTGCCATGTGACGTCATCACAACGCGCATTCAGGCAAAGCGTCGAATATGAGTACAGCTAAAAGGTCTCATTTACCAACAAACATCACTGTGAAAGGCCGTGCAAAACAATTTTGTGCAATTGCAATTTCGCCAATTCAAGTAGTTTTCCTCAAAAAAGCACAAAAATCTCCACAATTTATTAAAAAGCTGCAGCAAAATCAAGCATTTTTGGCTGCAACAATCACAAAAAAAAAAAAAAAACCTCAGTGAAATCCTGTACAAACTGTATAATTGCCAGGTCGAAAACAAGACTATAATGAATGGCATGTAAATTCAGAAACACATAGCTTATAGTATATTGATGCAATTTAGGAAACACTATCATTATTACATGACAGCTATCCAACCTCAGAGCATGATGACACTTTCTTCCTCTATGACATGTAAAGCCAGACACTACATCTTTTGAGACTGTCAGTCATGTCCCAAAGCTGAACGCACTTGGACGAGAGTGCCCTCTCCGAATGGCTAGTAATGTACTGATTTACTAGGGAGAAAGGAATGGCATTCATTATACCTAGAAAGCAGATCTAATTATGCTCTCTGGAACTCAGTGCCTTAGATGACTATGGCATCTTAAGGATTCTCCCAAAAGAGGAAACAAACACTTTATAGACAAATTTTAGATGTTTGTGAAAAAGAAAATCACCCATTTGAAGTTGCTTTTTGGCAGTGCCATTCTGGATATATTACAATATAGAAACTCATTACAATATAGAAACTCATCAGAGAGGACAATATTGCAGTCAAATTACAGAATTCCACTGGCCAGAACAAAAATCCAAAAAAATCTCATAGCAAAACATCAACACAGAGAAGGCATGCTATTTGATAAAGGCTGTTAAATTATATGTGGAAAATGCATAAATATCACATTCAAGCATAAAAAAGGTTAATAAGAAATATGTAATACCTACCAAAATATGAGTGTAACAATAAATAAATCCACCCATTTTCTATTCGTTTCAACTCTGCAATAAAAATAAAACAAAAGGAAGACTGCTCCGATAATGTCACGTCCCTGACCATAGCAGTGTGGGTTAAGCTGGGAAAATGCAGTCACTAGAATAAGACCTTGTCCTTAAAATTACTGCTTTGTTACAAATGCCACAACAATGATCGCTTTTATATTATGATATTGCCTCTCCTAAGCAAACTACTGTTTGATTAATAAATCTAAACCAGTTACAGCATGAGCATAGACTATGATCGCATCACCTCCTTTACAGATATAATGTTAAAACCAATGTCCTAATTAAGCTGCACTGCAAACTGTATGGTTTTACCTCAATTGGTGTGACTCAATCTTATTCACCTCTCTGAATTCTGGAGAATATGCTTTTTTAAACTTTAAGTACTGTTAGACATACATATGGATACAGTCGTTAAAATACCAATGGCCACATATTGCCCATATGCAGATGTTCTGTGTCTTGCTGGGATGAAATGTGGGATGAACTCTAGTTCTAGAAAATTGGGAATGTTGTGCAGGAGACCATTTGGGTGTTGGATGGAAGTCATTAGTAGTGTGCATGCACCCTGACACATCCAGTGGATGTTTCTATCTGTAAAGAGTGAAATGCTAATAACAGATGCCTCACAGCAATACAGGAGGACATGTGGAAAAACCTGAGAGTGAAAGAAAGGTGGAAAAGCAAGCTGTGACATCAACATATCAATATCATATTAATAAACAGTCTATCTAATCAGTCTATCTTCTATTGCAGAGGAGAATGTGCCCAGGCCAGTCCTCTGTCCAGTGTGGGCACTCAACATTATGAGGAAGTGGCTGCCAGCTGCCACTAATCCTGAGTGAGGATTCGCACTTGTGGACAATTGTGAAGCAGCCACATAGTGTGCACCGTACACCTTCACCAGACTGTACAGATTGAATGTTATTTCATCGCACCCCATGTGCTCTGTGGTGAGTTTGATTGATTCTCATCCTCAGTAAAAGCAATATTGACCAATTCTTATCCTCAATGGAAACAATCAGTATTTTGAACAATTTTATGAGCATGGTAGCAATATTTTGAGTGATTCTCATAATCAACAGAAAGTAGTATAAGCAGTTTGAATGATTATCACCCTCAATAAAGTATGTTATAAGCATTATCATGGTACAAACACTTAAGATGACTTTTGATATAGTTCATTCACTAGTTCCAAAGGGTTTAGAATGTAGAAAGTATGTGAAAAGAGGAAAGTAGAATTAAAGGGCATGCATGTGGTGGTACAGTGGTTCCATGACTGTGTGAAAGACCCAGGCCATCTGAGTCAGTCTGGTGTTCGAGAACAACTACAGGATGTAGCAGAGACTTTTTATATCACTACCCAAGTGGGGTTAAGTTTACAGTCACATGGTGACAACATTTCTATTTCTTACTTGGCAAGAAATCTCATGGAAATCTCCACTAGTTCAAAAAGAAATCACTCTGGTGGTCGTCCACTCAGGTGTAGAACCAAGTTAAATACATAACCTCAAATTAAACATCCACCAATTTAGACCAAATAATCTCTTCTTTTAAAATCTTGAACCCATTCCTTCATCTTTATTAGATAACATGTCACTTTAACAAGGGTACAGATTTTTTATTAAAACTCTAGAGGCTTGTAGCAAACACATTTTGACGACCAATTTAAATCATAAAAGGCTAATATAACATTCTTCACTGACAATTCTGGCCCAATACTGCAGAGTGATATGAAGTGCTTGTGTCATATCAGAATGTTGGCATGACATAGGCTACATTCCTGTAACAAGCATTTTTGCTCAATTCATTTAAAGAAACATTTAGAGACAAAAACGCAGTGAAAGAGCCAAAACCTGTATCTAATGAACAATGCTTAAGAGTAATTTCCTTAAGGGCCAAGAAAGAAATCCAGTCAAATACTTGCCAACATCTGGCACCAAAGTCAACGCTATGACTGTGAGGAAAAAGTCATATGAGGAATGATCTTGTATATGTGTGTGAAAGATATTTTTGTGGAAAGGCAAAGTAGAAGAGATATATAGCAGCATATGAATGCTAGGAATTCATAGTGTAAATATCATATTGTAAAACATGAATACGCCTTCATGATACATGATACAGTAAAAAATAATTCTAAAATGGGAACATTTTATAAAATAGATATAAAAATACTTATTAAAACATATACAAATTCATGTTTTAGTTCAATCAGTTTAGTTCAGTTGCTTATTTCAGTGGCTAACAATTGTTTTATAAAAGCATAGACACCTGGCGATACTCCGATATTCAGGAAAGTGTATGACAATATAAATATTGTATCACCATATCACACAGCCCTGATAAGCAATATAAAACATGGCATGGCAACTAGTGGAGAGATAAATTCAAGATTCTTGCTTGCCAAAGGCACAAGCATGTCAGAAGAGCCTTGTTTGAATACACAAGTAACTAGTAACAACTTTCAGCATCCCAAACACATTCAGTTGTGTATTTAAGAAAGGACTAACAAACACTCTGAACATTGTATGAGCATTACTTAAAGGTAATTTCTCTAAGTACCAGTCAAATATTTGTTCCACACCTGGGACCAACAAGGATTTACATTTTTCCTTTTCTCTCACATAAATGCAGTCCATGAAGGCCTTGGCTGAGAAGAATTAGCTGAGAAGTTGAATCAGCTGTGTTTAATGATGTACAGTGTTGTGAATGCTTTGGCTCTCCAGGACACCACTGATATATTAATTTACAGGAATGAGCTCAAAAGAATAAATTTTTTTTACTTTTTACTTTTTTATTCTTACTCTGTTTAAGACTGATATAGTAAGTAAATGATCTCTGTTCTAATTGTGAGAAATATTTTATAGCTCATATGTTTGAACCAGAGTCTGATCATTCTGAAACTGAAGGAGAACACAATAAAGTTCCACAACCATCCATCCATCTTCTATACCGCTTGTCCTACACAGGGTCGCGGTGCACAAGGCAGGGGACACCCCAGATGGAGATGAAGTGCCAACCCATCGCAGGGTACAATCGCATACACATTCACAACACATATCTCTGGACTGGGGGAGGAAACTGGAGTACCTGGAGGAAACCCCCAAAGCACAGGGAGAACTTGCAAACTCCACGCACACAGGGCGGAGGTGGGATTCGAACCCCCGACCCTGAAGGTGCGAGGCAAACATGCTAACCACTAAGGTTCCACAGGCGACATTAAAGAAATTTAGAAACCCTGAAATTAGCAAATGCTACACAGCTGAGAAGTTTATGCATCCATTTATGGCTGTTAGAAATGCATACACATACTGTAAATGAAGTAACTGCAATAACAATACAACACATTACTATTATAATACGATTATTATAATAATATTAATATATATTAATATGCTTGCTCTAATACATGGTTTCTATAGCAACAAATCATTCACAGGGACTTGTATGGCAGGCACTCTACAGAATCTAAGGCTGATAAGATACAGATTGTTAAAAAAAGTGTTGTTATATAACATGGAGGGACACATCTGTTAGGACACATTAATTTAACATTTAAGGAGTCTCGGGTGTCAGTGCTTTGTTATTAATGTTTCCCACCACGGGAAAATCTTCAGGACCAAGGACTTTGTGCATTCCATTTTTTTGGTTAAAAAAGAGAGGCTGGTGAAGGAACCATTGTTTATATCTGCTGTATCATAAGTGACAACGAGAACTAATGTTTCTCACGGATGTTCCCTAACTCCTAAAAGTAACAAATAATGGTTAAAAAAGTATGACGTGATGTTCAGTAACAAATTACAAGTTGTAATCTTTGGCAAATCGCTGTGGTGTAAGAGGAATGAAACACTGGGACATGCTGTTATTGCTTATATATTACGTCTCTCAAACACAAACATGGGAAAATGATACTTCATTCCACCACACTTAACATTTCCCCCCTCTCCTAGCATTAAAGAACATACATCCCTCTAATATATAAATATCATATAAAAATAATGCTCAAATCATGAAATTTCAGTCACAGGGAATTTAACCATTTCCGCATGTCTCCTTATATTTTTATATATATCTTCCTGAAAGATAGCTAGCAGTTTAATGATTGCAGGATTGATGGTTAAAAAAACATTTTGCTCAAATGGCCATGATATACATACACAGAGGCATTAAAGACTTCTAATTAATGACATGATCCACATTCTCACCATGCTACTTTTCCGGGCAATCTGTCTCTTCAGCTTCTGCTCTGACACTGTACCCAATTAAGCCTGGATTCAATTAATCCTGTTCACAAGTCACTGACTGCTTTAGTCACATCACAGTTCAGCCCCCTCCAAGCGCCAAGTTATTCGCAAATGATCAGTTACACAGTTTGCAAACGATCACAGTGTAAAAGTGTGCCATGCATTTTAGGGGTTTCTAATAACATGCATTTACGAGTGCAAAGAAAACAGCATGGCACAGCTGGGGAAGCAGAAAGAGAAGCTAACACTGGAGTAACAATACTGTATCGTTGACATTAAACTCCATTTCACAGTCATAAATTAAAATCGCACATATTGAAATGCATACATAAGATATCCGATGGCACACAGCGTCCTCTTAAAATCCCTGACTTTTAAATCTATGCTGGATCAAGCTGGATTTTCCAGCACTGCTCCTGCCGCTGGGACTCCGCTGGAAAATTTTCATGCCAGTCCATGTTGATTACATAATCATCCAAATGTTATATAATTCAAACTTTTATACATAATTCATGTACGTCATTAAAATATCTCTGGCGATAAAGCTTTTTAAGAACAGTGCATAACAGAAGCACTATAATCTACATGTCACTGAATGGTGAACAGATGCCAGTCTGTGTTTGTCTGTAGCAGGAATAGAGGAGGTTGACGTTACAGGGCCGGATGTGAGATTAAATGTGCTGTGGCTTTTGCTTCCTGAGCCTGCCATTGGTGACTATGATTAGCTACAATGGAGTGTTAGACAGTAGTGACACTACAACTAATTAAGTCATATGGTTGATTAGTTTATCGTATTAATGTATGCAGTATATATATATATATATATATATATATATATATATATATATATATATATATATATATATATATATATATATATATTACCATTAAATTATGTATTTGGTTGTCAGCTGGTTGAGACAGTTGACTCAAGTTTATTGGCTGCTATTGAGTCTAATCTCACTCAGTGACCCAGTGATTAGTGTAATTATTATTTTCTGGATTTCTCTAAATTATTGTAAATGAATGAATGCCTTTATTCATCTTTAATGAATATACAGTATGTTTAGTCAGTTTTTAAATATCACTGCATTATGTGTTGAGTAGCTGTTCATTTTTCTGAATTAACCATTCATTTTTCTCAAAAAAATCCACCCACAGACTGCATGTGGACCATTTAATGACCATTTGAGCCTCTCCACATTTGTCTTTCAAGCCAAGTCCATACAATGGGACTGTTTTTTATCGAGGGTATATAGGCAGCACCACAGTGCTGATGCTGATGCTGTGGCTGTCCTCATGGACAACTGGACAAAGATTTGTTACTCGTGTATATGTTGCACAATGTGAGCGAATGTTTGCACCTTTCAAGAGAACTGGCATCATCAAAGTAGACAAGAATAACATCACTGATGGTGTCTATTCTCTTGAAAGGTGCAAACACTGCTTACTGTAAATTGATAAATACTCTGATAAACAAAGAAATCAATAAAATACATGCAACTAAAAGTAAAAATTAGGATTTTGCTATGCATTTATTTTCTTATTTATATTAATAGTACTACTAATAATATTATAAATCTCTGCATATTCACTTTTATTTCGTTATTTTTTCTATTTGTTTTTAAAGATGTATTTATTTCCTTAACCACTATTAATTAATTAATTTATTTATTTTCTTGTTTTTACTTGAGGGCACTGTCAATTAAATATGTCAGGAAGCACTTGTCATAGGGACAAAGAGATACAAGCATGAATAAATAAAGGAATTAAAATGTAGAAGTAATACATATGCATTGAGTAATACATAAATACACAAATGAACACAACAGAAAATATGCATGATTGCAATGTTTATATACAGTATATATATATATATATATATATATATATATATATATATATATATATATATATATATATATATATATATATATATATATATACGATAAGATTAAGATGAGCAAAAAACAAACAAAAAAAACCTGATACATAATTTTAGAAATATGTGAAAATAAACCATGCCCCCCCCCCCCAAAAAAAAAAAAAAAAAAAAAAAAAAAAAAAAAATATATATATATATATATATATATATATATATATATATATATATATATATATATAGTGTGTAGAGATTCTACACACGTCATATATATATATATATGACGTGTGTAGAATCTCTCAAAACATTTCTTCACATTCAAACATGGCAAGTTTTGTGGTTTGTGTTCAATATTCCATACACATTTAATAAAGAACAATCAGATGTTCTGGAAAGACGGTTCATATAAGGAAATATAAGAGCTCTATGTTTCATACTTGCTGGCCTTTAAGTAGACTGTACGTGCTCCTGGCCCTTTAAATGTCCACCTTTTCCTGCTTCTGACAACACTTACCAACATGCACATATGGTTGCAGTTAGTTTTTTTTTTTTTTTTTTTTTGCCACAAGTGTTTAAAAAACAACTGGGTGGTACATTATCTAATGCAGAAGTCATTTGTCTTATAGGAGAGAAGGATACTCAGGGAAAGTATAATCTGCAGGCAGAGTCATGAATTTGTGAAATTATTCCATTAATTATTAATAAAACTGTCATATTCTTGCTGTATTTACAGCATGTAAATATAAGATATGTAAATATGGCACATTCCCCTAAAGGAAGAAGGTATAGTGAAATTCTTTCTCTTGCTCTAAAACACAGGAAGTCTCATAACTGATTCCAGCAACGTCTGTAATACAGAGACACACCAGACTCTTTAAAGTGAGGGAGGATGTAGCGAATCTGCAGAATGAAAGAAAATGCTACAGGCTTATTATGCTTTGTGCACATGTTTGGGTGCGTGTGTGTGAGGAACGACTCTCAATGAACTGTGTAACCTGGGCTAAATGAGTCCAGTAGATGCCAGAGGGATCCTAACACACACCCCAACACCAGCCAAGCTCTTATACTCCACAGATCAGGCCTCTAGAAGAAGGCCAAACAGTGAAGAAAGGACTGGAGAGGGAGTAATAGTAATGGAGAGTATGAATGAGGGATCAGGTGAGAAAAAAATAAGCCAACATGTTACGTAACTTTTGTTCTTGCGGCAGCAATCATCCATAAATTTCCGTGTGTGTGTGTGTGTGTGTGTGTGTGTGTGTGTGTGTGTGTGTGTATGTGTATACACAGCATCATTAGAGAAACATTGTTCAGTCAGTGTAAAATGTGGTGGCAGGAAAATGAGACCTCCTCATGTGGGAGTAAAGCACTTAATTAAATCTTCCCAACATTCCATTTGTGGGTGTGAGCACCAAATCTTTTATTTCATGCAGGAATGATCTCAACTAACAGCCTGTTTACTGAACAGTAATCTAATAACATTTATCTCTTATGTTCAGTTCAAATGAGTCATCCAAAAAATATCAAATTAATTAAAGGTGTTTTAATTTGCAAAAAAAAGCTCACAGCACAGCAGTCGATTCTGATGACTTCCTCAATCACTGATCAAACGCACTCCGCTCTCACACACACACACACACACACACACACACACACACACACACACACACACACACACACACACACACACAGAGTGTGTATCTCTTGTCAAGCCTAAAATAAAACTGTGTTTTGGAGACATCTCTGCTCTCTGAGGACTAAGCCCTGCTCTCTGAAGATGTCATATTCCTGGAAACACGACTATTTCCGCCAGTGTGTGCGGCAGTGAATAATAAATCATGCAGTGAAGAGATCAGGTCAGGTCCAGATGGAGAGTAAGAACCAGAGAAAGGGACAGAGAGAGAGAGATAGAGAGAGAGAGAGAGAGAGAGAGAGAGAGAGAGAGAGAGAGAGAGAGAGAGAGAGACTTGTTGAGAAGAAGAGGAGTTAGTGGGACAGGACTGTCATGTAAAAGGCTGCAATCGGGCCAGTGGGACTGCAGAAAGGGCACATGGTAATACTGGCATTTAATCAGGCTGCCCCTGGCCGTGGTGAGAAAGAGCAGCAACACCAGCCTAAGCCTCCAGAAACCAGATTTCTGGGGCAGTGAGAGAGTGAGAGCACTTTATAATCACCCCATCATTACAGAGTCCTTTTGATCCAGCAAGGAGACTCTTTAGTTAAACCATTGCACTGCATTTAACTGGAGACGTGCATACACACACTCAGACTCGTTAAAAACCATTAAGTCGTCACCTCCCAATGCACAGAACAGTTAAGCATGCTGACGTGAAGTCTTCTGCTTTGGGAACTCAAGGTTTTCATGCACAGGTAAGCTTTTCCATTGGAACTACACAAATCCAAACAGCTTCACAATGGGAGCCATGTGCTGCATGCTCTTGTGCTTTTTATCCCATCTTTTCCCATTCCATTCCCATTTACTGGGTTATACATTGTGGGAACATTTAACATCATAGCCTCTCTCCCACACACACACACACACACACACACACACACACACACACACACACACACACACACACACACAAACTGAAAGATTAGAGGAATTCTAAATGTGGACATCTGAATAATTCATTGGTTGCACTCCTTACTAAGGGCCCTTTGCTAAGCTAAAGCTTTTTCTGCCTCTGCATACAAGGAACCACATACAGCACCCTGCAACCTGAGTGTATATACACACACTCACACACACACACACACACACACAGGAACAAACAGCTGGGCTCTTCGGCACTGCCCCACAGGTATGGCCTTCTCATTCTTCCACCTTGTCCATTCATTTTACCCTACAGTATATTGTAAGGTTGGGGCCTGTCACATGACCGAGGCTGTGTTTAATTGCAAACACATTTACTGAGGTGGAATGCTCGTAAAGAGGAGGGTCTGTGCCAGCGCACTAAAGAAAGTGAGGGAATGGGAACGGAAAAACAAGTCGTTGCGTGAGGTGTTGTTTTGAGCTGTGACCAGCCTGGAGAGACACTGATGGATCTAATCTGACATGAGTGAGTGCAGCAGCGTGAGGACAGACTCCACACAATCACGGCATAAATAAAAGGAGCACAATAGACAGGTCAAATGGGATACAGAAACTCCATCCTTATGGAGTCATTTTTCTTTCCTTTCTCTCTCTCTCGCTCTCTCTTTCACTCTGTCTCTCTCTCAGTCTGTGCTCGTTGTGTGTTCCATATGACTCATCAGAGGTGTTTTATTGACTTTTCAAGCTCTTTGGACCTCAGGGACTCACGAGAGGAAAGAAGAAAGCAAACACAGAGTGGCAGACAGGACAAGCAGAGTGAAACAGTGTATGTGTGTATGACATGAGTGAATGAATAAGTAATCTAACTTTATATTACTAAAAATACACACATACCCGTGATAAACATAAATAAAATCATAAATAAAAACAGTCATTTGTCTGCAAACAGCATCGCAGGTCTGAAAGGACTGTAGATTTTCCTGGCCCCTATAACTCATCATCATCAGCAATTAAAGAGATACCTAATACTCATATCTGGCTCAATAAAATTTTGAAACAACTTTAGATTATTTAAATTTTTTATTTTAAAATAGGTATGTGGGTAATGAGTTGAGCAATATACCAAAAAAAAAAACAAAAACAACAAGATACTTGAATACACTTTCAGGATCCATGGCCAAAAGTAACACTTTCCGTTCGAGTTAAAATGAGAAAAAGTTTGAGCAATGTTTCACACAAGGACTTTTTCACTGCAGGTTTCACACCATCTACAAAGAAGACATTCCTGTCACTATGCAGACCACACATTAGGAGTGTAATGCAATGCCATTATCTGTATCTGTTTAGTACTCAAAATATTCTATATAATATAATCTATATCTGTATTTAAACTGGGTGTGGGTGTAATCTAAACCACAAGATTTTTTCTGTTTCTTTTTTCTGTAATGCAAACATTACCGCTATGACCCCAGAAAAACAGGGCTGCTGGGAACAGGAGGTCATTTTTTGTACTATGACAATCCCAATGCATACCTCTAGTCTTAAACAGAAGCCTTGTGAACTTTTCTGTCTAGGCTTCTTAAAAAAGAAAAATCGAGTACTGAACCTCCTATCTGTTTTTGCATTTGTTTTGAACGTATTGTCTGTTCAGTCTGAATAACGTATTCATATCCATTTAAATCCCTACCTTGTATAATAGCTTTAGAATCATGTTATTATGACTCTCATGTTGGTATTATTAACATGTCAGCTAGGTTTTGTGGTGTAATGTCCTAATGAAAGGATTGGCTTGTGATTTTTAGTAATTTTCAATTAAGCATTAATAAATGAATGAGGGTGACATGGTGGTACAGTGGGTATTGTTGTTGCCTTACAGCTCCAGGGTCCACGGTTTGAGCTCACGTTACTGTTTGTGAAGAGTTTCACGTATTATACTCATGGTCACGTAGGTTTCCTTCAGGTTCTTTGGTTTCCTCCCACCTCCCAAAAACATACTGGTAAATGAACTGGTGACTCTAAATTGGCCCTTGGTGTGAATGAGTGTGTGCATGGTGCCCAGCACTGAACAGTGTGTCCCACCTCACACCCAGTGTTCCTGGGACAGGCTCAGGATCCAATGTGACCCTGATCAGGATAAATCAGTTATTAAAGATGAATGAATTAATGCTATTAATGAATGCTTTTCAATTTTCAATAAAATAAAAAAACAAATAAATTATTATTACAGTTTTATGAAACAGAACAAACAGCTAACTATTTATAATTTTAAAAATCAACATGGCTTTCACTCAAATGACATTCAAATTTGAGTGTTCAGTCCAGAATAGATCAGAAATTAAAATAAAACGTGGTGTTTCACTATTTCACAATAAGAAAGAGGTCAAATAAAACGATTGTTAGAAATATTTTAATGTCCAATCAGCTATTTGTTATTGTGACCATTATAGAAGTACTGATATTCATAATGCTCTCAGAAAAACATACAGTGATGTCATTTATCGGATATAAAAATTCTACACACCCCTGTTAAAATGGCAGGTTTTTGTGAAAAAAAAAAAAAAAAAAAAATCAACCAAGATAAATCGTCAGAACTTTTTCCACCCTCAATGTGAAATTACAATATATAAAAATTAAATGAAAAACAATCAGAAACATTTTAGGGAAAAATATGAAAAATAAAAAAGTTACAATAACCTGGTTGCATAAGTGTGCACACCCTTTTATAATTGGGAATGTGGCTGTGTTCAGAATGAAAAAAATCACATTCAATCTCATGTTCAAATGTAATTATCATACAGCTGTGATCAATTAAATTATTCTGATTAAAGTCAAATAAAGACCAGCTGTTTCTGTAGGATTTTCTTGACATCTTCTTGCTTTCATCTGACTGCTGAAGCCATGGTCTGCAAAGAGCTGACAAAGCCTGTACAGGGTCTCACTGTTGAAAGGTATCGATCAGGAGAGGAGTATAAATGAATTTCCAAAACATTAGATGTACCATGGAACACCATGAAGGTCATCATCAACAAGTAGAGAAAATGGAGCACCACAGTGACATCACCAAGAACAAGAAAAGATCTGACATGATTTATCTAAGTGTCATTCTTTTACACCACAAAAAACTGCCATTTTAACAGGGGTGTGTAGACTTTTTATATCCATTTTATATCTTGCAATTTTCCTATAGCACATTTTTCATACTGTGCATATTTACACTGTACACTGAAAAAAGGAATTTCCAATGAAAGAATTTCCAAAAGAAAATAAGTCTAATTTCTTTCTCTGCACCTAGATTCTATTGAGAAGATATTTCAAGTTGACGTTCAGGATTAGCTATGCTTTTCTCATTTTTATCATTATGAACTACGCAAGGCAAAAGTATATTACTTTGCATTGAACAGTTATACTAACAATACTAATACACTGTTATACTAATAATATACAAATAACATTTCACTAAACTGGGTTTCTTTCTTATTTTTGAGGCACTTAAAGCCATTAAGCATCATGGAGTATTAACAGCATGATGCTTATTTATAAACTGTATGAAGTAAAGAACATTGTAAGCTACAAAGGGAAAATGAGAGGTCCTCATGGGATACATACAGGAATGACAGGAACAGCAAGAACACGGAGGAGACAGATGCACACGCATATACATACACACACACACACACACACACACACACACACACACACACACACACACACACACACACACACACACGCACACACACACACACTATGGACACTAATGGCTCCATGATAGAAATCACTACCAGTGTAAAAGCAGGCAAATACACTGTCCACAAGGGCCTGCCTTCATTATGCAGACAGTGTTAATAATTGACCAGTGTACTCATGTTTGAATCATGCAAATACAGTTAATCTTGCTGCTATAGCTATGGTGGCTCTATATATGAAAATAACTGAGATGTAAAAAGATTACAATGCTCCACAGCCTGCTGCCTCCGAAGCACACTCTGCAAAAGAACAAAACACTGGATGCCAGCTGACACTATTTAAGCTGTTATTAAACCAGATTCAAGACACAACAAAATGTTTGGTGCATTCTTGAACAAAAAACAAACAAAATAAAATTCCTTTTCTGCCATGTTCAGTCAAGATATGATGTAGTTTTCAACCACACACACAGCCATTTAGCTAGGCACATGCTCAGTAGGAGAGATATACACACATCCAACCAGAGCACGCCATCTTACACAATCAGCTCAGTTGTACAGAGAAGAAAATAAACAAATACATAAACACCATTAATCAGCATACATTAATTCTCGATTTAGTAGCAAGCAGCTCAGATTTTCTGATCCTTTACTGATGTCATGGCTTTCTCTTGGCTGAAAGCATCAGCTTACATAATCTCAGTCAACTCAAGTATCCCAGAAGCACTGATGATGACATCACACACTAAAGTATTGCAGTCCATCAAGCACTAGGTGGAAGGGGATTGGTGGGGGGTGGGGGCACATGTGCATCAATGCAGCAGTGGAGCATAAAACGTCCAACAGCGGAGCTAAAAATAAACACAGAAAACAAGGCAGAAGAATAAAGCAGCTGTAGAGACAAGCCCTCCATCAAACATTACATTAGTTATGAGTGAGTGCTCTTCTGCAAGCCATTATTGCCTTACTTCATTAACACACAAGGGACTAGACTGGCTGTCTTTGGCCAAATGAAGCATGGCATCAAGAGAAGGCAGTGTATGAAAATATAGATATACAGTCATGTGAAAAAATAAGTACACCCCATGGAAAATTTATTTATTTATTTTTTAAATTTTAAACATTTGGACAAGCAAATATTTGATCCTGTGCCTATTAATAAAGGAGATACACTCTATCAAATCACACATAACATTTACCTTTTGTAGTAGAATCGGGTGTTCAAGATTGGGTGCCAGTGATCAGAACCTGCTTAGGGAGTGCAGGCGAAACCTGTCTTATTTATACCCCTCTCATATCTAGTGTCTGGTGTTCCCTTTGTTATTGAGGTGTGTGGAGTTGTCATGCCAAGATCTAAAGAGTTCTGTAAGGCCTTCAGAAAAAAGGTTGTGGATGCCTATAAGTCTGGCAACAGATTAAAAAAGATCTCCAAATCATTTAGAAGACATCATTCCACTGTAAGGAAAATCATCTACAAGTGGTGCAGATTTCAAACGAGGACTGGCTGTTCCAGCAAATTCAGCCCAAGAGCAGATTGTCTGATGCAAAAAGAAGTCTCCAAGAACCCAAAAATTTCATCACAGGATATGCTAGTAAGTCTTGCAACTGTTGGTGTCAAAGTGCATGCTTCTACAATCAGAAAGAGATTGCACAAATTTGACCTGCATGGGAGGCGTGCCAGGAAAAAGCCTTTGGTCTCTAAAAAGAACATTAGAGCAAGACTACAGTTTGCCAATGAGCATATAGGCAAAGACCAGGCCTTTTGGAATAATGTGCTCTGGACAGACGAATCAAAGATAATTCAAAGATTGATTCAAATATGAATTCTACATCATATCAATTGAAGACAATATCATCAATAATATTGCATTACTAAATGAGAACTGAACCTAATTATGTGAGACAATCCTATGAAATTGTGTGAAAGGCACCGTGAACTAAAAAGGGGGTGTTGTATTATAGGTGAGGGTCCTCTGAGGAAAGGCCAGTTGTGTGTTCTGCATCTTTCAGCTACAGCAATAATGAATGTGGGCTCCAGAGGACAGAACCAGATGAATCTCTCTCTCTCACACACACACAAGCGCGCGCATGCACAGACTGCAGTCTTGCACCCTGTGTAATTATACACAGAGGGATAACGTTTTTGAACCGAGTAGTGGGCAGCATAGAAAACTCTATGTTCGCGGCTTCCCTCCACCCCTGCATGGTTTTAATTGGCTTGAACTATCCCCCACTCTCCAGCCAAACTTTACTAGTATTATAGGTTAGGACCGACTTTTAAAAAAATGGCCACGCTCACAGAGGGTTCCATTTCCGAAGAGAAAAATAGAAGCTGTTGGGTAATTTGAATATCTTGCACAAAAGGAAATTTCAGAATTCATGAAATTCAATATCTTAAGTGTTGTGATGTTTTTCTAGGTGACCTGAAGGTGAATTCAATTTCCCTGAATAAGTGTCTTCCTTGAAGAACTGCCCTTGGGTATCCATCTTCCCTTCCCAGAGAGACAGTGCAAATATGTTCATAGTCAATTAATACCTGCTTCATTATTGCTGAAAATCTGCAGTAATGAGATGCTGCGTCCTCTATGATTTATTGCCATAGTTTAATAGCAAGTCAATCCCAATTTGCAGATGAGATGTCAGCCTTTTTGAGGCAACCATGAGGCCATGAGAAAGGTATGAGAAAGTGCAGTCAGTATGATGAAAGTACACAGTCAGAGTATCCCTCCTCATGTATCTAACACATTCTAGGAGTCCCATTTAACATAATGCATGAACTACACTTGTGAATTACAGGAGTAGATAGAGACAGTGAATTTTACCAAAAAGTACCTAGTATATAGTATTTCGATGGATGACACAACTAATTTTATCACATGATAAAAAGTCTGGTGTGACCTCTATATAATAATCAGCAAAGTGAAAGTAACTGCTACCAGAAACAAATGTTTGTTTCACCTCCCATGTCCTTTCCCCTTCTTTTCTGTCAGGAGAATTTTATTCGCCTTTGGTCTGACTGCTGCTTTAGCTGAAAAAGCTATATATATATATATATATATATATATATATATATATAAAAAAAAGGCTGGTGTCTCCCGCATTGCCGTAGCAACGGGTAAAAATGTGTAAATGGTATGACTAAACCCTAGATATCAGTACCTCTGCGATATCATTCTCACAGACACAACCTCAATCTCCATTATTGTTTTTATTGCTTGGAGAGTATGTGTTGTGTGTAGATATGCGTGTGTGTGTGTACCTATTTAACACTGGAGCCGTGGGCTTGCAAACCCTTCCAGGAGTCATGACAGCAGGTGCTACTGTCTGAACACCAGAGAAATGTTTTTTGCATGTGGCTCCCCTTGAGTGTAACGATGGCATGTTCTACAGGCATGTCATACTTATTATACATTTACCTACGTACACAAATCTCCCTACTCTAACTCATACAATCTCCCCATGGCAACACATGGCAATACATGTAGGCATTTTTTTCATTTAAGCTTCCAACACACAGCTATCAATTGTACCAAATCCCAAATGACTTCCTATTCACTACATGTTCACTATATAGGGTATACATTATACCATGGTAGAACATATAGACCAGGGGTGTCCAATCTTATCTGCAAAGGGTCAGTGTGGGTGCAGGTTTTCATTCCAATCAAGCAGGACCGAAGGAGGCCATCATTCTTCAAAAGAAGGAATGCACCGGCAAGTTCAGCAACAAAGTGTGTGTGTGCGTGCATGGGTGTGTGTGTATGTGTGTGTGTGTGTGTGTGTGTGTGATTGAATGAGTTCACTGAAAAGCAAAAGTAAAAATAGAGAGAATAAAAAGGCCTTTTGAGTTGTAATCAGCCTGCCTCCCACCTCCTCAATCTTGACCCAACCCAGATGTGTTATAGCGATATAATAACAACAAAACAATTAATTGTGTCTGACAATTTTTGATTTTACCGGTATTTACCGGCTAACGGAAACAACTCTCCAACACATGGTTTCCTCACTTTTCCTTTCACACTGACACTTGAGTCGATCTGTTTTGTCATTATAGCACAGAAACACACATATGCAGCAGAGGCATCACTGGAGATTTATCGAAGTAGGCCTTTGTCTTTACTAGAAGGCATTTTTTATTAAATGATCCCAAAATCCCTGTTTGATGTCCCTATTTACATAGCAGTAGACATGAAAAAGTTTATTTGGTAAGGCTGGCACATAGTAGATCTGTCTCTTTATAGTTGGTATGTAAATGCTACAGTGGGGGGGAAAAGTATTTGATCCCCTGCTGATTTTGTACGTTTGCCCACTGACAAAGAAATGATCAGTCTATAATTTTAATGGTAGGTGTATTTTAACAGTGAGAGACAGAATAACAACAAAAAAATCCAGAAAAACGCATTTCAAAAAAGTTATAAATTGATTTGCATTTTAATGAGTGAAATAAGTATTTGACCCCTTCGACTTAGTACTTGGTGGCAAAACCCTTCTTGGCAATCACAGAGGTCAGATGTTTCTTGTAGTTGGCCACCAGGTTTGCACACATCTCAGGAGGGATTTTGTCCCACTCCTCTTTGCAGATCCTCTCCAAGTCATTAAGGTCTCGAGGCTGAGGTTTGGCAACTTGAACCTTCAGCTCCCTCCACAGATTTTCTATGGGATTACGGTCTGGAGACTGGCTAGGCCACTCCAGGACCTTAATGTGCTTCTTCTTGAGCCACTCCTTTGTTGCCTTGGCTGTGTGTTTTGGGTCATTGTCATGCTGGAATACCCATCCACAACCCATTTTCAATGCCCTGGCTGAGGGAAGGAGGTTCTCACACAAGATTTGACGGTACATGGCCCCGTCCATCGTCCCTTTGATGCGGTGCAGTTGTCCTGTCCCCTTAGCAGAAAAACACCCCCAAAGCATAATGTTCCCACCTGCATGTTGGACGGTGGGGATGGTGTTATGACTTGGGGTCATAGGCAGCATTCCTCCTCCTCCAAACACAGCGAGTTGAGTTGATGCCAAAGAGCTCGAATTTGGTCTCATCTGACCACAACACTTCCACCCAGTTCTCCTCTGAATCATTCACGCAAACTTCAGACGGGCCTGTACATGTGCTTTCCTGAGCAGGGGGACCTTGCGGGCGCTGCAGGATTTCAGTCCTTCACAGCATAGTGTGTTACCAATTGTTTTCTTGGTGACTATGGTCCCAGCTGCCTTGAGATAATTACCAAGATCCTCCCGTGTAGTTCTGGGCTGATTCCTCACCGTTCTCATGATCATTGAAACTCCACGAGGTGAGATCTTGCATGGAGCCCCAGACCGAGGGAGACTGACAGTTTCTTCCATTTGCGAATAATCACACCAACTGTTGTCACCTTCTCACCAAGCTGCTTGGCGATGATCTTGTAGCCCATTCCAGCCTTGTGTAGGTCTACAATCTTGTCCCTGACATCCTGGGACAGCTCTTTGGTCTTGGCCATGGTGGAGAGTTTGGAATCTGATTGATTGCTTGCTTCTGTGGGCAGGTGTCTTTTATACAGGTAACAAGCTGAGATTAGGAGCACTCCCTTTAAGAGAGTGCTCCTAATCTCAGCTCATTACCTGTGTAAAAGACACCTGGGAGCCAGAAATCTTGCTGATTGATAGGGGATCAAATACTTATTTCGCTCATTAATATGCAAATCAATTTATAACTTTTTTGAAATGCGTTTTTCTGGATTTTTTTTGTTGTTATTCTGTCTCTCACTGTTAAAATACACCTACCATTAAAATTATAGACTGATCATTTCTTTGTCAGTGGGCAAACGTACAAAATCAGCAGGGGATCAAATACTTTTTCCCCCTCACTGTGTCTATACACTCAGAATAAGCACACAGTCAAACAATGCTATCGCCTCTTTCTAAATATGGCATTCAAATGCACAAATTATGGATTGGCACAGTCTCCACTGGTGCAATCAGAAAGTGTCATTTTTGCTCTATAGTATAGTGCGTATGTGTTTAATAATCTAGGTGACAGAACTTCAAGGTCATAGTGAAATTTGTCAAATTCATCATTAATTGATCACTAACCTCCATCAGAGCTGCTCCTTCAGCTTTTTTTTTCTCTCCCTCTCCTTGGCTGTATTTAGTAACACTTTAAAAATTTTTTTTAACTCAGATTTACTAGAATTTGCAAATATACTTATAATTCATGTATAATATTTACCATTAAATTACAATTAAAAAATTACAAGCTACACTAGTTGTGCAAATCTGGTATGGATTCAGTTACTGATCGACTGCACTCTGTCTGACTGGTGCCGATATATTTAAGTTTGACATGTCAGTCATGTTCATTACCATTTCAATGGTTGGCAATTGGTTTCAAGGTTCTGCCCATTTGAGAGGTCTCCCAGTCATATGGAGAAGCTGGGCATCCAGGAGGGAAAAGCGAAGAATTCAGATTTTTTTTTTCTATACAAAACCTGTTAAATGAACCAACAGAACAATATTGCAGTGAGATATTTGATCATTTGATTCGCTAAAATATTGAATTTCACCAAGAGTGAGTAATAATATAGGCATATTTCTACATTTAAAATAGAAAAATTTCATTGCCGCTTTTTAATGAAATTTTAGGGGAGGACTTCCCATATAGCCTTAAAGCAATCGCCTGTGGAAGGATATAATATTCTGCAACACTATGTGACCTTTTCTACTGACATTAGCTTATTGTAAACATTAATATATGGCTATTGCTGTCAAAGCTTCAAAATATTGAACAAAAATATATGAAATATATGGCTGGCTTGTCAGCTATCGAATGCTATCTGACGGTATATAGTCTATCCCATTTTCTTTACCTCACATAAACCTAATGTTAGCTTGCTAACAAGCAGGTAACAAGCAAAAACTTGATAGCTAGCTATACTGACCATAATTTGCCACAGATTATTGTACCTACCTTTGTAACTACTTACTGTTTTACTCTATATGAAGTATTTGAATAAGGCCTCATTTTTATCTGTGGGCTTTTAGCCAATATCCTGTCACATCTTCACTGGGTGCCATTTCAGAGAGAGTAGCACAGCAAAGGCAAAACTGGATTAGAAGAGTTTTAGCCTCCCCCAGCTCCTAGCATACGGCTATCACACTTTTTGTGAATTTCAAGAAGCAAAGACACTACTGAATGATTATGAATGAATATGAAAATTTATTGAATTAATTTATTATATACTTGTATTGTAAATTTATTATATACTTGTAAAGCCCCCTTAAACTGGCCTAGTGACATCCCCGAAATGTAGGTTATTAACATATGCTGAGATCAAAAGGCTCTGAATCTGAATTAGGGAACAGAACAAATTATTTTTCCATAGAACTTTCCAACCGAATCTTGCCAAAGTATATGAAACATGTCCAAACAAAACAGATGACCCAAACCAGACCAAACAGTGTGACAATTAAAAATGACAAGGAATAAAGATATATCGCTCATTCAAAAAAAGGAATCGTATCGACAAATGTCTATGCAAAATGGTTATCTTATATATCTTGGAGCATATTATCTCCTATAAGATATTATAATTTATCACACACCAGTGGTCTGAATCTGTGCTGTCAATTCTTGCCAGAGGAAGTGTATTCAAGCCAGTATCTCACAGAGACCTTACTGTTTACACTGGATGCTAATCCAATAGTTGTTCTGTTCAGTGAAAGCATGAGGAGAACTGACTTTTTCCAGAATCCAAAGAATGAGAGTCCTGCTGATCTGGAAATTGTAACTAATGCAGTAGCTTAGGTAATGAATTCAGATATCTCCCATTGCAATGATCAGCAGCACTGTCAGTAATTTACAGTTAATGTGAAATTGTAAATGTCTTACTGTGCCTGTAAAGGAATTATAATAAAGATATTCCCTGGAGGCATGATATGACATCAATATCTCAATTTTGTCACTCTCAGATACACACACAGAAAAGCACATACGCAGTGTTTCTGGTAATTAAGGGTATCATTATTGAGAGGGGAAGGTGCCAGTAATGGTGTTCACAGCAGCCTCCTCCCATCATGCTCCGTTATCCTGTTAGCCTGGAACCACAGGCAGGATATCCTAGAAATGACAGTTTAAATGCCTCTATCTTTCTACAAATGCCAGATTTCTACCTCAGCTATCTCATCAAATTTCTCCTCAACAGGGACAGCCAATATTTACTGAATATGCCTGATTTCTACATACAACATTACCTTTTCCCTCTTTCTGTCTTATTCATTTCTCATGGAAGAGAGAAAATGGGAAATACTTCCAAAAGAGAGAGACAGAAGTTGTGTACAAATTTCGTTCTTGTCCTAAGGCTGGTCATTAATGAGCTTCCTTGGTTCTTCATGTGGTGTATGCTTTTGGGAAGGTATTCGATAAGTTGATAAGTGAGGAGCCTTATAAGCTCACTGACAAAGTTTTAAGTGGCCTCTAGGGATGTTGTCTTGTGTTCAATTTAAATATAAAGGGTGGTTCAAGCCTCAAGCAAGTGAGTATATTTGTAAAGCCCAAAGTGTGATGGAAAAGGAGGAACTCTAAACTTTAAATGAGTTTAGTGAAATCCCTGGTGGGAAGTAATTGGGATTAGACAGGCAAAATGTGAAGGGGGGAGGGAGGGAGGGAGAGAGGGAGGGGGAGAGAGAGAGAGAGAGAGAGAGAGAGAGAGAGAGAGAGAGAGAGAGTTTTTTTTACTTTTTAAGATGCCTTTAATGCATCAGTGTAGTGTATTTACATATTTACATTATTATTATTATTTTTTTTAAGAACCCCATCTGACCCCTCACCCACACCCTCCTCCCAGGAGCCCCAAACCCCTTCAGTCTTACTGTAAATTCATTATAGTCCAGAGATCTGTATGAAAGACCAGTCATGTTTATAATAAAGCCTTTCTTGCAGCTGATGTCCATTTTCTCAATCTGAACTGTCTCCGTGGTGAGAGCACGTTCAGGTTTTCATTTTTTGTTGCATGTTGTGCGGATTTGACGAATTTTGCTTTGTCTGGGAAGTAGATTGTGAGTGAGATGTTCTGTTTTCCTTTGGTCAGTTCCAAAAACCGGTTGATCTGTTCTGTAGTGTATAGTTGTTAAGGCTGTTCTGAAAAGTCGAAGCTATTTGGCTGATCTAAATTGACCTCTGCCTCCTCCATGTCTGTGAGCGGTTCCCCTCTTGTAGGACTAGTTTTTCACTGACCTCTTTTATTACAGGTTCCAGTGTGTTGTTAACTCCAGGCTCTGGCTCCCCGGTGCTCTCCTGCTGACTGTCCCCGCGCTGCAGGCTGTCTGAGCTCCCCGGCTGCGCAGCTCTGTGTGGACAGACAGACTTCTTGTGTCCGATGCCCCCACACTCAAAACACCTCAGACGTTCCGTGGTAGCAAACACGATGTAGTTGTTATCCCTGTGTTTGCATTTAAAATTCACATTGAGCGTGTTGTCTTGGCTATTTAGAGACATAAAAACTTGTCTGCGAAAAGACAAGACATTGCAGCCAAATGGAATCAGTCTCATTTCCCAAAGCGGTCCAGCTCCTTCATTATCACCTCGTCTTGGATGAATGGGGGCACGTTAGAAAAAATGACTCGTGTTGCAGGAGCAGACAGATGGGAAACTTGTACTGGGGCTCCTTTCACCCATTTGAATTAGTTTACTGACAAGGTTTTGCTGTCTCAGGAACACCACCACTGCTTTGTTCATCCGGGAGGCAGAGTAGATATTCTCACACCCAACCTGCTCTCTCACCGCTAACAGAACCTCCTCCACCTGTGCTCCACTCTCCGGCACAAACCTGACGCCATGCCAGAGAGACAGCGTCTCCCTGCCAGCCTCAGAGGCCATAGCTTTGTGCTTACTCTCTCCCACTTTACCTAATACTTAAAAATGTTCACTACTTAGTCCAGTAGGGAAAACAAATGAGAAAACAAGCAAAATTTTTTTTGCAAAATGCTAGAGAGCTCTGCACGCTTTCGCTTCACACTCAGCGCATGTGCAGAGAGAGAGAGAGAGAGAGAGAGAGAGAGAGAGAGAGAGAGAGAGAGAGAGAGAGAGAGAGAGAGAGAGGATGGGTAGATGGAGAATATGAAAGAGACAGATAGATAGAGATGGAGAGAGAGGAGGAAACAAAGATGGAGAAAGAAGGAGACAGAGAGTGAGGACATATTTGTAAAGGCTAAAGTGTGATGGAAAAGGAGGAACTCATAACAGTAGATCATATGGCTCCTTTATTGAAATCCCTGGTGGGAAGTAATTGGGACTAGAGGGGCAAAATGTGAAGGAGAGAGAGAGAGAGAGGAGGAGATTTAGCTTTGAGGGGCTCCTGGCTACCTTTTTATGTTCATACTGAGATCTTCCAATCACATGACATACTATTTTACATAAATACATTTATCACATGGACTTATTTCCCTTTTTTCCTTCTTGCCTCATACATATGCACCTTTGTGCTACTGTATCTGTGTAACAACTTGTGACTACAGTCAGAGCTACAGGCATGCTGCCAAGCTGGCAATAGATGCCTAACATATTTTTTCATGTCTTCATAGCTGCTGAGAGTATATTTTATATTTTTCGAAGCCATTCTTAGCTCTGTGGATACTAGCTAGAGCTGAAGCTTCCCTCGTCACTAACTAACTATTATTGTTATCATTAATAATAATAAACATCATATTTATAGTCTAACTATTGTGAGCGACACGTGAGACAGAACATTAAGAGGAATTCTTATGCGGCTAGACAGGCCACTGTATGCAGCCATAGCTAGCAGCTAAGTGGGACTAGTGTGTGACATCAGATAGCAATGAACGTCCCAAAAATATAATCTCTAGTTAAACTGAATGTCAGTTAAAATATTGACATTGAAATATCTCTAACTGAACATAACATTAAGCATGTCGGATTTTTATCTATTGGCACTGCCCTCCATGTTGGTTTTTCTCACTTGCCCCCAAGCTGCAACCTGATTATTGGGGAATTAAAAAGCTTTTGATGTCACTCAGTTGAACTTTTGGAATCTTTGGAAGCACTTACCGTGGCATCCCTTTTTTAAAGCACCCACATTGCAGTCACTTCCTACAACATTGCATGCAACATGCAGACCACTGAGGAAAATTTGGTACATGTTTAGTACACCTGGGTGACTAGGAACAGGAAATTGTTCAATCATGACAGGGGTATAAATATGAGGTAACACACAGGCCAAATTCCCTTAGTCATTCATAACAATGGGTAAGACCAAGGAATATAGCTGTGATGTGCGGCAAAAGGTTGTTGAGCTTCACAAAATGGGAAGTGGCTAGAAGAAAATAGCACAAGCATCGAAAACGCCCATTTCCACCATCAGGGCAATAATTAAGAAGTTCCAGTCAACTGGAAATGTTATGAATCATCCTGGAATTGGATTTGTGTCTATATTGTCTCAACGCACTGTGAAGAGGATGGTTCAAGTGGCCAAAAAATCTCCAAGGATCACAGCTGGAGAATTGCAGAAGTTAGTTGCGTCTTGGGGTCAGAAAGTCTCCAAAACTACAATCCGAAGTCACCTACATCACCACAAGTTGTTTGGAAGAGTTTCAAGAAAAAAGCCTCTACTCTCATCCAAAAACTCAAGCGTCTTCAGTTTGCCAGACACTACTGGAACTTCAAATGGGATCGGGTTCTATGGTCAGATGAAACCAAAATAGAGCTTTTTGGCAATAAACACCAGAGGTGGTTTTGGTGCACACAGAGAGGTAGCCATATGGAAAAGTTTCTCATGCCCACAGTTAAATATGGTGGTGGCTCTTTAATGATTTGGGGCTGTTTTTCTGCCAGAGGACCTGGACATTTTGTTAGGATACATGGCATCATGGACTCTATCAAATATCAACAGATATTAAATGAAAACCTGACTGCCTCTGCCAGAAAGCTTAAAAAGGGCCATGCTTGGATCTTCAAGCAGAACAATGATCCAAAACATACATCAAAATCAACACAAAAATGGTTCACAAAATCAAGGTCCTGCCATAGCCATCCCAGTCCCCTGACTTGAAACCCATAGAAAACCTGTGGGGTGAACTGAAGAGGAGAGTCCACCAGTGTAGACCTCGAAATTTGAAGGATCGGGAGAGATTCTGTATGGAGGAATGGTCTCAGATATCTTGCCATGTATTCTCCAACCTCATCAGGCATTATAGGAGAAGACTCAGAGCTGTTATCTTGGCAAAGGGAGGTAGCACAAAGTATTGACTAAAAGGGTGCCAATAATTATTGCACACCTATATTTATATAAGATATTTTTTGATAAACCTGTGTTTTGTTTGCAATTGTTGATATCCATGAGAGCAGAGTATTTATGAGAACATATTATAATCCTAACAGAATATATTCAGAGCACAATAATAAATCTCACAGTCAGCATTCTGCTTATAATTTTAAACCAGTATTCAGCAAACTTAGACTCCATTTTACAGTTTCCTTCCCAGCCCATAACATTACAGTTTCAATAGTGCTAGAGAATATAAGGAGGCTGTTCTGGGAATGAATTAGACTGTAAATAACATCAAGATGCTAACAATCATGCTTGAATCTATTTGAAGAAAAGAAAAACAGAATTCATCATGACTCCAGAAAGGATATATAAGAAATAACCAAACAGGTCAATTATCTTTGCAGGAAGCATGACTAGAAAATAATTTCACACAGAATATAGCAAGCTTTTATTATTATTATTAAGTCAAAATAAGTTTATTAGAATATGCACATCAGCTTTAGAATTAGAATTTGACATCAGCTGATGTCAAAGAAGCAAAAACAACAATTTCTTCTTACACACAAATGATGAATGCTATGCATATTGTGAAGCCAGTGTGTTCTTTTATCATTTATATGAGTGTTGCGGATGTGTTTGCATGCACAGGGCTTGACAGGCCACTCTCACACTCACATTTTCCAACAGCCATGAGCTTCCCACTGTGTAATCACTCTATCTCACTCACAAACTTCCCTCCTCTGCTCCTCACCTGCTGCTTCTCCAGTTCCAGCTGCTGCTCTCACTAGTACTCATTTTGTTTTCTTAAAAACAGAAATAAAGATTTCAGGGAAGTGATTAAAATCATTACACTGACTGCAGAGCACACCCTGCTGTATGAATTGCTTTGTTGGAGAGCTGAACACTAATTTCATGTACAATTAGAACCTCAGGGAAGCCCCTCAGACAAAGACAGCAGGACGGAGTGACGAGTAACACTCCAGAGCCTGTGTGGAGTCTGATTTCTACAGAGCATCATGCTCTTCGGCTGCTATGTGAACACTGTTTGCATACTCTTCATATGTCACATGACACATGACTCAGCCCACCTGCCCTGCTAGCTACAATTGAACAACTTTTCCAACAGGTCAACTAAGAGAGCGAAGTAACAGACATTGACAGACTGGACACACAAAAGTGAGGACAGCTAGTGCCAAATGTGAGAAGCCAGATGACAGACACCAGCTAAATAAAGTTGAGGAATGTGTAAAGGACATTAGACACTGGATGCTTATTAAATTCCTTCTGTTTAATTCCGACAATACAGAAGTAGCTGTACTAGAACCACATGCAGCTAGAATTTAAGCTTTCTGATTACATAGGAACTCTGGATGGCCTTTCAGTTACATCATGTGCAGCAGTAAAAGACCTTGGTGTGAATATCGACTCCAGTCTTTCATTTGAAGCTCATGTAGATAATAATACTAGGATAGCCTTCTTTCTCAGAAATATTACTAAGAAAAGAAATATAATGTCAGTACACGATGCAGAAAAACTAGTTCATGCTTTTATTACCTCTAGGTTGGATTATTGTAATGCCTTGCTGTCTGGATGTTCCAGTAGCAAACAACAAACTTCAGTTAGTCCAGAATGCAGCAGCCAGAGTCCTTACTAGAACCAGAAGATATGATCCACACTGCACTGGCTCCCATTAAAATTTCACATTGATTATAAAATACTACTCTTGACCTATATAGCACTGAAGAGTCTCATGGTACAGTACCTGAGCAAACCTCTGGTCTTTTATGATCTGCCATAGTTACTTCGATCAAAAGGTGCAGGCTCTTTGTTGGTACCTTGAATAGTGAATGCTACAGCAGGGGGCAGAGCTTTCTCTTACAAAGCCCCACAGTTATGGAACAGTCTTCCAATTAGTGTTTGGGACTCAGACACAGTCTCAGTGTTTAAGTCTAGGCCGAAAGCACATTTGTTTAGTCAATCCTTTTGTCAATAGCTTTTTTTCTTAGGTAAAGCTGCAGATTTGTAAGGTTCATGGGCATACAGTGCTGCATCCCGCAACCCCCCCCCCCCCCCCGAATGGTGGAGTGACTGGCTACTTTATGTCTCAGGAAACCCTCATACAGCATGTGCTGTTATCAGAAAATAGTCTTTGAGTTGGTAAAGGCACTTTGTGTCAGGCTATATCACATCAACTGCTCAATGATTATTTTCCTATGACAGCTTGTTTTACTCCCTACTTATCCTTATCTCAAAGGGACAGATAAACAGAGAGAAAAATGGAAAGAGAAAAAAGAGACAATGGTAGGGCATTGAGTATAATCACTAACAGTATTAGGAAGAATGTACTTCACATATTGAAAATGAGTCATCAATTATTTTTGGCCAATTGGAAAAAAAGGAATCTATAAATGTAATAATTAAGCAAGCATACTTCAAGAATTATAATGGCATCCAGTGCAACTGTCTTATATGAAAAGTAGTCTGGAGCCAGTACTGCTAATCAATCTTTTTTGTTTTGTAAGCCGTCCATTGTATTACGATTTTAGTAAAACAAGCACATCAACATGCGTGCTGTGGAGAAAACTTGCTCTGGTAAGAGCATGACAGGCATGCAACAGAATTGCCTTCAATAAGCACCTTTAATGAAAGCATTTTTAATCAACATTCTCTACATTTTCAGTAAGATTAAAAATTTTAACTAGTCTTTTACTAATGATGCTATCCAAATATCATATCCAAAGAGGCTTAAAAGTAAATAACATGTAGCAAACACTCCTATATTCACTCCTATATAGCAGTCATATTAATTACATTCACCTTCTGGCTGCTCGTGAGAAACGTATCTGCTCAGCTGTACCACTGAGCATTTAGGTACCTCAGTTTTAATGGATGAGATGCAGAATTAAAATGCATCTTATCCACAGACAGGCATCTGAAAAAGAGAAGCAGATTCTCCTTGAACCATTTCCCAGAAAAACTCTGAGGTGATTATAAGAGGGAATGTGATTCAGAAAAGCTACAATAATTACATTTAAAATAATTACAGAATTACAGAAGTCAAGACTAATTAAGGAGAAACAAGCTATTATGATTCTTTGTCTAAATGCAGATTATTTATAGCAAGCCTCATGAACAATACATCATGAGATGGATAAAAAAAAAAGCAAACACTCTAATACCATCTGTTTAAAGCCAAAACTGTGGGGGTGTCATGGTAACAAAGAGCAGAGTAAGGAAACCCTTGCCGTGTGCTAAGGCGCCAGGCTGATGGAGTGGGTGTTTCTGGATTCCCACATTAATGGCAAGATCAAGGAAATACTTGGTAAGTAGAACAGCCTCCTAAAACACCAGGACCCCATTAGGAAACATTCGCCAAATCTGCCCATGAGCAAACATGGACTGGCCATGAACTGGAACTATGGACAATAAGCTACTTACATGAGAGCAATCAAAGTGGCTGTAAGGGACAGAGAGCACTGGGCTCAGACACCATGGCCTAACAACCTACTGCCATTGCTGAAATAATAATAATAATAATAATATTAATAATAATAATAATAATAATAATAATAATAATAATAATAATCTAGTGACTCAGTGAGTGAATGAGCAAGTATATGAGTGAGTGAGTGACTGAGGGGGTGACTGACTGACTGACTGAGTGGATGACTGAATGAATTAGTAAGAGGCTGACTACTTGAACGACTGAGTTAGTAAGTGAATAAGTGACTAACTCAGTGAATGACTAAGTGACTGAGTGACTGAGTGAATGACTAAGTGACTGAGTGACTGACTGACTAAATGGCTAAGTGACTGAGTGACTCACTGAGTGAATGACTAAGTGACTGACTGACTAAATGACTAAGTCACTGACTGAGTGAATGACTAAGTGACTGACTGAGTGAATGATGAAGTGGCTGAGTTAGTGACTGAGTGAATGACTGAGCGGGTGAGTTTGTAAGTGACTGAGTGAGTGGCTGAATGAATGACTGAGTAAATGACTGTGTGAGAGGCTGAATGAATAACTGAGTGAGTTTGTAACTGACTGGGTAAGTGACTGAGTGAATGAGTGACTTTGCAACATTTCCATAACATTCTAACAGGACATGGATTTCTCTAAAAATATAAATGTTAATAGCAAACTGTTATAACTTAGAGATCATTAGACCTCTGCTGTAGCAAACACACTGCTGAGAGGAGATGATTAATCAATGGTACAACAGTATTGATGGTTACTTTGTTCAGCCACTTCACCTCCTCTCTCATTAAGACCTGCTCTAATTAGCCACAATGGCTTAAGCAAACAATTATCCCCATTCAAAATGCAGCACTATACAATTAAACTATAACCATGAATAACTAAGGATAAATGGAATAGAAAAGTCATTTCATTGGGTGGTCTATATGGGCAAACACTATGCAGTGTAAAAGTCTCTCACTCACAGCTAAGAGAAAAGTCTGCAGAGATGTACGAGCAGGTTTTTCAAAGACATTGGCAGTACCACAGCACACATTTTTGCTTTACCTATGATCCTTTTTTATGAATGAATTAGCTCTGGGTTAGTGAAGACTCATCCACTGCTATGTAAATTGTCATGATAATGGTTATGAAATGATTATTACTTTGCTCAATTTTGAAATAAAATGTATTTCCACAATTATTCAGCCAGTTAAGGAAAACAAAATTAAACAAAATTGTTTAATTATTTTATTCCTTGGTCACATTAATTGAGCAGATCCTTTATATGGTAAGACATGCATACGCTAAAATTAGACTATAACTAACTAAGGATCCTATTTGAAGTTGAGTTAACAGTGTGCAGTGAGGATTTAAAAACAAAATCGTGCACATCCGTTTTCAGACCTTAGACGTAACCACAGACTTCAGAAGTCAAAAGTTATGTGAGAGTTAAGCATATGGGATGGAGTTGGCCTAAACTAGAGGCTTGTCTCAATTATGTGCGATTATGAACTCGAAGTTGTGTGAAGTGTATGTTTTCAGTCCTGCGCCACCGGCTGACAATTTGAAGTAACCACAAAATTCATGTGTGGTAAATAAACTGAAAAACTATGGAATGCCATTTGTGACATTAAAAATATGCCACTATTAATTCATTAAAAGTATCCCCTCTTTAAAGTTTGTGAAAACTTTTTTTTTCCTTAAATCATAAACACTACTTATCTCAAGGACCGAATGTTTTTATGGGTAAAGTTATTAATTAAATTAAGGTGAATTGAAAGTGTAGCAGATTGCAGATGCTCAATCAAATTATCCTTCAAGCTGTTGCCATGATTTCTTTAGAGGTGAATTAACAAAAACCCTGTAAATACTTTAATTAGACAATGCAAAATACCAGATTAAAACCCTCACAAAATAGTCCAAGTACACATTATGATTTCAATGATCTCAATTAACTGTTGGTGCACAATATAATAAATCTAATGCAAAATAATAGGATGTGCTGGATCAAGTGCTATTTTATAAGCTGCCGTATAATTGGGTAGAGGCTATAATGTTAAATTAAACTACATTTTCAGTGATTGAGGATTAATAGGATTATTCATGCAGCAATATATTGGCAATATACTAGACTAAAGTTTTATTTCAATTCTTGACATCTCAATCATTATATTTATCATGTCCATTTTCATTCATTTCTCTCTTGCTTTTATATTGCACCATATTAAATTTGACAGCAAAAGAAAAAAAAATCACTATTTACTATAAAACAATACACCTTCAGTCCACATTTTCTATCCTTGTTTTTTTCTGGGCTTAAATGAAAGTTATTGTGTCTAAAGGTGTTGTGTTTAAATCTGGATGCTATTATACACCCATTTCCAAAACTTCTACTCTAGCAACCCTAGAGGCATTAATTACCTACAGGTCATGTGCCGTTCATATCTGTAAATATTGATGTAAATTTTGTCTGCCAACTCTAAATCTGGCCATAAATAACTACATTAATCTGTCACCACAGATTTTAATCATGGCTTAAGTCTGGCCTTTCTTGACTACTGACCACTACAATACTGTTTGAGAAGCAGGGAGCATTCAAGTTCAGACAGTTAAAACATAAATGTGGAGCATTAGCCAGTATGGTAGCTGGTAATATTTAATTAGTTGAGGAAACTGAAAATCATGCTTACAATTAAAATATGATTCATTGTGCAGCTGTACTGTGCTATCATTTGCTTCCGCACTCCCACAGGCAACTGTGAGCTTCCTGATCAACAATAGTGTTGTCTGTGTCAGCTGGATTACGCACTCAGAAGGCAACAAAAGGGGCAGTCAGATCATGCACTGCCCTTCTGTAGTCCAGAGCCAGAGCAAACTGACCATCAGCATCCCCCAAAGTGCATGACACAGTGACCTTTCCACACCAACATTGTAAAACTGAGTGCTTGCCCCACAGTAATACTGCATATTCAGACTGATTTCACACAACGGACTCCTTTCACAGCACACACAACTAACAGACGTAGACACATGGCTATGGAAAACACATTTGCAGAACTAAAACATAAACTGGCTTCTTACTTAATCAGTTTCAGAGAGGTCACACTTCTAGTTTTGCATGTGATTTAAACCAAAGCATACATAGCTGATATTATCTCATTATAAAAAAAAACATGCTGACTGTTTTACCTGGTGGAGTGCAGTTCCTCGCATCCTTCTGCTCCTCAGTCTCATTGGTGAAGTGTTGAAGAATCCGGCGGCTCTCCCACGTCTCACTGATCTCAGAGGACACGCTGGACCTGACGTAACCTGTAAAACAGAGATTACACTCATCAGATCAGGTACTTTTATAAGAGAAAGCAAAGCACAACTCAAACATTCATTCTATTCAGGAAAGTTGTTGTTATATCTCTTCACTGATACTGATGATCCATCTGGTACCTCATGTGTCACCGGTCACCTAGAGATCCTAGTCATGCTCAGAGCGAGCTGCAAAACATTACACTGTGTGACAATCTCACAGGCATAGGAGCTCCATGCTTTACTCGAGAAGAGTGCAGCGCGCTGCCTTAACAGCCAACATGCCGCTGTGGAATATTCATGAACCCCGTCTGTTCCACCGAGCAGGGAGCGTTCCTGCAGTATGGCCAGAATCTAGCACTATACTGAAAGGAGGCTTCCTCCCTTCTGCCTATTTCTGCATGTACCCTCAAAAAATCCTCAATCCAGCCCTTAGAAGTAAATCACTCAGACAAACTGCTGACTTACAGCTCCTTGGTCTAAAGATAAAAAATCTATAATCCATGACTCGAGATAAACAAAGTGCTGTTGTAAACATTAAACAGCATCACTGTATCACAAGTACAGTGAACCAACACAATCATTTAAAAGCCCTGACTGCTATTATTTAGTTTTATTTGCAGATCTGATTGCAGGATCAGAGACCCTGATATCCACACATAAGTGCCTAGTAACAAAAAGCTGTGTGCAGCACATCCGGCAAGTTGGGGCAATCCCGAGAGAGGCTGTTCATTAATTCATGGCACCCAGAGGAGTTCCAATAGCAAGAGAATCATATGAAGTGAGGGCAGTTCTGACAGCTACAGTAAATTTGATATGTCATATTCCTTCTGACAGGAAAGAGACAGTAATGATTTTTTCTAAAGGAAAAAACCAGTAATCTGGAGCTGAGGGCATGGGAGAGTCCTACAACATCCCTTCATTCTCTCTACTCTCTATATCATTCCACTTTTCTGTCCTACGATCACTCCCAGGCAACTTCCTGGTTAAACAGAGTAACAGTGCAATGTGACCTCCATGTGCAAACTCATGTTTAAAGGATTTTGAATCATTATAGTGAACATGGCTCAGCTTTATTTAAACACACACATTGCTGGGGCTGTTATGTAGCTCTCTAAGACAGTGTGTTGAATTACACTGTGCAGCAGTCTTGTATATTTATTGCATGTTACACTATATGAGATGATCTTGGTCAAGTGGCAGTGTTCATATAGGTTGCATAAGTCAGATTATATGATTAAGATTCTCTCACCATAGTCATATGATGCAAAAAACATTATAAAATTCTGCTATTGGTGACTTTTTAGATGTGTGACGTAAATTTTTGTCACTGTCAGAACCTTTGTCAGCCAGCAAATAATAATAATAATAATAATAATAATAATAATAATAATAATAATAATAATAATAATAATTTTAAATGCAGTTATAGACCATTTTTTTCCTTTTATCTCTTATTTTTTAATGTGTCATGATTCATTGTTGATTATTTTTTATTCTTAAATAGATATGTCAATACTCATGTAATTCAGTTTTGTTAAAGTGGCTTGTGAGTGTGGAAAAAGCAGCTGATTTTATGCTAAAATTTTGTACTAAATTTTGTACTATTTAAAATGGTAAAATATAATTTTTTACACATTTAAAAATTTTTTTTCTCCTTTTCATTGTTACATTTTTTTATTAAAAAGAAAAAACATTAAATTTTGTAGACATTACATAAATCATAAAACTTTGAGAATTGCGATGTATTTTGTCACATCACCCACCCCTACTCACAACCAAGGAATTTTCATGATTTTAGCTGCAAAAGCATTATCGCTACAAAATCATTCAGTATAAGCAGCCTTTTAAAAGCCATTAGCTTCGCTTTAATGTATAATCCACTCAGGACACACACATGTGATGCTGAGTAACCACAGGGAATAGAGAGAAGCAATGATGATATAACACTAAGATGAGCACATCACACACTCACAGGCACACTATGAGCACGTGCACACACACACACACTCACTCACTCACACACACACACACACACACACACACACACACACACACACACACACACACACACACACACACACACACACACACACACACACACACACAGGGACAGACAAGGACGCATATCAGCTCACATGCAATCCCACAGGAAAGAGTGATGGAGCAACAAGGCAGAGGTATGGGTTTTGCATGTTCCTGTGTCCACAGAGGTATCCTCCAGGTTCTCTGGTTTCCTCCCAAAAACATTCCAATAGGAATGGCTTCTCTTATTAGATTGGCTGCCCCTAATTGAGAATGAGTGTGTGAGTGTGTTTATGCATGGTGCCCTGTGATGGACTGGCGTCCCATCAAGGGTGTATTCCCATCTAACACTCATTTTCTCCATTATATATGCTCTGGATCCACTGCAGGATAAAACAGTTACTGAAGATGAATGAATAATGACTAAAGATAAATTAAAACTAAATCAAGAGAGCCCTAGAGATTCCCACCTATTGCACACGTAGTTGGTCATAACATAACTAAAGTGCAGTTCTGTCTTACAAACTACTTGTAAACAGACATTCATCCATCCATTTTCTGTACTGCTTATCCTACACAGGGTCGCGGGGAGCCTGGAGCCTATCCCAAAGGACTCAGGGCATAAGGTGGGGGGCATCCTTTACAGGGTGCCCATCGCAGGTCACAATCTCACACACACATTCACACACTACTGATAATTTAGAGATGCCAATCAGCCTACAATGCATGTCTTTGGACTGGGGGAGGAAACCGGAATACCCAGAGGAAGCCCCCGAAGCACAGGGAGAACATGCAACCTCCACGCACATAGAGCAGAGACGGGAATCGAACGCCCAACCCCACAGGTGCAACGTCTAACCACTAAGCCACCATGCACCCCATAAACAGATACCAGTCTGTCTATTGCTGTATGCCTAACTACCTAACAGCATTTCCTTAGGACTTATCTGGTTGGTCATAAAGATTAGGCAAAACTTGCAGGTGAGAAACATTACAATGAAGCAAATCCCACTATATTCAATTCCAAAGTAAAAATTTCCATTAAGTAGCTTAAAAAAGGTTTTCAGTACATGCTGCTTAGAGTATATTACTGTACATCAATACAGTGTATAATGTAAATGAAAGCTCTACTTCAGTGCTGTAGTGGACATATGTGTTTCCTTCTTTTTGAGCAGGCATGGTTTAGTTCCTCTGTCATTAACACAAATTAGAATATTTTTTCTCTCTTATCCAAAAAAACAGAGGACTGATGAAAACCCCCATGTGTTACATAAAACACAATTACATAAAATGTTTTGTGTTTTATGACATTTGTTTTATCCCCGGAGATGTTTGTTTTATGACGTACAACGAACACATGGTGTGTGTCATTATACAAGCAGGCATAACCAAACATTTTTTGAATGGGTCGACCCTCAGCATAAGCACTACATACTGTAAATACTCAGAGGGAAAATATCAAATAGCATACAAGATTACACAGGATGACTCGTGAGATATAACAGAAAAATAGCCTAGTCCTGAGAAAAGCTCAGAATGTCCATCGTATGTTCAAATAATTTTGTAAAGAACAGACATCACTAAGACAGGTTATGTAACTTTGCACTAGTCAGACAACAGCAGGTCTTCTTGTGTGGAGGCAGTTGCTTTGTCTAAACTGTCTTTTCTGTCTGCATCCAAAACATTTCTTGGGAAAAATATGATTGCAACAAGATGTTTTCTCTAAACTATTTATACCACAGTGCTGTTGAATTCTTGAATCTGATTGGTCAGAAGGTGCTGATTAATTTTCTATAACAGCACAGTTCTGACAATAGTGCCAGCGGTAATTCAAATAACAGGTTTACCCCAATCAGCCATAACATTAAAACCACCTGCCTAATATTGTGTAAGTCTCCCTTGTGCCACCAAAACAGCTCTGACCCATTGAGGTATGGACTTCACAAGACCTTTAAAGGTGTGCTGTAGTATCTGGCACCAGCATATCCCACAGATGCTCGATCGTATTGAGATCTGGGGAATTTGGATGCCAAGTCAACACTTTGAACTCTTTGTCATATTCCTCAAACCATTCCTGAACAATTTTTGCAGTGTGGCAGGGTGTATTATCCTGCTGAAAGAGGCCATTGCCATTACAGAATATCGTTGCCATGAAGGAGTTTACTTGGTCTGCAACAATGCTTAGGTAGGTGGCACTTGTTAAATTTACATCCATAGGAATGCCAGGACCCAAGGTTTCCCAGCAGAACATTGCCCAGAGCATCCCACTGCCTCCACTGGCTTGCCTTCTTCCCATAGTGCATCCTGGTGCCATCTCTTCCCCAGGTAAGCAATGCACATGCACCCGGCCATCAACATGATGTAAAAGAACTTTCATCAGACCAGGCCACCTTCTTCCACTGCTCCATGGTCCAGTTCTGATGCTCACGTGCCCATTGTACGTGCTTACGGTGGTGGACAGGAGTCAGCATGAGCACTCTAACTGGTCTGTGACTATGAGGGCTAGCCTTCGCTCCCCACATGCAGTAGTGAGCCTTGAATGCCCATGACCTTGTCGCTGGTTCACCTGTTGTCCTTCCTTGGAGCACTTTTGGTAGGTACTAACCAATGCATACTGGGAACACACCACAAGTCCTGCCATTTTGGAGATGCTCTGACCCAGTCGTCTAGCCATCACAAATTGCCCCTTGTCGAAGTCGCTCAGATCCTTACGCTTGCCCATTTTTCCTGCTTCCAACACATCAATTTCAAGAACTGACTGTTCACTTGTTGCCTAATATATCCCACTCCTTGACAGGTGTCATTGTAATGAGATAAGTTATTCACCCAGTTTTAATGTTATGGCTGATCGGTGTATAATAATGCACTTGTGTTATCATTTCACTAGTAACAACTCTTTCACAGGGACACACATGGTGGACACTCACATAATAGATATTGCTTACTCTGAGGAGATGTTTAACATTTATGAACGAAGATTTCAGCCAGTATCAGCGCTTTAAGGTAAAGCTATTCCTTTAAGTTAAGTGTTCGATCTTTGTTGGTCGACCACTCCTGGTATGAGGAACGATGGTCTTGAATTTCCTCCATTGTTCCATCTCCATCTGACTGTGGATTGGTGGAGTCCAAACTCTTTAGACATGGTTTTGTAACCTTTTCCAGCCCGATGAGCATCAACAATTCTTTTTCTGAGATCCTCAGAAATCTCCTTTGTTCATGATACACCTCAAACATGTGTTGTGAAGATCAGACATTGATAGATCCCTGTTCTTTAAATAAAACAGGGCACTCACTCACACCTGATTGTCATCCCATTGATTGAAAACACCTAACTCTAATTTCACCTTCAAATTAATTGCTAATCCTAGAGGTTCACATACTTTTGCCACTCACTGATCTTGCATCATTTTCCTCAATAAATAAATGACCAAGTATAATATTTTGTCTCATTTGTTTAATTGGGTTCTCTTTGTCTACTTTTAGGACTTTTGTGAAAATCTGATGATGTTTTACGTCATATTTATGCAGATATATAGAAAATTCTAAAGGGTTCACAAACTTTCAAGCACCACTGTATGTTCAGTACATGATCTGAAAAGCAAGGCTGCCCCAAATACCACCTGCAGTGGGAAGAACTTGATCCCATGCATTTGGCTGGCCGTACACACCCGACCCCATACTGTCAATGTGGAGATAAATTTATCCCCACAGCCGTCCACCCTGCCAAACTGTAATTGCCTAGTTTATCTTCATTAGCTATGCAGGTGAGTTGCTCAATGTGGGACAGAACTAGTTGGAAATAGGAAAAGTTGTTAAATGGAAATGTAGCTAAGAGTTCAAAACTCTAGCTTTCCCTGTCCTCAAATATTCATTAATTTTATTTCCTTATAAACCAGCCAAAACATAGTAACAAAGAATTAAGTATATGATTCAGTCATAATGCATGCCAGCTAGAAATACTCCTGTCTGGTCAATCCCTAGATAACATACCAGAAAAGAAAAAAATCAATACTGTTATATTTACAGGCAGTGATTGGGTATCAGTAATGGGTCATTTAAGGATGTGACAGGCCATTAGCAGGCTCATTAGAGAATGGTGTCACTGACACTCCTGCTGTGTGTGTCTGCTAGCATCCAGATCGAGCAAGAGGAGCGCTTCATTTTCACCATAATGTCGCTCCTTCAAAAGGCTGGAGGAGAAGGCTTTGAGGTTGGGGGTTGCCCAGCAGGAGTGGAGGTTTCTGGGACGTCACTCTGCGGTGCGCAGCCCCTCCACCCAGCTGGAGATTCCACTGCACATGCAGAACTGCACAATGTACAATGAGCTGGAGTGGGAGCTGGGAGTCAGTTCAGTTCTGACACACAGACAGAAATAATGATGAACTCTCCACCACTATAAATACTTGAACACAGATTTCCAAAAATATACATGCTGCTGCACTTACATCGCTGGAGGCCTGATACAGACTGAATCAAACCTTTTTTAATATGTCAGAATGACAGATTTCAGTCCAAGTTGTCTGCTTTGAAACAGATCATCGGGAAAATGCTAAGAATGGACTATATCATACTTTGTGTAAGGTTATCTATGCATATTCACTTCTTCTACATTTGTTGTTTTACTTCAACTCCATGGGTTCAGTGTTTTCTCTGCTTACATCAGATCCATTTCTATTTTTGTAGCTTTCAGTCTGTGCAAAACATTGTTGCTGTTTATCTCGCCAACATATTTGAGGAGATGGAACTGCTGAGAGAACTGAATGATAGTGAATGGAAGCAGTGATACATCATTAAAATTTCTTAATAACCTTTCAAAGGAAAGGTTCTATTCCAAACCGGTATAAATTTAACAAAGATGTAACCATCTCTTCCAAAGTGAAAGTATCATCTTCTTTTGTTCTACTGTACACTGTGACCAAATATTTCAGCTTCACCCAGATGGTTTCCATTGAGTGAGTGCTGGTTGTTGTGTGGCATTGAAACATGATTACATTTGGCTTCCTCTGTGTTGATTCCTGTTTTTGCTATATCACTTGCACGTTTTTGAAACTCGCTTTGCATGTTTAATGTTGTGTGGGACAGGCAGTCTTCAAGCAACTAAATATACAATTACAAAGAAAGATGACAAAAATGGTTCTTTATAGTGACACCCTAGAAGATATATGTTTGGCTCTCTAAAGAACACTTTTAGGTTCCCTAAAGAGGGTTTCGGTCCAAAATTCTTTAACTATTTTTTGTTGTTGCCAAAATAAACAAAATAATCATTCTCTACCACAAATACCCTTCAACACAGTGGTAACATTTATGGTGGGGAACGTTTTTTTTTTTTAGTTGTCTGTAACAAAATACTTAAAGAGCAATTCTAGGAAATCAAAAATAGTTTTTTTTTTTTTTCTGGCAGTACTCTAAACATGGCATCACCTCTATCCCTTTTTGACTCTGAACAGATGAGACACGTCTATTTTGAAACTGAAGTGGCGGAAAATTCTTACTTCACTTTTCATCATTATTCACTGTTAAACATTCTGTATTTGTGATTTTATCAACGTTGTTTTTCTTTAGTCATGTGGTCAGATCTCAAATCAGACAAGAGAGGTAAATGGAAAAAAAAAGAAATATATATATATATATATATATATATATATATATATATATATATGAAAACTTCCCTTTCTGAATTAATGTCTGTAGCTAGTCTCTGGTCCCATTAGCTGCCTTCAGCTAAATAATGTACGTAATTGCATGTGAATGGATAAGCACCATATACTGGATAAGCATTTGGACCATTGTTGAAACATACCACAGAGGGCTATTATTTACATTCTCACCTTATTTGCAGCAATGAAGAAACATGAGCTGTGATTACTGGAGAACTGCAGCCCCAAGCCAGGAGCATCAAGTGTGTCTCTCATCAAGTGGGCAAGCTACATTACCAAACACGTCTAACTATTAAATTAGTTGACAGCAGCCTTTCATAATTAGTGGGAAATTCAAACAACTGCACATAAATTCAAAGCAGTATGTGGTTTAAAACTTGTTATTCGTTGCCTGTGGATTATAAGCATACTCCATAAGTCTTTTCACTGAGGAAAAAATACAAACACATCTGCAAGAATGATATTTAAGCACATACTTCCTTTGGAATATTTAATTCCTATAGTCTCGCTCGCAATTTCCTTTCCACCCCACAGCTAACTCACAATTAATTCCAACTAAGCAATTTAGAAGCTAATCAGTTACTTACTACTTTCCAATTGTGTCAGCTTTGTGAATGTGAGTAAAGGTGCCAGGATAATTACTCAGCCGGGAATACATGATGATGTGCCGTGTTCTCACTCACATGTTTGATAACAGGCTCTGGGATGTCTTTTTATCACAATATTGAATAAAAGCTTTCTCTTTTTCTAGATGTCCTGCCTCAGGTTTCAGTATTTTGAAAAGCTGAACCACATGTGTTCACAAATAGAAATGTGTATATTTCTATTTTAGAAATGAAAGGTTTCCAGCAAAAGGACTTAAAGCTTGCATTTTAGTCTCTCGCAGAACCTCAAATAAAGAAGCACTCCAAACTAAAATCACATTTTCTCCTTATATTAGTACTCAGAAAAAACTGAACTTCTTCATGAATCAATCTTTTCAACTGGCTCATCCAGTCAGTGCCAAAGAAGATTGGCACTGGTACTTCCTTCAGCACAGTGTTTATCTATTGTATAAATCCCCTTGCTGGTTCTTGAAAACTTCACTTACTTTTGCAATAGTGGGCTGAGTCTGCTTTTGTCTCTGCACCAATTTAAAGCAGCTGGGACGGCAGGACATCGTAAGTCATGTCCTGGAATAAGCAAGGAATAAGCATATTTAGAGTGCCCTAAATATAGCAGGTGGAAAAGGTATGTAGGACGCCACTTTTCTCCTCAATTAATGAACCTGCACACCTACTGAGAGTCACTGAGGGAAGGACACATGAAGCCTGCAGATAGGAAAACCCTTTCTTCTTTTTCATCTCCACCAGTATCTGCCATATTTTCACCTAATCACATGATTCAGAGCCATAGTACATCTCGTCTGGACTAACGCATCCAGAGGAGTGGCTAAAACAAGACTGCACTTAATATGCCAATTGAAAATATTTGGGCAACTTTAATTACCAAGAAGAAAAAGAACCTCTAATATTGATGTACTGACCAACTGAACTCTCAAAGATTTTGGTCATCTGTGGTGGCTTGGAAAGCAAATTAAAAGCAAATGTAATGTAGAGAAATTACACTAAACACTACTGTTTTACAGTTCAACATCTAAAAACATAGAAAAAAGGTCCAATAAAAGCAAAGCTGTGCATAATAGCACTGATTAAAATGATACAGCACAGGAAGCAGCTTCTAAAAAGCAGTGCAAAGAGACAGAAGCTGACCAGACATAGTGGTCTGAGCTGAAACACTGCCATAAAACTCTCAATTAGCTTTACAAATAAAGCTCACACCATAATAGTACTGTGTTTGTAATGAAGGTAACCCTGTCACATGTACAGCACAGAAAGCAGTAAAGTGTTGTTTCACCCGACATCAACAATATGTCCCAGCAGATACAAAATCACTGAGTTCAGTTTGCACGGAAATAATGCAGCTGATTTTTGCAATCAGCATCTGGATGAGGTGGGTAACTGCCAACATTCTGACAGCAAGATCATTATTTGCACTTCATCCCTGAATCAAATAACATGATTACCTTCAGTCACTGTGAACACGTTTGAGAATGCGTCAGTAATATGGCTCATCAGCAGTATGGATGAATGAGGTATTTGACAGGCCGAGGTTTCAAAGAGAATCACTGATTATTAGACATCTGAGGCACAGAGACGAGGATCAATTTATGTGCACGAGCATAGTGCACATAAAATGGTATTTTATATACCAAAGGACTACTGGCTCTTTATAAAGAATTACATCAATGACTGAAGGCACTGAACTAATGGGTTTTGGGCTCATGGCAAAACAGCAGCAATATAGACATTTATAAAGCTAATCATGGGAGAAAAAAATTAAGTTTTGCTTGTTGTCCTGTTATCTTCTTATTCTATGGTCAACACGATATTTCCACTGAGATTATATAATAAGATATTAACATTGAAACAACATAAACTAATAATAAATTAATAATATCTTTCGAAATAAAGTAGGTTCCTTAAACATATATTGCACAATATTGTTAGGAGAAAAATTCAGGAAAATTAGAACAGTGATGTTAACCTTGAGGCTTTCAGACCTTGATAGCCAGGGAATCCTTTACATCAGCAGCTTTTTATAATAACAGCAGTCCTTGCAAAGTATGTAAAAAACGAAACAGAAAAATTGTCGACTATTATAGAGACCACTTTTCTAATATAGAAAGATTTTTCTCTGACAATGATGACTTCAAGCTTTCCATTGTTCTGTGCCATCTAAAATCATTCATCCGGAACGGTCTGGCTGTCAGCTAGTGCCGCAGCATGGTGTCAAACTAGCTACAATAATAAAGCAGAGATTGGGTAAAGAGATGACCAGTGCAGATGATGAATGGGGTGATCAATTGGGAATGGGAGTGAGAAAGAGGTAGGCTATAGGTAACCAAGCAAATACCTGTCAAACTTGCCTGCCTCTCTCTCTCTGGGGGACAAAATGTGTTTCTTTTATATATTTCAAAAGAGCCTCATTTCCACTGTGTGTGTGTGTGTTTGTGTGTGTGTATATATATATATATATATATATATATATATATATATATATATATATATATATATATATATATATATAAAAACACCAAGCAAAGTGCTAACTTGAGCTGGAGATAAGCCTAGGATTACTGGACAGTTATCGATATACTGTATTGACGGAAAACAACCACAGGCTGATGTTCAACCAAATGTTATGGTTCCAGTATATGCCAGTGGCATACAGTACAAAACAGCTACAGAAAATGAAAGTAGGAATGGAGCAGAGAAAACAGACAAGATTGAACATAAATGTCATTTTTCAGTGTTGGAGAGACCTGAGAGAGCCAAGCAGTCTGACAACCAATACTAAGCTAGATATAGTTAATCATTATCCTTAAACTGTATCATGACATACAGTATCTCACAAAAGTGAGTACACCCCTCACATTTTTGTAAATATTTTATTATATCTTTTCATGGGACAACACTGAAGAAAGTACACTTTGCTACAATGTAAAGTAGTGAGTGTACAGCTTGTATAACAGTGTAAATTTGCTGTCCCCTCAGAATAACTCAACACACAGCCATTAATGTTTAAATCACTGGCAACAAAAGTGAATACACCCCTAAGTGAAAATGTCCAAATTGGGCCCAAAGTGTCAATATTTTGTGTGGCCACCATTATTTTCCAGCACTGCCTTAACCCTGTTGGGCATGGAGTTCACCAGAGCTTCACAGGTTGCCACTGGAGTCCTCTTCCACTCCTCCATGATGACATCACAGAGCTGGTGGATGTTAGAGACCTTGCGCTTCCATTTGAGGATGCCCCACAGATGCTCAATAGGGTTTAGGTCTGGAGACATGCTTGGCCAGTCCATCACCTTTACCCTCAGCTTCTTTAGCAAGGCAGTGGTCATCTTGGAGGTGTGTTTGGGGTCGTTATCATGTTGGAATACTGCCTTGCGACCCAGTTTCCGAAATGAGGGGATCATGCTCTGCTTCAGTATGTCACAGTACATGTTGGCATTCATGGTTCCCTCAATGAACTGTAGCTCCCCAGTGCCGGCAGCACTCATGAAGCCCCAGTGTTATAACAGTGTTAATTTTTTAAAATGTTTGTTTTATTATATTGTTAACACTACATATGTTTTTTTTTTAAATAGAATTTTGTAGAATTAACGATAAACAAATGTATTACTATTTACACCACTGTATTGCTGGCAGTTTGTGAGCAAACATATATACAGTGATATATGTAGAAATGGCACAGAGAATCATGATATGACATATTTGTCATATCACCCACCCCTAATTGTTAACTAGACAAACTACAGTGAATCACAGAGGAGCATAACACACTCAGAGCAAAGCACTATCTGCCGTCTTTCACTTATATGAGCTCACAGACATCCACAATTGGCTAGTGTCACTGTTGACAGGAGAGAGAGTATGCCATCCCTGTCACCCAGAGAGCATGGGCAATTTTGTTCCCTTGGCTATCAGCCATAGCCGCTTGTGGATTCAGACTCACAATCTCCTGATGACAGAACTCTGTTCTGTTGCACCACTCAGGACCACGTAGTTGCATGTCTAGGTAATGCGTGACATTTCATTAGTTCAGACATTGCACACATTTAGTATTCACTGGAATTTGCTAAATTTCTTGATCTGGAATCACACCTGAGCTGTGATATTACAACATTATACACTGCACTGTGCATGTGCGTTCCTGAGGAAGATGAGACTTTGAGATTTGGTTGGATGGACTCCACTGGGACTTTTTTTAATGCTTGAGGCAAGTGACCAAGCATGCCAATACTGAATACACCAACTTCATTTGATATTTTCAAATAATATATTAAGGAATAAATGAATCATGCTATATCATAAGAGATATATATCTCTCATAAGAGAGCTCATATTCATTGCTCATCAGTGCGTTGCCAAAATCACTCAGAACTGCAGAGCCTGTGTAATGCTGCTATTCCACCTGCTTCCCTCCTCTTTTATGCTGTTATCCAGCATCAACCAATCAAATTAGCCAAACAATAGGATTTAGTGTGAAAGTTCTCAGCAGAAACAAGCACTGCACTGAACGTTCAAGCACTGTTACTCTGTTTCTTTTTACCACGCCATTGATGGTGTCAGTGGTATGTGAGAAGTAAATACCTGAGTGCAGCTATATTGCAGAGAGAGTGCCAGCAAGAGAGAACAAAAATCAAGGAGGGGAGGAATAACAAAAAGTAAAGCAAAGCAGATAAAAAACCAACAACCTCAAAGGCAGTCAGGAAAATGGTCTTTCCATTAATATTACACAGACAAATCATGCAAAGTAGAAAAATCCAGTGTAGAGATGTACAGCTGCAGTCTAATACACTGAATTAAACAAATGAGACAAAAGCTGTCTGTGGAATGCAAGGTGCTCTTAGAGGGAGTGAGTGAGTGAGTGAGTGGGTGCTGAGGTGCAACCGACAGCCCAATCACTTCTCATCCATCTCTCTGTGGCATGGTAGGCTGTCCACAACAGCACTCACATGGTCAACCACTTTTTCCAAGCTACTATAATGCACTATACATTCTGTCACATACACAGCAAAAGCCAGGGGGTTGTGATAACTCTCAAATTACCGTGTGACAATGTAGCCGTTAATTCAGCACATCTTTCAGACAGTTCTAAGTAAACTAGTTTTACTGTCTGTGCTGTCATTTTCACCCAAACTTTATTATTATGACAAGAAATGATACTGCCCACTTAGTTTGTAACCAGATAATCATCCGTATTTCATGAAGTGCTCATGAGTGGATAGCAACTAATTCTAATGTGGGGTTAGGCATTCTGTCTTTAACAACACAAAACTCTTATAAGCCTCTAGAATGGCAAAGGCTGCATAATACCAAAGTAGTTAAGTAATTGACATCAAAACATCAAAGACAGGAAGTAATGCCTTACATGAAAATCAGATAACATTCAGAAGTGTACTGTAGTTGTCTTTTTTGCTTAATGTAAAGCATTGAGTTATGATAAGGCAATGAAAATACAAGGCATTTGGTTATACCTCTTCTGTATTACAGCTTATATTTCCACAATGTTCTGTAATGTGTAATGTTTGGAGGAAATTTTTTATCGACCCAAGACGCACCTTGAAGCTGTGCCAGAGTTATTTGGAGAGAGAAAAGTGATGTCTGTAATATAATAGCCTGCCCAGGTGTATAACCTTAACCCACTCAAGCTGCTCTATGAGGAATTGGTTCAAAAGGTTCAAGAGAAGTGTTCAAAACAATCCACAAGTTTGTGCTGTGTCCTGCATGCAAAACGACAATCTCCGCCTGGAGAAATAGTATGGACAACATTTATGCGGCAGTTACAGATTCTATGGGAGCATATTTATGAAAATATAGTTCATAATATAGACACAAATACACTATATGGACAAAGGTTTGTGGACACCTGACCATCACACCCATAGGTGCTTTTTGAACATTCCATTCCAGATTTAGTCCTCCACTCTTCTGGGAAGGCTTTCCCCTAGATTTTAGAGCATGGCTGTTTGGATTTGCTCATTCAGTCACAAGAGCATTAGTGAGGTCAGGCCCTGATGTTGGACTAGGAGGCCTGGGGTACAATCTGCATTCCAGTTCATCCCAAAGGTGTTCAGTGGGGTTGAGATCAGGGCTCGGTGCAGGCCACTCGAGTTCTTCCACTCCAACCTTATCAAAACATGTCTTCATGGACCTCGCTTCATTGTACTGTCATGCAATAAGACATTTGGGCTAGGCCTCTTCCAGTGAATTGAAATTGTAATGCTACAGCATACAAAGACATTCTATACTATTGTGTGTTTCCACCTTTGTGGCAACAGTTTGTGGAAGACCCACATATGGGTGTGATGGTCTGGTGTCCACAAACCTTTGGCCATACAGGCATTTGAAAAAATAAGTACACCCAATAGAAATGTTTTTTTTTTTATTTTTAAATTTTTTTTTGTTTTTTTTTTACATATTTGGACAAGCAAACATTTGATCCTCTTTGAAACAGTGCCTACTAATAAAGTTGATACACACTATCAAATGACACATAAAATTGATATTTTGTAGTAATTTCCACAATAAAAAAACAGATCAGTCACATCGAAAAAGTAAATACATCCCTACATTTATCACGCCTTCAAATCCATAAAATTAGAATCAGGTATTGACAATTGGGTGCCAGTGATCAGAACCTGCTTAGGGAGTGCAGGTGGAACCTGTCTTATTTAAACCTCTCACATCTAGTGTCTAGTGTTCCCTCTATTATTGAGGTGTGTGGTGTCATCATGCCAAGATCTAAAGAGTTCTGTACGGCCTTCAGAAAAAAGGTTGTGGATGCCTCGGAGTCTGGCAACAGATTTAAAAAGATCTCCAAATTATTTGAAATACATTCATTATTCCACTGTAAGGAAACTCGTCTACAAGTGTTGCAGATTTTAAACTACCAGGACTGGCCATCCCAGCAAATTCAGCCCAAGAGCAGACCGTCTGATGCAAAAAGTCTCCAAGTCTCCAAGAACCCCAAAATTTCATCACAGGCTCTGCTGGTAAGTCTTGCAACTGTTAGTGTCAAAGTGCATGCTTCTACAATCAGAAAGAGATTTCACAAATTTGACCTGCATGGGAGGCATGCCAGGAAAAAGCATTTGGTGTCTAAAAAGAACATTAGAGTAAGACCACAGTTTGCCAATGAGCATACAGGCAAAGACCAGGCCTTTTGGAATAATGTGCTCTGGACAGACGAATCAAAGATAGATTTGTTTGGCCACAGTAACAGCAGACATATTTGCTGATGACCAAAGACAGCTTTTCAGGAGAAGCACCTCATACCAACTGTGAAGCACGGTGGTGAAAATGTTATGGTTTGGGGTTGCTTCACTTCCTCAGGGACTGGACAGCTTGCATTCATTGATTCAAATATGAATTCTGTATAATGTGAGGTCATCTGTCCAAAAGTTGAAGTTGAACAGAAAGTGGACCTTTCAACAGGATAATGATCCTAAGCGCACTCGCAAATCAACCAAGAAATGGCTCAAAAAGAAGAAATGGAGGGTTTTGGAATGGCCTACTCAAAGCCCAGATTTGAATCCCACTGAAATGTTGTGGGGGGATTTGAAACGGGCAGTACATGCAAAAAAACCCTCAAACATCTTGCAACTGAAAGAATATTGCATGGAAGAGTGGTCAAAAATTCCAGCAAGCCGATGTCAGAGACTGGTGGGCAATTATGCAAAATGCCTACAAGAAGTTATTTCTGCTAAAGGGGGCAATACGAACTTCTGAGGCTGTACTTACTTTTTTCAACAGAAGAATATCACATGTATTGATATTTCTGTTGAATATATTATTGAAAAAGCTATTTTTACTTGTGGTTTTCTTCAAGTATATCAACTTTATTAATAGGCACTGTTTCAAAGATGATCAAATGTTTGCTTGTCCAAATATGTCAAAAAAGCCATCAATTTCCATGGGGTGTACTTATTTTTTCACATGAATGTATGTATGCATAGGTGTGTTAAGTTATAAGTCACAAATATTTACAGGGATGATCATGTTTTAAAATTTTTTTTATTTCAAACTAAACCTGGTTGATCTGTATTATCTAAAAATTAAAAAGCTCGATGTATGGGAAGTGTCATCAGCTGTACAAGCAAAGTGCTTCTAAAGCTGTAGGAGGTGAAACCGGTAGATATTTAAAATGGTTGTTGATGTAACAGTTGTTGTCAAAACACGACATTTATTCCATGGGGTTCTGTTGATGATGCAGCTCTTTTTCCTTTTTTCCTAGCCTGGAGCCTATCCCAGGGGACTCGGAGCACAAGGCGGGGGACACCCTGGATGGGGTGCCAACCTATCGCAGGGTAAAATCTACAGACAATTAGGAAATGCCAATCAGCCTACAATGCATGTCTTTGGACTGGGGGAGGAAACCAGAGTACCCAAAAGAAACCCCTTAAAGCACTGGGAGGACATGCAAGCTCCGTGCACACTGGGTGGAGGTAGGTGTGAGGCAAACGTGCCAAGACCGTGCCTCCCAAGTGCAGAAATCCTAATGTTTAAAATAAAGTCTAATAGAAATTGATATAAAAAATGAAACATAGTACTCTTATGTAGTCTTGAGTACTGTTATGTGTTGCACCACGGTCCTGGAGGAATGACATTTCGTTTCAATGTATACAAGCTATACAGAGGAATGACAATAAAAACCCACTTGACTTGAGTTGAAAGGGGAAATGGAGAAATGGACTGACTGACTAGTGCTTCTACCCATAATTATAACTGTCATTCTGTCATTGAAAACAATAGTAGCCCGGGGCGGGGAAGTTAAAACTCATTTGACTTTACAATAAACAAACTATTATGTTATCGACTTTCATGTTTACTTCCGTAATGTAAAATATGAACACAGCAAACTCTCGCGAAGCCCCGAGTCCACACTGAGGCGAACCGCGCCGTTATTAAACCCAGATGTGTACATGTAACATTCTCTAAATTTTCACAATTATACTACTGTTCTAATGAAAGTACTATTGTTTTACTTCTCACGACCAAAACTCCATAAAAAAATAATAAATACAGATCCGTTTACTGGAGCTCGGTTTAGCTTCCGGCACCGCGTGCAGCAAACACTCGAAAGCACGAGCAGCCTACAGCGGAAAATCCGACACAAACGTACATTCTCCATCGCTCTCACGAACATGTTCCGACAGTTTGAGTAGCTCAAGAACTTACTCGAATTGCCAGTCCAGTTGGCCAGTCCCGACAGCACGGCGAGCAGCAGCCCCATCAGACACATCTTCGCTCCGAGCAGCTCTGATCTTCTTCTCCTCCGCGCGGTGCTTTTCCTCCGCTGCGGCCGTGTAGATCCGCACCGGAGCCGGACACACACATCCCCGTCCATCAGGAAGATGGATGGTTTCAGAGATACACGGTGTTCGAGGGAAGAGCAACAAAAGTTTCGAAACTGTAGCGATAGGGATATCGAAGAGGACGCAGATTGTTAGCGATAAGTTTTGGCCAGTGACGCTATCTCCTAGGCTATATTATGTCCAAGTCTAACGGGACTAAATAGAGATGCTGCGAGCGGAAGGGGCGCGCCATGGATGCGACAGATTTGTAGCCACTGTTCACAAGACACGGAAAACAGAGGCGGATGGACAGAGAAAGAAAGCGAACGAGTGAGGGAGGAGTGATAGGAGGAGTATGTGTGGTAGGGGGTGAGAGAGAGGGAGAGAGGCAGAGAGAGAGAGGCAGAGAGAGTTCGCTGTAGAGATGTAGAGGAAGTGCAGATGTGAAGTAGCCTACCTGGAGCTTGTGAAGTTCGCGCGGAAGGGCGGGGCTGGGTGAGGGGCGGGGCTAAAGGAGGGGCCGGCAGGAAGCTTTCATTGAATTGCCTAGATTAAATTAATTATAAACGTGTCCAACTGTACCTTAAAACGCATAGGAGAACTAGCAAATTTATGATTTAACATAAATTAATATATATCATATCTTCAGTAGGATTTTTGGCCTCTATTTGAATCTTTTAAGGTACTTGACTGGCAGGACTACACAGTGGATGGGTTGCCACTCCATTGCATGTTTTAATACACACACACACACACACACACACACACACACACACACACACACACACCCAATTAGCTTCCACCAGCCAGCTCTCCCCTATCATCAGCATCAACAGCTACCAACCAGGGAGGGTGATGGCTAACACACGCTTCCTCCAAGACACATAACAGACCCGGAGGAAAGTGTTATCTGCCCTCTTCCGCATACATGAGCTCATAGACACCCACGATTGGCTGGTGTTGCTGTGACTGATCACCCCTCCCACCCAGAGACCATGGCCAATTTTGCTCTCTTGGACTCCTGGACACGAATGGCTGCAGCATCATCTGGAATCAACTCATGATCTCCAGGCAGTAGACAAACACGCCTACACAAAAAGCATAACTACTTCATGACACAATAACTTCATGTTGTCACATTTACTAGGAAAACTCTAATACCTGAAGCCTAGTAATGGAACATTCATTTCAGTCCCTTAATTGTCTTAAATTATCCTTTATAGTAAATTGAACTTTTTTTTTTTTTTTTTTTTTTTTTTACAGTGTTGATCAATGTTTTATACAGTTACTGTGTCTATATGAAAATTCCTTAGGTATAAGAAAATTGTCTACCAGTAATTAGTTTATTTCAACATGCTTTACTGGCACAACAATGATACATTTTTATTATTACAAATAAATATTACAATTTTAGTAGTGCCATAGCTCAGCTTAGAGTGTGTGAATATTAAAAATGAATAAAATCAGGGTTTTAGAAAACAGAAACAAGACAAAAATACAGTAACAACGTTAACAGTATGAGTTTGCAAAAATACTGAGTGCTAATTCTTTGTCTTATTTGCATGACTGGTATATTCTCTGCTTTACAAACATGTTATATATGATAAGAAAACACATCCCTATATGTTTTTCATATAGAAACACTGTAGTCTAGTCTCACTGTGTACTTTTCCATCCTGACCCCACTCAGCAAGAGCTGCATCAATCCTACACCCTGCTCACATTGTTCCGCTGGCTAAGGTGCTTAATGCCTGGGCCGTGTGGGGACAATAATGCACTTTGCCGGAGGAAAAAGAGAAGAGTGAGTGGCGAGCTCATCAGATTAAACCATGGTACAGTGCTGCAGGACAGATTGTGTATAATCTCTGAGGTCCAGCATTTAGAGGATCCTAGATTGACCATGAAAAATGGAATCACTTGGATTATCGTGAGAGGCTTCTGGGCCTTATGTAATGCTTTTGGTGATTATTCACAATGTATACACAGATCATCACAATAGATGATGTCATACTTAAAACACATGGTTTCTGTTTGATTTTGTTGCTAGATTTATCATAACATTTAACACATTGTAACTCTTATAAGCAACCATTGTATCTAGTCCATGAGGCATCTCTCTTTTCTTCAACACCTTTCATCTGATGCTTGTGATCTGTGCTCCACCCTCTGTGTGTGTGTGTGTGTGTGTGTGTGTGTGTGTGTGTGTGTGTGTGTGTGTGTGTGTGTGTGTGTGTGATTCTGCCCGCGTTTTGATGTGCTATTAGTGATGCATTGTCCAGATCATACAGGTGCATCTGTGTTATCATTTTGTGCCAGTAAGCCAATATTTATTCCCTTCAAGCCTTTGATCAGGCTCTACAGAACATGAGTTATGGGTTTTAGTTTGTTTATTTAAATATAAGGTCTAATGCATATTATATTATTGAAATAAAGGCCTAGAGTGAATTTTCACAAAATGAGTGCCATTAGTAGTGTCTTTACTTATCTCATGTACTGGACAGTTAGTGCTTCTGTTAGTTAGTGCTTCAAACCATCTGGAAGAATTTACTTATTTTAATAGTTTAATTTAATTTAATTTAATTTTAATTTAATGGGGAAAATGAACTTCTTTAACATCTTTAAAAGTAAAAAGAAAAATGTATGCAACACTAACTCTTAGAAAATTACTTGCCTTGTAAGTCTTCATATAAATAGCTCTGGAACATTTCAGCATGAACTGAAAAAATGGTTAAGCTCTAGGCAACTAGCTTTCCCCTTTAACCCCCATTAGGTTCTGACTCTTCAGAGGGAAGGGAGAAATCGTAGGCTAAGAAGAAAAAGTGTCAGAGAAGGACATACAGTACATTCATTCATTCATTCATTCATGCATTCATCTTCAGCGACTGCTTTATCCTGGTCAGGGTCATGGTGGATCTGTCCTGGGAACATTGGACACTAAATGCACACTTGTCTGAATACACACTGGAAGGGATTCCAGTAAATCACAAGGCACCATGCATGCATACTAACATTCACACCCTTATTCAAATCTAGTGGCAATTTAGAGTCACCAGTCCATCCACTGGCATGTTTCTGGGAGGTGGGAGGAAATCTGAGAGCCCAAAACCCACACAGACACAGGGAGAACATGTGAAACACCACACAGACAAGAACCTGAGCTCAGGATCAAACTGGAATTGTGAGGCGGCAAGGCTACCTGCTGCTCCACCCTGCCCACCCTGAATACGCTTTTGAATGTGCTTTACTGTAAACGTATAAACACTATGTAAAACACTATTGTTATGTATAACAAATACACAGTATTATAAGGTTCAATTTGAGTTAAGAATGAATGGAAGATAGAACCTGTAGGTTCACTGTAGGTTACTCTTTGTATTCCTACATGTATTCAACCAGTGGTTCTCTGGCGCATCTTAGTATGTATGTACAGCACATATGTAGTGGTGACTGTATTTAGGTCATGTTTCCTGTGAATTCAGCCCACAGCCCAAACCACTGCATCTTACTGCTGACCTGCAAACCAAGTCAAAGTCTTAATCCACACTTAAAGCTGTCTGTACAGATACAGGTATAGATTAGAGACATGTATATTACATACACACAGACACACATGTTCTTTACAAAGATATCCATCATGTGTGTGTGACAGAAATGTGTGGTCACTTAAATTCCTATGCACGTGGATATACGCTCATGATAAAGATGTGTATTAATGCGAAAAATAAATAGGTCTCTAACAAAAAGGCTAAAATGAAAGTGGAGGGCTGTAGCCTGCTTACATTGAAGCAGCATTTAAACAAATGTCATAGAAATAGAGAAAAAAAGACTGAGGTAACAGGGCTGAGGACTATGCTCTTTTGCTTTCTCACACTGTTGTTTTGTATGATTAGGTGAATGGTGTCCTCTACATATTGTCACATTTTTCTATGTGGTCATTGTCATTCACATTTGTGCACTTTATCTTACAAGTCAGGTATACAAAAGGTAATTAGTGTGTACTCACCAGGACACCAGGTGCTAGAAAACTACCATGAAGACAAAACAAGCCACTTGAAAACAGCAGTCCATAAACGCTTGTTTTTCACACCTTCACATCAGACTCAGCTTACATCTCTGCCACTCTTTACACACAATTGCACTCGCATAGAATCAGGCTCTTGCCGGTTTCAAAAAGAGAGCTTTAGATCTTTGTGCTGCTCATGCATCCTAGCGACTTGAACCACTCAATCTTTGAAAATGAACCTGATCCCGAAGACCTACTGGGAACTTTTTATGATCCTCCATTTCATCAGTAAATGATGGCAGTCAATAGCTCAAACCACCGAACTAACTACCTCTTATCTTCCTGATGTGAAGCTCCTTTTGGATTTGTGGATTAATATATTAGAGGAGATGTTTAAGCGTACATCAGACCACAGGTAATTTAAGACACAAGGCATCAAGACATGGACTCCACCAAGGATCGAAGAATGGCCTACTTACACACACCTGGGGTCCTGTTGTCCACCTTCCCCTAACATCTTCTTAATCAAATAATGGGGAACAGAATGTTTGTATCTGGTGGTGTTTTCTCAGCAGGAAATGAAGACTGTATATCAAGTGAGTGGATTGTGAGAGTAAAGGGTGTTTAGGTTTGTTTTAAAAATAATTAAAAGAGCTAGATTTAAGAATGATACTGATATAAGTGATATCAGAATCAGCACTATACATATTTTAACAGGGAAATAAATAAACAGTGAAAAATGTATGTGTGGTTGAGGGTTGGAAGGTTTGAGTTTCTATATGTCATTAGATTGGTTTTTAGATTGTGTTTGTGGAGCTACTGGTGGGTGGGAAATGAAAAAACAAAACAACAAAAAAACACCTGACCTCGATTTTGGATCAAGGTTTCAAGAGGAAAAAATCTAGATGACTTTAAAAGAGAGTTTATTATTGCAGTGTAGACTGCAGGAGATTCAGTCACAAGGCTGCTCAGTTGGCTGTGCTGCAATAGGAAAAGTGACCAAAGAGACATCTGCATTTAGATCTGTGGGAAAACATCAGCAGAAAGAGATATTGATGTCAAATTGATGTCAAAACACGCAATGATGGTCATGCTCTTGCATTAGTGCAATATACAGTATAACGAAAAACAGAAGTGTAACTGTTCTCATGTGAATGAGAATGTCATTGCAGGATGTGATACATTTATGTAATTATGAAACATTTCTATCCTGATGGGAGTGGTCTCTTATAGAAAGACTTACCGACAGTAAATGAGGGCTCACTGAATGGTTTGAGTATGAAAATTATGTAAATAATTTGCTATGGCTTTTACAGTCACCAGATTTTGGAGCAATGTTTTAGACAGTGCTCTCCACTACCATCATCAAAACACAGGTTAGGGAATATCATTTGAAGAAGAAGCCTTTATTTGTCACGTATACATTACAGCACAGTGAAATTCTTTTCTTCACATATCCCAGCTTGTTAGGAAGCTGAGAGGTCGGGGTAGATCCTAGTTCTGCGAGGCATCTCATGATGTAGACGAGTTACCTCAACAGACAGACCTGTATCCATTCAAAATTTCTTCTTGTGAACACGCACGAGGACACGGGAGTCACCACGCATCGTTATTTTCCTTACTCATCAGTTTAAGGCTTTTGGAAGAATGGTGTTCATGTAGACTTATTTTATGTCAAGGTGCATTGAAGCTGTTCTTGTGCCTCATAGTGGCCCAACACCTTACTGTGTTAAGTTTTCCTTGAATTTATCTATCACCTGTGATACAGGAATTGTCCTTGATGAAAATTGTAGGATAGTGAATGAGAGCACACAGAGAAATGCAGGGTCTACTATATAATCAGCAGCTATCAGTAGAAGAGCGATTGCTATTCCTATATAATCTGTTATGTATGAATAAGAATGATACCACTGTCCATAGTATTATGTTATGTTCTGACTCAACACATGACCACAGGCCTTACTAAAATATAATACTTTTCTATAATGCACTAATTCATGTTACAGAAAATTATTTTTAACCAGATATTCTATAAATGTTCTGCCTTTCTATGCCATGTACTCTTTCTCCTTGATGTGTGCCCTTGAGCATCATGCTTTTTCTATTCTCTGTTGTTCAGATTGGATTCATCCATATTCATGAAATAAGGCAAAAATAATTTTTCAAATTTGTCACTTAATCAATGTTGGCCAAAGAGCAGAGTTATGGTTAAAAAAATCCCCTCTGCAATGTAAAATGATACACGCTGGGTGTTTAATCCTCCTGTCCTTTGAGGTAACATTATCTCCTTTTTCTATTTCAGTTCACTCTCCTTTATAGCAGTGCTGCCTGCATGTATAGCATCCTAGTTCTTCCTTCTCTAATCTCAGGAGAATTGAGCTGAGTGAAGAGAACAACTCATGCTGTCCTGTTACTCATTACTGTTACCAAAACAACTCACTCCATTTCATTAAGACACATCCCTAAAATAATTTTACATGAATTTTACTGAGCTTCTTCTTCTATTTTGTCTTCTTCTTCTTCTTCTTCTTCTAAAACTAAAATATTTATATCTAATTATTTTACTAGAAAATCAATAGAAATTGGAAACTTTAGGTAAGCTTATTCAAACAAATACAAAAGTCTCAAAAGACTCAAAAGTGTCCCAAAAGTCTCCATACAAAGGGGACTGTTTGCCAGAACCACATTGGTTGTGCATGTTCGTGGACGCCCACTTCTCGACACCCACAACAGTTCCAGCCTTTTTGAATTTGTTAATAGGTTTGGCAACAGTGTCGTGTGTGATGTGCTTGCCATGTTTCATGAGAATTATTTCAATGCATGCTTCTTTTGTCAAAGACATTCTTAAAGGCTATCTGGGGAAAAAAAAAAGGAAAAAAAGACTCAATCAGGTGTACCAAATCACCTTCTCAATGGCACACAAGGCCATTTGACTTTCAGACCTCTCTGGATCAGGACGTCGCTCCAAACTGGATGAAAGAGCCAGGAGGAAACTGGTCAGAGAGGCTACCAAGAGGCCTACAGCAACTCTGAAGCAGTTGCAGGAATTTATGACAAAGAGTGGTCATTGTGTGCATGTGACAACAATATCACAAATTCTCCACAAATGTGGCTTGTATGGGAGGGTTGCAAGAAAAAAGCCACTCCTCAAGAAAGGCCACATGAACGCACGTTGAAGATTCTGAGGCCACATGGAAAAAGGTGTTATGGTCAGATGAGACTAAAATTGAATTATTTGGCCTCAACACCAAACGATATGTCTGGCGGAAATCCAATACAGCTCACCATCCAAATATCACCATTCCTACAGTAAAGCATGGAGGTGGTAATATCCTGTTATGGGGGTGTTTCTCTGCAGCAGGGACTGGAGCACTTGTCAGGATAGAAGGAAAAATGGATGGGGCAAAATACCGTCAAATTCTTGAGGAAAATCTGCTGCCCTTTGCCAGAAAGTTGTCAATGGGAAGAAGGTTTACCTTTCAACATGACAATGACCTAAAGCACACAGCAAAACTGAACACACAGTGGTTGAAGGAGAAAAAGGTGAATGTCCTTGCATGGCCTAGTCAGAGCCCAGACTTAAACTCTATTGAAAATCTGTGGAATGACTTGAAGACTGCAGTCCACAAACAGTCACCATCAAATTTAACTGAACTTGAGCAGTTCTGCAAAGAAGAGTGGGCAAATATTGCAAAGTCTAGATGTTCTAAGTTAGTAGACATATCCCAACAGACTAAAGGATGTAATTAAAGCAAAAGGTGGTTCAACAAAATGGGGGGTCATCCTTTTTCCAACTCAGTGATTCTGGTTTTTAATTTTTAAAAAATTTTTTCTGACATGTTGGTGTTGTATCTTTCACTTGGATGTTATAAGTTGCACTGAGTAAATATAGCTGGATAAAACAAAAACTGTGTCCGTCTTCATTTCAGGATGAAAAGCAACAAAATGTGATTATTTTAAATTTTAAAGGGGGGTGATTCTTCTCTATACCCACTGTGTGTGTGTGTGTGTGTGTGTGTGTGTGTGTGTGTGTGTGTGTGTGTGTGTGTGTGTATATATATATATATATATATATATATATATATATATATATATATATACATATATATATATATATATATATATATATATATATATGTATATATATATATATATATATATATATATATATATATATATATATATATATATATATATATATATATGTATATATATATATGTATATATATATACACACACACACACACACACACACACACACACACACACACACTACTGTGCAAAAGTTTTAGGCACCCTATTTTTTTAGTACAAACTTTGTTATAGAATTTTATTTTATGACTTCTACATTATCAAGTCGGTACAAAAAGCATTTTAGATTCCCAAACATTAGTTTTCTAGAACAAAATTAAATGTTACAGAAAAATATGTATGTCATTAAAGAAAGCAGCATATTATGTAAGAGACCAGTTTTCAGACAAAAAAACACAATGAAGGCTGCTGGGTTTTGCTGAAAAAATAAGAAGCAAGTGCAAAAGTCAAAGTCTCCAGAAGAACTGTGGCTGGTTCTGCAAGATGCTCATTAAAACTTACCAGCTAATTTCCTTATAAAACTGCACAAATTGTACTGGAGACTACTATTTTAATTTTAATTTTAATTTTGTCACACCAAATATTGACTTTCATTTACTACTGTTTACTGCTCTTTTCCGTATTTTTTATTTTTTTTAATGTAGACACATGTAATTTAATTATTTTGAAGGCATCTTTGCTCTACAGCATTTCTTTGCATGTGCCTAAAATGTTTGCACAGTACTGTGTATATATATATATATATATATATATATATATATATATATATATATATATATATATATATATATATATTGCTGTATGTGAAGCAAAATTATGTATTTTTTGTAAATAATACATTTTCGGCTGTATTTTGGACCACATATGTGGGACAAAATTCTTCAATTCTTTCTGCACTGATAGTACTATTCTATTACTTGCAGTAGCAGTTATGGTTAGGCTAAAGTAGTGTGAGATGCTGGCATTAAGACAATGTGCTATGTTACTTTAAAAAAAAAAAAACACAGTATGATTAGCAATGTCACAAATGAGGATGAACCTTGGCAGCGAATCCACAGAATAGTGGAGTTTTACAAAATAGAAGACATCTATGGCACTGTGTGTCCTTATTCTTATATCATTTTAGTTCCACGTAAAACATAACTTTGTCTTATTTAAAATGTTCTCACACAGAATCAAAGCTCTTTTACAAATTTGCTCATCCAGTCTCCCCCAGCTGACCCTACTGGGGTTAAACTCTGCTGCAAAATTCCAAAACAAACTTCTCATCTAAAATTCTCATCTAGCTTCCCTATTTCCCTTAAACAATCATGATTATGGACTCTGCCTGTCTCCCTGGGAAAGAGAAATACCCATATCTCTATCCAAGCCTAGAACACACAGAACTCCTAATGTCAATATTGATGCCAATCACTGCAAGAGAGAGCCCTATTATTACTGATCATGTAAGCAGACAGAGAGAGAGAGAGAGAGAGAGAGAGAGAGAGAGAGAGAGAGAGAGAGAGAGAGAGAGAGAGAGAGAGAGAAAGAAAGAAAGAAAGAAAGAAAGAAAGAAAGAAAGAAAGAACAGACAATCTCACTTGGTGAAACGAAATGAGATTTCAAGCCAAACTATGAACGAAATCTCACTACTGCAAAGAGCAAGAAGAGACATGAAACAGTTCCTTCTTCTGTTATTATCTCACATTTTCAGGGGTTCTTTTAGCATTCTTGCAAGGATGTTGAATGTGCTTTGTCTGTCTTTTTTTATTGAAACTTTTCCTTCTGAGTGTAGAATGATAATACTATCTTAAAAAGAACCAAATAACAACGGACCTTTTCCGTTTGATGACAGCGCATTTCATTTCTAGTGAAGGAGGCAAAAGAAGAGAGAGATAATATTGATTTGGTGAAAACTAATACTGTTGCTGCTGCATCACCACACCAACACTGCCTGATTTTACCACTGAGGCCACAGAAGGCGTGTCTATTCTAAGAGTCCCTCATTGTCTTTGGTTTCTCTATATTAGGCAAGGATACATTAGCCAATGACCAAAGTCAGGCCAAGGGCAGGCGAGTGGTATTAGAAAGGAAAGTGCTCCTGCTCGGGAGGAGCAGGAGAGGTCCTGTGATGGAACTCATTTAGGAATCTTACCTAGAGGAAGGACAAAAAGGATGAACGGATGTAATGAAAGGCATGGTAAAAGATTTGCCATGAATCATGTCATCTACCTGAGATGACCTGCTTTTGTTGATTTGCCTGGGCATTGACCTACTACATGCAGTAATGACATGAGGCTATTCAGAAAACAAACTGTGATACTTACCAAGCTTGAAAATGGCAATATATCAAGGCTGAGTCTAAATAAACTCACCAACTATTAAGCTCAGCAAGACCTGATATTTACTTGGAAACCTTAATGCGAGTCAGTGTGTTAAACTATGCAATGTACAGTGAACCGGTTCTCTTCCAGAATGTCAATACCCTTATCTACTGTGAATGGGGGCTCACTGAATAATTTGAATATGAAAATGATGTAAATCATTTGCTATGGTCTATACAGTCTGTTCTGAAAAAAAAAAAATCAGTCTGTGCTAAATGCATCACCAAATAATAAAGCATAAAACTGTTTTGCATTTTAAGTTGGAGGTCTAGTTAACATGAAAGTCACCAGAAAGGGAAGACAGCTGACCAGACAACACCTGTGAGATTTGCCTGCACTTTACCCAAACACCACATTGGACTGGGTGAGCTGAGGCCCTTCAGGCAGCCCATGACTTTTTATGTGTTTGGACAGTGTTCTGTCCTCTGAGAAAATCACTGCAACCTGCTGTCATATTGAGGAGAAGGAGAAAGAGATAAACTGAGAGGTTTGTGGCATTGGACAAAGTTGTAGTGCACTGTAGCCTACTGGCAGAAGAAACATCATTAGCTTGACAATGATGAGTCCTGTGAGAAGTTATTGGGCATTATACTATAGATAAAAGTTCAAATTAAAGTACTACCTGTACTTAAAAGGCACTTACATTTCACAGTTACAGTTTCTCAAGACTGATTATGACTGCACTTATGGAGAGTTACTTAGAATTACCCAGACATTACTAGTCCTGTACACACTCTGAATCAAACTACTCTATGCACTGAAAATATGAAGAATGATAACAAGGTTGCATTGGCCTTTTCTCAATTTGCAGACTGTCCCTATCATTTATTGTGTTTGAGCCAGAACACACCCACGAATGTATTTGTGGGAAGAATCTCAGCTTGAACAAGGCACGCTCAGCCAAGTGTAGATTCTTGGAATATTTGGTTCATGGCTGTTTAAGAAGAGTGCTAAGAGACAGGAGTCAACTCCATATTATTCTTCTAACCACAGACCTAGCACTAGTGAACTTAATGTCTATGTACAAAACTGTATGCTTAAAGTCTAGATTATTGTCAGGATTGGAATGTTGATACAAAAATTAAATTGTCTTGTTGTGATGGACAGATTTGGATTATTCAATTATTCATCCAGGAACTGAATTTTTGTATCCAGTGTCAGTGTGTCAGGAAATGGAAAACCGAGTCTTTTCTGTAAAATATTTTTTACTTCACTTTAACATGTAAAACCAATCAATTTATTTATTGGAATTAAATGCAACATGGTAATCTTATGACCTTATGCTGTGTTGTTTTGTGATATGCTAGAGGTGCAGACAGCCAGGTCAGGTCTTCAGAAGTTTGGATTCTGATTAGATGTTTCCAGAAGCTTATTTTGGCACAACATGCTCCATACAACATCACTACACAACTATATCACAAATAATGTGCTTTGTATTAGTGTCTACTATGGTTCTATGCTGTTTATATGTAAGGATTAAACATGGAGAGACATGCTGTTATAGGAAAATAATCAATGATGGGGAGGTGAAGTTGACTATCTTCCTATAAACACATATACTTGAATGTTTTATTCCACTGCAATTTCCCAATTATTATTAAAAAAATTACTTAAAGAACAACTTGTCATACTTTAGTTAACTTTAGTTGTGTTAATGCTTGCATTATAAAAGCTGTAAACAGTCATTACCTCACCAGTCTCTCTTTTTAATCTCTCTTGAAGTTACTAAAACAAAAATAAAGCTTGTCATGTTACAGAGAAACAAGTCCTCAGTTCTAAAGCCTATTCTGTTGCAGAAAACATACCTACCATTACAAAGTACTGACATCCAAGCCTCCTTCCATAAAATTGACAAAAAATACAATAAACATCTCCTTATAGAAAACTTCATCATATCAACGAATATGCAGTTTTTGTTGTTAAATAACAGCCAGTTTTAATAATTATTTTGTCTTAGATTACGTGGAGTGTCTGCCAGTGAAGTCCATGTGAATGAGCTGTTACTATAGAAACAATGAGGTATTAAAAAGAATGTCAGAGCTATGCTGCTATAGAAAATTATTCATTTCATTCTGACCAATCAGATTCGAAAATTTATAGCACTGTTCTACAAATCTACTTAATGTATTCTTCACTTAGACGTGTGATGTAATGACAGCCTTTTGGTTTTGCAAACTCATTAAAACTGTCAATAAATAAAATGCTCCAAAACCTCCAAGACATGCTGTGAGATCGAGGTAAACACAAGAGACAGAAGAACTGCTGAAGTACCCAACGGTTTGCCATGAGCTCTCCTGACCTACAAGTTGTTATCCATTAAACATAGTATCTGTTTGAACTAAGCCAAAACAGTCTATGCCTATGAAAAACAAGTAATTCTGGTGCTAACAGCAGGAATGCAGAGAGAGTGAGAGAGAGCGCTATGGGAGAATATAGGCCTCCTTGCTCTTGAAATATTGCTTATTACTGCAATAATAGTGCAGTTTTCATGTGGGATGAACTGAGTTGTTAATTCATAAATGCAACTCTAACAGAACTTGTGTTTTGACTCAGCATTTTACCATAGTATCCATGTGGAACTCCGCATTTTTATTTATTCTCAAGTCTTTTTTATGGAGAACTTTTGGCAGAGTATCGTCACGCATATAAATAAATAGCAGCCTCATCAATAATAGAGCAAGATATTTATGGAAGGCTTTTTTCCTATGAGAAATTTCGTTATAGGTTGAGATGTCTGCAAAAACTTTGCACAGCAAACAGCTGCCCTACTTTTAGTGTGTAGTTTCTGTGAGTCACCTTCATTTAGGTACAGCAAGGTGACACAACACAGAGGAGGACATTGCATTATTGATATTTATCTCAGGAAACTATATATATATATATATATATATATATATATATATATATATATATATATATATATATATATATATATATATATATATATATATATATATATATATATATAAAATAATTTAGGGTGACATTGGTGTGATTTCCATCACCATAACATAATTTTAAAAAATCATGGATGGACCAATTTGAGCCATTGCTTAGGGAATGGAGAGAGAGAGAGAGAGAGAGAGAGAGAGAGAGAGAGAGAGAGAGAGAGAGAGAGAGAGAGAGAGCGAAAGAGAGAGAGAGAGAGCGAAAGAGAGAGAAGAACAAGATGAAAAGGCAGTCAGGTGGATAAGCACCTACATGGAGATGGAAATGTTTTGATAGAACACAGAGTAAACATGGAGAAGGCAGAGTGCTTTGAGTGCTTTTTTTGTTTTTTTGTTGTTGTTGAGCTCTTACTTTACCTTATCAGTCAGAATGCCATATGAGTACATTTCCCAGGAAACTAGCCCGTCTCTGATAAGATTAATTCCCATGACTTCTACCAAACAACTCTTGGCTCAGGCTTGACATCAGTCCAAAAAAGTCCACATTTAACTTCTTAACCTTTCATAGTACACAGCTGCGACAACACTGAGAACTGTAGCAACTTTAATAAATCCTACCAAATAGTGTTTATAAAGTTATGATTTACATTATCTATGCAAAATATACCATGAATCCCTGCTCACCGGCGCCAAACACAAGCTGAACTGATCAAACTGGTAGACCATCTTTGGCACCTGGTAAGTTATTTTTCAGCATACCTATTAACTCAACTGATCAATAAATTGCCTTACTGGTCTACCAGTTTGACCAGCTCAGCCTGTGTTTTGGCAACTAGTATTCAGCAGGGATGGATTCATTCACAAGTCTTGCAGCTTATTCTTGGTTCAAATGCAAAGTGATATAAAGATGACTGTGTTCACCAGCTTTGCAGCCAGGCAACAAAAAGCCAGAGCAGGTTAGAAATATTACTGATAACCATGAGCATGATTGAAGCAAACGATATGTGAACGGCACTCTGTAAGTTCTGTGTGAGTCACATCTTGGGGCTATTACAGATACATGTTCATAAAGGTATAATTATGTTTCTGATGAACATGGCCAGCTTCTTGCTATAGAGGTGTAACCATGGAGACCATGAGTCAGTATGTGAGGAGGGCACTGAGTGGCCAGCTTCCCATTGTGAGAAGGACCGAGGCAGGCTGAATAGTGTTGTTCCCGAACATGAGTGAAGTGAGCTACTGCCCACATGCTTGGTCAACCAAATACAGTGTGCACTGCCAGAGATCTGTCAGAGTCAAAGAACACTATATTCCAACACTGGCTGGTCAATGTTAAATTTAGGAATTTACCTAAATCTAAAACTAAATGGGAATGTAATTTTTTTTTTTTTTTTTTTTTTTTTTTTTTTTTTTTTTTTTTTTTTTTTTCAATGCATTGACCTCCAAACTAGACACAAAAACACCAGCTACCTTGAAATGTAAAATGAAATGAACTTCAAAACACCTTTAAGGAGAAGGAAAAGCAAAGTAAGAACAGCGAAAGCCAACACCACCATCTAGTGTACAAGAAAATATAGTACTTGTGTGCATATTTACTTATATAAAGAAAAATAAATAATCATGAAAAAGTAATATAAAAATCAAAGATTTTTTAATAGATACACAATAAAAGGGACACATTTCAGAGTGCCACCCAAGTGACAAGGAAAGGTTCAGTATAGTATCTTTTTTTCTGTGGGAGCAGGATTTGGACTCATCTGACAAAAAATCTGCCTTCCCTACATCTTATCCAGTTTAAAATAGCCTCACTTGCTTGGTAAAAGTGCTCATGTCCAGAATAAATTAATAAATAAATGAAGGTAGGTGGTAGATGGCCCTAGAATGTTCTATCCAGATGAGCCAGTGTCCCATTTTGCAGTTCTAAGAGCGAAAAGAGGAGATGTGGAGCTGCAGTAGAGGCAAAGTGCAGGCTCATCACATTTCTGCTTTGCCAGAGGGAAAGGAGCGAGGACTAATTAAGCTGACTGCAGATCAGTCACGGTGACACACAGTCTCTAGTGGCCTGACCCATTTTCCCTCTCAGCAAGGGGTATACATATGAACATAGAGGGAAACACACGTATTAACACACATACAATAGATAGCCTATCACTGGCCACTCAGATTCAGCTGGTTTTACACTGATTCTTTGTGATATTACACAAGCAAATGAACTTTGATCAAGTTTGTCAAGATGTTTGCTTTGATGAATATCTAGTAGTGAAGGATATCCAACAGGTTAGACTTGATGTAGATTTACCTGTCTGCATTATCTTCATACTTATCATTCTCAAACACTTTCACTTTGGTCAAGGTACTTTTCAAGAAACACTTCTTTGTTCCAACAGGAAAGTTTCATTGGTAACTAAATTTGAATACTCTGTAAAACTCCATAATATAATTGTATCTACAGTTTCTGCCCATTTGTTAAAATATGTCCACTTCAAAATAAAACAAACAAACAAACAAAAAACAGCTATTGTGATTCAATAAATTGGTCTTTACTGCAAGAATATTTATTTGTATAATTCTTAAGTGGACTGAGAAAATATTTGATACAGGATACAGTCCAAATCTTATTTAAATGCAGCACATTTCAAAAATATCAAGCAGCATATCTAGTACAGCTACGTGATTGATTACACAGCTTTAATTACAAGTGAAAATTCAACTGCTTATTTTTCCCTTCAGCGTATCAACATACTTCCTCCAAAATAATAATAAAAAAGGTTTTAAGAAGGTTTACTTTACTACAAGCTTCTTTAATGACTGGTCCACTGTAGGAAAAGACTTTTGACTATCGAGCTGAACAGGCCCTACAGGTTCTGAAGGTCCCATGCAGAAACATTTGGCACTAATTCTAACGAAGTAATTATCATTTCATAAGAACTTGAGGTGTAGTCAGTACAGGCTATAGCACAAAAAAGCTGAATTCTGATGCAATGTTATTTGAACAAATAACCTTCTGAATTTATGACTGATCTGAAATAGCTAATTGTGTATACCGCTCAATATATACACACAATTTATTTAAATGATGAATATAGCCAAAATTAATTAATGGTGAAACAATGATTTGCACATTAGTTAAACAACATATTGCTCATTGTGTATGTTATTGTGTGCTATTTTGAAAAGAAAAAAAAAAAAGAGTGCAAACACCTTTGTTTGAATTGTAACTCTTTGGAAGTAGTGATATATATATATATATATATATATATATATATATATATATATATATATATATATATATATATATATATATATATATATATATATATATATATATATATATATATTAAACTATTTCATCCACTTATTTACTTATACAAGTCTTTGCCTAAATGGTTTTTAAGTATAAGCTATTGCACATAGGAAGAAAAAACTATAAACGTGCAGTAAGAGAGATTGTTTAGTTGTAACAGTGATGTGATATCTGTGATTCATAGCTGCTACTCAGTGATCTGTAGCTAGTACTCAGACAGCATAGATCCATACTTCATTGTGTCTGTCGATTAGGATCCATGGAGAATCATATCCAGCTGCCTCAAACCTTGTGCCATCAAACGCTTTCCCTGCAGCCTGCAGGTCCTCCTTCAGCTTCTCCACATTCTCAAAGGCATCAGCCTCAGACGCAATTCCATCAAATACCCTGCCGGATGTAAGGCAATAGTGAGAAAGCAAAAGACTGAGTGATTTAAACAATTATTTGTATAAAGTCAGAGAAAGAAGACCTTTATTATGATAATGGGTTTTTGGGATTATTTTCTATATTTCCATGATTATGTGTTAAAAGATACACGATTTAATCATATAAGATAATAATAGTAGAAATACATCATAGAATAAAACAAACAACAAATCAATGATGAATACCACAATCAACAATAAGCTGACCTAAAAGAAATACGTTTTCAAATATGTTTTAAAAATTCCAAGTGACCATGCTTCACAAATTTCAGCTGAAGTAGGTTCCACACCTTGGGTGCATATATAGAAAAAGCCCTATCGCCCATGGAACATAAACGTGTTTGATGGACAATCAAAAGAAAAGACCATGCTGAGAAGAGCAAAGATTATGGTTTGGGGTATATGGTGTTAAAACCTGAGATAAAGACTCTGGAGCCAGCCCACAAAGTGCCTTTTATGTAAGCATAAGAACTTTAAAATCGACACGAAATTTGACCGGAAGCCAGTGCAATTATTTCAAAATGGGAGTAACATGATATTATGATCTCTGTTTCTTGGGTCATGATGTTTTTGTCCTTGTTCATGTTTTTCTCTTGAGTTTTTCTCTTATCTCAGCCTTGGGCATTATCTATATGGTCTAGAATGTGTCTTTTGCATGTACACACCAGTATAAAAGTTGACTGTGTCCAACGTATGTTTAGACTATAGAACAGCAAGGTTGTCTTCATGCACACAATAAACCACCTCTTTTATTATAACCTGGCTCCTGGTCTCCTGATTATTTATATATCTTACTTCTGATGAAACTGCAGTATTTTGGTGGTCATCCAGAAAGATTTACAACACTTTCAATAAATGGTCTAGCCTGAAAAGTGGTCTACAGGATATTACTATGAAGCAGTTGTGGGATATAACCCAGTGTGCAAATGCAGAGGTCAAATACATGACAGAACATTTAGAAAGAATCCTGGAAATATTAAATACTACCAATGTTTGTTTTAGTGTATGAAGTCTTTAAATATGATAAAAATGCTTCAAACCATATGCAGCACTTTTAAATACTAAATACATTTTAATTAAATAACTAAAAAGAATAGATTTTAGTTTTTTTTTTAATTTTAGGAGATTTAAAGATTACTGTGCCTTGGAATAATATTTTCCAATATGTCCTTTTTTTAAATTAATTAATTAATTAATTATTTTTTAAAAATATATGTAAGTCACTTCATGAAACAGTAAAAGAAACTATAGCCCTCTGATTCTGATTCCAAATATACTAAACAGTCCTCTTAACCTTATCTGTAATCTGTAACCTCCACCCAAACATGCTAATATTAGTGCTGCTGGTATTACTGCTGCAAACAGCTTGCAGTACTTTGCAAAATTTTTAGGCACCCCATTTTTTTTTAGTACAAACTTTGTTATAGATTTTTTATTTGATGACTTCTACATTTTCAAGTCAGTACAAAAAAACAGACCACTTTTCAGAGAAAAGAGACCAGTTTTCAGACCAAAAATATAATGAAGGCTGCTGGGTTTTGCTGCAAAAAAAAGAAGCAAGTACGAAAGTCAAAGTCTCCAGAAGAACTGTGGCTGGTTCTGCAAGATGCTCAATAAAACTTACCAGCTAATTTCCTTATAAAACTGCACAAATTGTACCGGAGACTACTAATTTTATTTTAATTTTTTTTTCACACCAAATATTGAATTTGTTTCTGTGGAGGTGGGGGCGTGGTCGAGCACCGGTTTGTGAATGGAGGGCGGAGCCGGAGAAAGCGAGTGGTAAGGTTTCCACACCTGTAGGAAATTGAGACTAACGAGTGTTCTGTGTTGCAGTGAGGAGAAAAGGAGGAGAGATACGCGCCTCGAGAGAGAGAGTGACGCCGAACACAGAGCCACATGTGTGCGTGCGTGTGCGTGTGTGAAGAGTGATACAAAAAATAAAAAAAGTTGCAAGTTGGAGTCAGCCTGTCTCCTGTCTGGTTCCTCCGTACCCAGCCTGGAATCTTTACAGTTTCATTTACTACTGTTTACTGCTTTTTACGGTTTATTTTTTAAAATGTAGAAACAATTAATTTCATTACTTTGAAGGCATCTGTATATATATATATATATATATATATATATATATATATATATATATATATATATATATATATATATATATAGTATATTGTAGTCTATTTATATTATATATAGTTGGTCTTACCTAACGTATACTGTTGCAGCAGGCAGGTCTTTATACTTGATGGTCTCATCATCAGGTTCAGGGAGGACAATGCCTGTGCTGATGAAGAATGAGATTGTCACCACTTGACTACCCCCATTCTCAACTGCCTGACGTACTGACACCACTACCGGCCTGGTCATGGCAATTTCCTTTCCTACAAAACAAACATTACATGTTTTTTTAGCTGTACTTTGTCACAAGCATCTCTTATGTTTATATTTCATAATTGTGCTTACCTTCCTTATTTTTCCCTTGCATGAAGTAGTAGAGTCTCCAAAAGCCAACCATTATGTCAGTGTCACTGGTGCTTGCAACATCTGTAGTAATCCACTGACTAGCATTATAAAGACGCTCCTCAAAACTCTGATCATCCAGCAGTGTCAGAAATAATGGATAGTTATAGATTTAAGACAGTACTGACTATGGTTTATATAAATTGAAACATTCAATGGCATATCCTACCTCATATGTATGTACAACAGTGTAAACTGGACATTCATAACCACGACAAAAAGAAGGTGCTTCCCAACATCCTCCAAGAGAGAGAGAAGCCATAAACAGAAGGCAAAACCGTAAATTCATTGGGATCTCCATTCCCCAAAATGGCCAGAAGTTCAGCTTGAATGCTATGTCGACAGCTTTCGTCTGAGAAAACAGGCAGGTATGAAAGCTGCATTACACACACTTCCTCATACTTCATTATATTTATTCATCCGCGTAGTATTTTACTTGGTTATATGTATTTCCGTTGCAGCTTCGCCGCACATTATATCAGCTTTAATAATAAACACTTCAGACTCGCAATATAATTATAATATGCCCTATTTGACGAATACGTATACCTAAAAATAAGATAAATAATATGCTGACGTACTCACCTGCGCTCTAACCCGCGACTGTGGTCTAACAAGCAACACACCTGCTCGCCAAGAGGGAAGAAATGGAGACGAGATAAAGGAAGGAGGAGACAAGCCAAACCACATCACTTAGTCACTTACTTACTGCATCCTATAAAAACCCATTTGTAAATGACATCCAGAGATTCCCTTGCATTTATTTTGGCACTAAAATCACACTCGAAAAAATTAGTCAACCCACAGTGAATTCGAACTGGAAAATGAATGTTTTATTTGTATTTAAATTATATTTAAAAGTACTAGAGAGAGAGAGAGAGAGAGAGAGAGAATTTTAATACACACCATTAGTCTATTTATATTTACGTCCTACTTCCATACTTCGACCTCGTATACAAAAAACCCCCACAACAACAACAACAAAACTATATATATATATATATATATATATATATAAATATATATATATATATATATATATATATATACAACGACAACAAAACTATATATGTGTGTGTGTGTATGTGTATATATATATATATATATATATATATATATATATATATATATATATATATATATATATATATATATATATATATACACAACGACAACAAAACTATATATGTGTGTGTGTGTATGTATATATATATATATATATATATATATATATATATATATATATATATATATATATATATATATATATATACATACACACACACACATATATAGTTTTGTTGTCGTTGTATATATATATATATATATATATATATATATATATATATATATATATATATATATATATATATATATATATATATATATATACAGACACACATATATAGTTTTGTTGTCGTTGTATATATATATATATATATATATATATATATATATATACATACACACACACACATATATAGTTTTGTTGTCGTTGTATATATATATATATATATATATATATATATATATATATATATATATATATATATATATATATATATATATATATATATATATATACACATACACACACACACATATATAGTTTTGTTGTCGTTGTATATATATATATATATATATATATATATATATATATATATATATATATATATATATATATATCATACCGTAAATTAGCATGAAATTATTATTTTGTGTCAAATCTTGCATTTATATTATGTTAGGTCCTCGGGTATTATTTATTTATTTATATAAGTTACATTTTACACATGTAGGCCTATATGATATTTTCATCTTACTGATTTTTGCATTGTTAAAAAAAAACCCTTAAAAATTAAAGTGAATTTTAAAAAATGCAGACAGCAGATGGCGCTCGACAACAAAAAGTCCTGGCCATCTCTATTAGGATGAAGTGGGCGTATAAGACTTGTGCGTGTACGTTTGTGTGTGTGAGTGTTTGAGAGAGAGAGGGAGAGAGAGATAGAGAGACTGGGCTTGTGCACCGGTTTGCTGGCATGCGCTACGGATGTGTGATGCTGTAGTGGTCAGTATCGGTCCTCCATGGCGGGTTTAGCTCTCATACTCAGCGTTGAGATGGAGACATGACCGGAGAAACAAGAGGAAAGGACCACGATCTCTTCCTTAGAGACGGGCTTTAGCCAGCTTGAGGAGGAGCCGAAGGTGGACGAGTTCTTCCCGGCATTCTCAGGTTGCAGCTGCAGGTTTAAACGGACCGCATGCACAGTAGTGGGAGTCTCACTATGAGAGTCTCCTGATTCGGATCCAAGCAAATTTCTGCAGAGCGTCTGCGCTGGGCGTCTTGCGTCTTGTACCCACAGTTCGGCAGTAGCGGGGCGCTTTCTGTGCGCCACTGAGTTGGTGAAGGTGATGGAGAAGCCGGCACAAGCCCAGCTGCAGTCAGGTGCAGCCAAGAGCTCGGAGAGTTGTACCGAGGATTTGTCCAAAGTCACGGACCAGGAGCTCCTGAAGTGGAGTAAAGATGAGCTGGTGCGGCGGCTGCGCAGAGCCGAGGCCGAAAAGATGAGCGCCATAGTGGAGCACGGAAACCTGATCCGAGAGGTGAACCGCAGGCTCCAGCAGCACCTGAACGAGATCCGGGGGCTGAAGGTAAAACGCTGCGACTGGGGTGTATACAGCTTTAAGCCTCACAGTTCTACCGTGTCGCAAAGTACCACGTATAATAATAATAATGAAAAAAAACTTTTTCATATTTGCTGAAAAGCAGTATGGTAATGGAATAGGTGCACAGAAAAAAATCCACTGTTAACGCCTACAGTGTTATGATTAACTATTACAACGCCGAATTAACACCTGATATACTGAATTAACATATATAGTGTTGGATATACATATAAATGGTCCCTTATAAACACTGTATTTGTTAATTTAATCTTGCTTAGTTCATGGATGCCTTTAGTAATATGTTGGTGCTATCCTCATTCATTTTCTGTGAAGAAGTTTTGGGACTACGAAAGATGCAGAGCTGAGCGGAGATGAGTCAATGCCTGGATCTCAGATTACTTAGCATTCCAGAGATGCAGGACATAGATGTTTGAAAGGCAGCGGCTCAGTGGTTACGCCAGGGACCACAGCGATCTTGGATGTTGGCCTAACCTAGAGGTCAAATGTTCTTTCACTCCCATTATGTACTGGGGCAATGCATTTCAGAGCTGGTTTGGGGATGTTGCAGTATAGTGTCTCTACATACCCCCACCCACCCCACAACATTTACCGCTGGGGCAAGAAAAAAAGCAAGGAGTAGAGAAATCAACCTATTGTGGCAAAATAAGAATTAAAACAAATGATCCCAGCTGGACAGGTTCTGGCATAACTTTTATTCAAAGTGACTTGCATATTAAGGATCTAACAGTGACCTAACAGTGATTCTCTGGCAATTCTGGGATCTAAATTCACCACCTTCTGGTCACAAACATATCCTTAACCACTGAGCTACCACTGCCACAAGCATTGCAGGAATTCATCTAATTCCTCTTCTTGTCCTTGTAGTATAAATGCAGACTTTGGTTTTAAAGTCACAATGAGCCATGCAGGCCTTTGTACATATTACAGTGTACTTATGTTACTCAATGCTGTTTTATAGACATAAGAAGAAAGGTCTGGAAAACAGCAGAATATTAATTCCTCTGTTCAGTATGCAGTGCATGTATCACTCCTCCTGTTTGTTGCAGTGTAGTTATGACGTTCACAATGGCTTTGGTATAACACAGGGATTGCCCTTTATTTTATATAGATGATTAGTCATTCTGTTTCTTGTTATTGCAGGAGGTGAATCAGAAACTTCAAGAGGATAACCAGGAGTTGCGTGACCTTTGCTGCTTCTTGGACGATGACCGGCAGAAGGGGAAGAAAGTGTCAAGGGAGTGGCAGCGCCTCGGCCGCTACAGTGCAGGCATTATGCGTAAGGAGGTGACCCTGTACCTGCAGAAGTTGAAGGAGCTGGAGCAAAGGCAGGAGGAGGTGCTGAAAGAAAACCTGGAGCTGAGGGAGCTGTGTCTCATGCTGGATGAAGAAAAGGGCTCTGGAGGCACAGGAGGCTCGCTGAGCACTGGAGGTCCAGCAGGCTGCAGGAACTCTATCGACAGCCAGAGCAGCCTGTCACATGCCAGCGCGCCTGGGCCAGGGCTGCTGAGGGACGTTGGGGATGGGAGTAGCACTTCCAGCGCAGGCAGCACCGACAGCCCTGATCATCTGACACATAAGCAGCAGCTGCTGGCTGGTCCAGCTGGAGGCAGTCTTGAGCATGTCCACAAACCCCGGGCAGGGGAGGAGATGCCAGTTCCAGAGCAACTCAGCCGCAGAAGAAGCACAAGTCCGGAGTATGCTGCCCACACCTTTCCTCAAGTTTGCCGGCCTCGCTGCGGCTCCTTCTCAAGTCCCGACCACAAGGGCATGCGAGGTCTCAGCCCTGAAAAGCTTGGCAAAAGAGGTAACCCAGAGCAGTTTTCAAAGCACTTGCCAGTGTCTTCTCAGCCTCCTGGTAGCCCTGACCTCTTTCAGAAGCACAGGACAAGCATTGGGAGTCTATGTGGCAGTCCAGAGCCTAAACAAATACTGTCAGGCACTCCCGAACATCTGCAGAAGGGTCGTGTGATTGCAGGAAGCCCTGAGATGCTAAGGCACCAGTACAGTGGCAGTCCAGATCATGGCAAGTTTGGCAGCCCTGGGCGGGATGTGGCACAAAGGAGGTCAGGAGCAGAGGAGCTGTCCCCGCATCACCGGAGCATCTACAGTGGTATGAATGGTGGGTCTGACTGGAGCCTGCTGTAGCATCCACACATGGAGGCCCGTTTCAGTACACTACATGGTCACCATGGAGGGAATCAGTTTCAAAATATAATGCCCTATAGCCAGGCACTAAGTCATCTTATACATTATGCAATGGTCTGCATTTAGTTTTTGCATTTAGTATTTGCTCACTCAGCTCACAGTGGGGCCTTGAGGAGGTAGAGCAGGGCTGGTAAAGGTCGGTGGTGTCCAGTCATGGTTCTCAAGGGCCATGATTTGAACAGGCTTTAGCTGCTACCTGTGCTATTATTTCTTGGAAGCCTTTTTATGCACTGGAGCTCAACAGAGGGAACTGTAAGCAATTACACACCGTAAAGTACAGAGGCACAACAAAAACCTGAGGACAATACAACCCAGCAGGACCAGGAGTGGACACCACTGTTTTTGCCATATGTTTCCAGGTGAGTGGCATGGCAAATCGAAGACTGTAGCAGAAATAGTGCTTCAGCAGTTGCAGTGACGAGAAACAGGGTCAACCCTCCACCCTCTTTTCTTTCTCTAGTCCTGCTTTATTTTCATACAACACCACCCTCTTACAGACATACAAGAGACTCAAGCTCTCATTATGGGAATGTCTGTAGTTAATAATGAATATTTTCAAACAGAATGTGAGGTACACACATCTCACATTAAATTTTCATAGTCAAGCTTCGCTGCACAAACCTATATTCAGTCATATGTGGCTCTCCAAAACAGACACACTAAAGGGGTAAAACACAACAGGGTCCACTCGCTTTCACTCATCATTATTATTATGGCGAACCATTGCTTCAGGCTATATTAGTTGTCCTATGCTATGTTTAACCATGTTTTTGAACTATAGAAGCTGGTTGTTTCAGAAAAAAAGTTGTAAGTGAATAGAGAACAAATGTTTACTTATGCTCTCATACATAAGCAGACATAGGGTTGAATAATGTCAACAAAACTTGATACCAGTGGAATGCAAAAGTGCAGTATATCATTTGAAACATCATCGGAACAGTTAGTAGTTCTACATGACTGAAATGTAATTCATACCACTTTATACCGTATTCATGGTAATGTGACTACACATTGCTGACAAAATCACATTAAGGTATAATGCAGCTTCCTGTCTGGTGCCATTGAATGATCTAGAGCCTCTGCCGTTATCTTGATTTGCCTTGGTCTCTTAGTAAATGGGATAATGAATGTGTACAAAGAAAAAAAATTCAGCTGCATCTGTTGGTGTGTGGCAGGCATTCTCTCCAGCAGGAGGCTGCTAATGATTTTCTGAGCAGGGAAAGTGCTGATTTGTGGAGCTAGCCAAGGCCATGGGACACTTCCTGAAGCAGTGCTGTTTACCTTACGTTGCATTTCAGAGACAAATAACAGCAGTTAATTAACACCTGATTGCATTTAGCTGGAAGGCATTCCCAGATGCTCTGCATAGACAGATATGTCTAATGTCTAATGAGAGGGTTCTCACTATGATGGAAGTTGGTTTTGACTGTGTCCAGTGGGATCTGACCATAAATGTTAAAATCTGACATTGAATATAGAAGGTCACATGGCAGTAGGCTTCTTTTGCCTTGTCCACATTAATAGGAACACATTAGAAAACACTGTTTTAAAAAGCTTTCCTGCCCTAACTGAAACTCAGGGATGATAGGGAAATGTCTAATCTGAGCATGTGCAGATGTGTGCTACCTTAGCCAAGACGTTTATGTAAACCATGTGCTGAAGGAAAACGTCCACATTTAAAATGTATTTGTATTAGCGCTAGTTTTCTTTCTGTCTCATCTGGATTTTCATCCTTCCGCTTCTAAATTTTAATAAATGTGCAAATCCTATTAAGCTGTTCCCCAAAGACATTGAGTGACTTTCTTAGGTTCCAGCCACTAACCTCACCCAACACTCTCTCACTTCTTTAATCTTAAGCTTTCTGAGAAGTGCATTTCCAGAAGACGCTCCCCAGTGAGGCCATTCAGTCACGTATAAACAGTTTCTGAGCTGGCTCCACCAAAGATAGCGTAGTAATCTACAATAACAATTTTGTATCTATTTTTCAGTCTAATGGAGTTTCAAACAAGAGTGAGCAGCAAATTACCATGTGTCCATGGTTAGTCAAGATGGATTATTAAAATAAAAGGGATTGGAGAGATTTCTTCTTTTCCTGCTGTATTGAGCATGTAAGGTTCTCAGCTGGGCTTTTGTTTTGCACCGCCAACATTTCACTGCAATTAGTACAATTAAGCAATATCGCACAAGCAAGAGTGTGGTTATTTCAGAATATCAGCACTGCTGTGATTCGCCGCAGGGCGAGTGCTGTAGGTAATCACAGCTGTGCTGATATTCAGTATAACTGTATGATTGCGAGTGCGATATTTCTTTTATACAACAGTTCTATAAACAAGAAATTAATATTGAGTGACATTTCAGACACAGTATGACCAAATGTTCTGTTTATTTTTACTCCACTAGCAGAAATAGATCCTGAAGGTGCCACGCTCACTTTATAGCATGATGGCTAGCTCGCTAGCTAACTCACATTGATTTGTACATTTCCTTTAAAGGTGCTTTCAGTAAAACTGGCGTCCTTTTTCCTTTTCATCTTTAACTGACACGCTTTCATATTTTAAGCCAAAAATGATATTCATGAAAATTGTAGTCCGCTGATGATTTTGATGTTGGTAACAGTACTGTAGCAACCATTTCGAACTAGGAAGTGGAATTTTACATGGTGAACACAGAAGAGGGAGTGATACACAGTAAAACGTTCCAGTACAATTATAGGAAATATAGGTACTCTTGGAATGCCGCTCGACCAATCAAATTAGTGGACTGGAACTAACTGTTGTATAATATTCAATATACACTATATGGCCAAAGGTTTGTGGACACCTGACCATCGCACATTACATTGCACATCTTTATTTAAGAATGAAGCCAAGCCCAAACAGGCAATCATGGCTTACTTATTATTTATTCAGAATTGATCATGATCCCAGTTGTAGGCCTTTCTCTAGACTCAGTGCTGTTGCAGTTTTCTGGGAATGTCAGGCCTGTTTGTGATTGTATTAGAATTTTAGTTACATACTGAAATATACACCACTGATATTGGTTTTGCAGGTGATCTTGAAATCATGTTTCAAATTCATAATCAAACTCATGTTTGCCACCCATGCAAAGGTATTTGCTTGCACATCATTTTGTCAACATTTTAATGTTTAATCACTGTAACCTCTTGGTCAGAGTCTGTGCTAGGTCTGCCTAGATCATCTCTACACTCAATCTCCCTTACACTGTTCTCTGAGCCCCAGGGAGAGCCAGAGACTGAGCTGCATCTCTCTCGCTCACAGAGGACACTACTGTGACCTTGACCACAATCCAGCTAAATATAACTGTACAAACCAGAACTGGCTTCATATAGGCCTCGGTATATGTGTTCCTTAGGGTCTTCTTCTGGCAAATCTTAAACTGTCTGTCAATCAAATGGCCTGACAATGGCTGGTGTAAATAATAAATAATGCTGTAGTTATGCAGCATTTGCATTGCTAAAGTGGCACATAACAAGCCCTGTTTGTGGTTTGCTGACATGACCGTACATTTCACTAGGAAATGTGAAGTAGGATTTGTTTCTGCATCTCAAAGTTTAACCAGAATTTAATTAAAATTCTACCTTTCACTTCTCATCAGATCAGACTGGTCTTTGTTGTTGTCCGTCCCTTTAATTTAGATGGTGAATTCCTTGCTGGATGCATTGTATAAGAGTTATGATAAGAGTTACCATAAGATTACCATAAGAATTGTTCTCTTGTGCTAAATTACATTTAACATACTCTTGTGACCCAGGCCACTGACTGATCTTGAATGTATTTTCATATTTAGATTGTAAGATGTTTGCTTTTGTTCATCATTTAATTAAAATTCGAAACGATTTATGGCGTTGTTCGCTGTTGCCTGCTTCCAAGTTTGCAGCATGTATGCTGGGTGTAGTACATAAAAAATGTCTGCATGCAGGGTGGAGAATGAGCCTTATAAAAGAAACTCATAAAGAATGGATGCATGCTTCAGTGGTCATTGATTATTCATTAGCTTTGGAGTAAGCATTTGATTCAAGGCCTTACTTGCCTCATCATAAGAAACGGTTATCTTGAATACTATGGGTTTAATTTTTATGACATAACACTATATGAACGCAGTCTATTTAACATCCTCATGCCTTCAAGATGCCTAGAGTCCCATCACCTTACTTGTGCAAGTTTGTATTCACTAAAGCCAGTTATTATTATATGGACAGTAAATATGCTGTTATCTGCGGAAGCCCTAAGAGGCCATGCATTATTATTATTTTTCTTTCTTATTTTCTTGTGATCACGACTTAACTTTCTTGTGATCTCCACATAACAAACAGTTGTTTTCTCGTGATCTCGACGTAATTTTCTTGTGATCAGGACATACCAAAATATTGTTTTTATTGTTCTGGAGGCGGCAAAATCTTAGCGCAATCCCGCAGCATCATGGATGAACAAATTTGTTTTTACTTTTTTCAGGGAATCGCTCAAGCTGAAATAGCAGTATGTCTGTTAGTGACTGACAACCGACACTGGAGAAGGAGTCTGTCAGGTCTACAATGAGATAAAGTCCATCTCTGCAACGGGCAGTTATTATATTTATGATTTATGATGTGCAACACCAGTCCCATTCATAAGGCATGAGATTTCTTCATGATAAAATTACTTCATGAGAAAAACAGCTTTTTGTTATATCAAGATCACAAGAAAACAACTTTTGTTATGTCGAGATCACAAGAAAATTAAGAAAATAAAACAAAACAAAAAAATAATGCATGGCCTCTTAGGGCTGCCATAGTTATCAGAGTGGCATATAAAGAAACATTTATTTGCAGATATGTTATAATACCATATTGTGAAATGACTAACAATTATAATTTATAATAATAACCATTGCCAGTGGGTCTGAACATATGTATGACATTAATGGAATGCTTTATAATAAATAAATAGGTTTTCACTATTTCCTAATTAAATTTAAAACTAACAAATGAAACTTGTCCTATTTGAACATAGAACAAACAAATGGGTCCTAACTGTGATATTTCATGTAAGTATCTAACCATTTCCAGCAAGCACTAATTGTAATTAATAATTTTTTGTGGCTGAATCTCAAACACTATATTTTTGGGAATATAGTGCACTATGTAGGCTCTACAACACCATTATATAATACCATATATACTGAGGATGTAGGGATTTTGCTTAATTGTACTGCTTATTGGAAGGGCCCTCAGTAGAAAATTGATGGCAATTGTTTAGCCATTTGGTCAAATTTCATAAATATAAAGTGTTACTGTAGGTAAAAAAAAATAAAAAAATAATAAAAAAAAAAACAAACAAACAACATTAAAATATCTAAAATATATATATTAAAACAATTATCTTATTGTCTCCTTGTGATTTTCACCTTTAGTCCATGCAAATGCAAAGTGTAGAACTACTTCGAAAGTTTGTAGCAGTGTGAAATTTCAGTCAGGTAAATGTAAAGGTACTGGTTAGTTAAAGAGACTAAGCCAGGTCATTTTCTGTCTGTTCACAAATTAAGACTTGATTTAGTAAATGAATTAAGAACACATATCAGTGTTTTTTCTAATGAAATACTTAATGAAATATTCATGAATACCTTATAAAGTGTTTATACAATATGTTATGAATGCGTTATGTTGACACCTTTCGTACATGGGACAGCTTTTAGTTTACTCAGTTTCACAAATATGGCAGATAATATCCAGGTGATTATGGACAGTATATTTTCATATAATGACAAAAAGCATCCTTCCTTTATAAAATCAAGAGAATTAAACTATCGAAGTAGAGATGCCAAATTATTTGCAGAAATGCATCTATGAATGTGTCATAACTATGTAGTGTAGTGTAGTCACTGGCTACTATTGACACAAGCCTTTTTTGTGCTTATGTATGTTACTTGTTTAACAGCTTACATTGTCAACTCTTAGTCTTTTCCTTGCCTTCTAATGGTCTATTTAAATAATCCACTTCATCTGTTTTGATTACTGCTTATAGAATACATCTTGCACTTTCCATGGAAGATATCACAGTGTGTCAGTGGAAGGACTGTGTTTTACATACAGCCAGAATGTGGCTATGCCAAAACCATGGAGCTTTTATGGTGGATATTAAGTGTTCATATTGAAAGGATCACAGGTCGGGCTGATGGATGAGCGAGGGAGAGATGAGCTGTTGGTCAGATCTTTACCCAGAATCCCTGAGTACCTGCTAGGTGTGGGCGTGGATCAGTCAGTGCAGCAATACAGCAAGAAGGGCCATGGTCAAACCAGCTGCTGGTCTCTTACTTAATCTGTTCTTACATCCTCTTACGCTAGGGGCTACATTAAATCATATACCATGTTGGCATAAAAGTACAAAAATGTCTCATGTGGCTCAAACAATGTCTGCTCACTTTTTTTTTTTTTTTTTTAAATTTAACACATTCTTTAATGTTTTCATCTATTAAGGCCACTTATTCTACATTATACATTATACATGTACACTGTTATTTATCATAAAAATTTTTTTTCTATACACAAGGCAGTTCATGAGGTAGCTTACATTACCTCTGTGTTGGAGATGGTATTGCATCCACGTGAAAAAAGGCCAAACTTCCAGCATACTCAGCTCTTTTACTGCTGCACAAATGTATTCACCCACTCAAAATCACTAGCAGTGAGACACCTCGGATATACTGTACATTGCCCTCACTCACCTCAGAAAACCAGCAAGACAGAACCTAGAAAGTCAAGTAATTACTTAAGAGAAAGCAACACATACTGAAAGTATATGCATGGGTGGACAGATGAAATGAGCGAAGCAGCTTGTGCAAAGAAAGCCATCATGTCTGACAAGGATACAGAGAACATGGGGATCATCCAGTGCAAGTCTAGAGTAATGCAGTCTGCATGGGAGACATAAATAGGGAATACTGTATATTCACACTGGGCTATGTCCTCGTCAATTTAAACCAGCTATACATATGCTCATCAGGCTAGCACACTGATGAGTTATCAGTCATACATTAGTGTTTTCTGCTGTGCCATATGCACTGTATGCATTACTATTCTATATGTGTGCAATTGTAGCTATACCCAATGGCATCCTGTTTTCTCCCTTGAAGGGATGTTGTTGAGATTGATGACTTTAATCTCTTGTTGTGATATTCTCCATAACTCTTAGGTGGGATTGTGAGCATAGACCTCTGATTGTGGTTGTGTTATTAGAGGTGTGTGTGTGTGTGTGTGTGTGTGTGTGTGTGTGTGTGTGTGTGTGTGTGTGTGTGTGTGAAATATCACATATGGTACAGTGGGGGGAAAAGTATTTGATCCCCTGCTGATTTTGTACGTTTACCCACTGACAAAGAAATGATCAGTCTATGATTTTAATGGTAGGTGTATTTTAACAGTGAGAGACAGAATAACAACAAAAAAATCCAGAAAAATGCATTTCAAAAAAGTTATAAATTGATTTGCATTTTAATGAGGGAAATAAGTATTTGACCCCTTCGACTTAGTACTTGGTGGCAAAACCCTTGTTGGCAATCACGGAGGTCAGACGTTTCTTGTAGTTGGCCACCAGGTTTGCACACATCTCAGGAGGGATTTTGTCCCACTCCTCTTTGCAGATCCTCTCCAAGTCATTAAGGTCATTTTCAATGCCCTGGCTGAGGGAAGGAGGTTCTCACCCAAGATTTGACGGTACATGGCCCTGTCCATCGTCCCTTTGATGCGGTGCAGTTGTCCTGTCCCCTTAGCAGAAAAACACCCCCAAAGCATAATGTTCCCACCTCCATGTTTGACGGTGGGGATGGTGTTATGACTTGGGGTCATAGGCAGCATTCCTCCTCCTCCAAACACGGCGAGTTGAGTTGATGCCAAAGAGATCTGACCACACCTGACCACAACACTTTCACCCAGTTCTCCTCTCAATCATTCAGGCAAACTTCAGATGGGCCTGTATATGTGCTTTCTTGAGCAGGGGGACCTTGCGGGCGCTGCGTTATTTCAGTCCTTCACGGCGGTGTTACCAATTGTTTTCTTGGGGGCTATGGTCCCAGCTGCCTTGAGATCATTAACAAGATCCTCCCGTGTAGTTCTGGACTGATTCCTCACCGTTCTCATGATCATTGAAACTCCACGAGGTGAGATCTTGCATGGAGCCCCAGACCGAGGGAGACTGACAGTTTCTTCCATTTGCGAATAATCGCACCAACTGTTGTCACCTTCTCACCAAGCTGCTTGGCGATGGTCTTGTAGCCCATCCCAGCCTTGTGTAGGTCTACAATCTTGTCCCTGACATCCTTGGACAGCTCTTTGGTCTTGGCCATGGTGGAGAGTTTGGAATCTGATTGATTGGTTGCTTCTGTGGACAGGTGTCTTTTTACAGATAACAAACTGAGATTAGGAGCACTCCCTTTAAGAGAGTGCTCCTAATCTCAGCTCATTACCTGTGTAAAAGACACCTGGGAGCCAGAAATCTTGCTGATTGATAGGGGATCAAATACTTATTTCCCTCATTAAAATGCAAATCAATTTATAACTTTTTTGAAATGCGTTTTTCTGGATTTTTTTGTTGTTAATCTGTCTCTCACTGTTAAAATACACCTACCATTAAAATTATAGACTGATCATTTCTTTGTCAGTGGGCAAACGTACAAAGTCAGCAGGGGATCAAATACTTTTTTCCCCCACTGTAAATATGGCTAATCTGTAATGCCTAATGATACACTATACGGCACAAAGTTTGCGGACACCTGACCAACACAACCATATGTGGTTTTTGAATATCCCATTCCAGATTTAACCCCCCTTTACTGGGAAGGCTTTCCCCTAGATTTTGGAACGTGGCTGTGGGGATTTGTGCTCATTTAGCCAACAGAGTATTAGTGAGGTCGTGCACTGATGTTGGGTGAGGAGGCCTGGGACGCAGTCAGCGTTCCAGTTCATACCAAAGGTGTTCAGTGAGGTTGAGGTCAGGGCTTTGTGTAGGCCACTCAGGACCTGTTCTTCCACTTCAACCTTGTCAACCATGTCTTTATGGACCTCACTTTGTACACAGGGGCATTGTCATGCTGGAACATGTTTGGCCCCTTTGGTTTCAGTGAAGGGAAATTGTAATGATACAGCATAGAGACACATTCTATACAGTTGTGCGCTTTTAACTTTGTGGCAATAGTTTGGGGAAGAACCACATATGGGTGTGATGGTCAGGTGTCCACATTCTTTTAGCAGTATAGTGTATCTTCTCTGGACATGTTAAGACTTACAAATTTGTTCCTTGTTACTATATCAAGTCAAAATCTTATTAGCTTACATGTACATTAGCTAGCTTGTTTGTGAACTACTAAAACTAAATAGTTAAGGCTAAAGAGTTATTATTAACTTAGTCTCTAAAGCCAGACCTCTAGTACATTTAATTATTAAACGTGTCCAAGATCGCCACTTTCACAGAAAGAGGCCTTTTGGAATGACAAGACCAACTACCAACACTTGTGATGGTGTTCATATACATGGAAGTATGGATAGCCAATCAGGTTGCAGCCTTCTGAGCATTCTGAAGGTTGTGCCCAGAAAAGTGTACAAAAGTCTGACGCTCCGGGTACCTTGGGTCTGAGTCTAAAACTAACATTAGATTAGCTAGTGTAACAGCTGGAAACAATAATGCAGTGCTTTTAGGCATGCATACCCCCCTTTTTGTGTAATTGCAGATTTTTGGGTTTAGTTGAAGATATTGTTGCTACCCTTTGATAAAAGAGTGAAGTCACAGATAGATTTAGAGAAATGCAGAAAAGGAGATTGGTTCTGTTTTTGCCACAAAAAGTGCTGTATTTCTGCTCTTGATTTGCCCTTGGTTTATGGACATAGGCAGAAAAGACAGAAGGCTACTCATGTCTCAGCTCTGTGTGCTTGTTTTGGGCTCAGTCTGTGTGCAGTGAGTGATACATGTATTGTGCAAGTACACACGGAAGGAGGAACTGGACATCACACAGCCCCTAGAAATGGACCACAGACATGTACAGCTATAACTATATAACTAAGATGTCTTCAGTGAATGGAGAATGATGTGCAGAAAAAGATAGCTTGGACATAAGATTTAAGATAAGCAAAATAATTGACCTGTTTAAGGCTAATATTAATGTTAATTAAAGTAAGGTTATGTCTACTGACATATATACTGTTGTATATCGGACATATTATTATTTTAATAAGCACTTTGCAGATGTCTTTTGGTGCATAAAAGCGTAATGCACACACTGTATATCTGCAATAAATGTGCAAGCTATAGGTTTTTCAATTGCTCTGTTTCAGCTCAAACTCACCCACACACAACTCTCTACAAAACTGCAGTATGGGACTCCTGTGTGTGTATACGTGTGTTCCTTACATATAGTGCTTTCCTTACATGTACACAACACATTGTGAGTCCTTTATTTGTTTCTGAATCTTATTAACTTATATTAAGTTATGAACAGACCACATCCATGCACAATAATGCACAACAAACAACAACCATTCTTATTAAACTCAGGTGTGGTGTATAGGAACCTTTGCAAAATCTACCCAGAGGTCCTGAGGCACAGTGCATAGCTCAGCTGGATGGACGAGTCAGCACCTCCATCCACCACACTCTCTGCTGAGGAAGGAGGCATTTGGCTGAAGGAAAATGAGGAGCAGAGCCAGGTTATTGCCAAGGTAATTAAAATAAATGAAATTTGTATGCAGATGAGAGCTGTGTTGGACAGAGGAATCAAGCACAATATAGAGCAGTTGTCACTGTGGCAGGATGAAGTACACAGGAGGCTATCTGCATTTCTTTCAGCATAAACAGTTTATACTACAGTATATCATCACTTGTGTGCATGACTTTGACTTCATCATATGCAGACTGAATTTTAAATACAACAGTCCCAAATGATCCCCTTTCACTTTATGTTCATAAATGTCGGGCAGTGGTAGCTCAGTGGTTAAGGCGTTGGGCTACTGATCGGAAGGTCATGAGTTCAAATCCCAGCACTGCCAGCCACTGTTGGCTCCTTGAGCAAGGCCCTTAACCCTCAATTGCTCAGATGTATAAATGAAATAAATGTAAGTCGCTCTGGATATGGGCGTCTGCCAAATGCCGTAAATGTTTCAAAGCATCAGAAATCTGCAGCAATTACAGGGTAGTTAAGGTAGTTATAGGAACATAAACATCTTGCTAAGAAGCAATGAGATCAACTGACTGTGAAAGTCTATATTATATCCTTCACTGTCCCAGTGCTTGGAGTTTCTTCTCCATTCTGTGTGGCTGCATCTGCAATGCGTCGTGTTTTTTATAGGCTTGTTAGGGCTGTGTGTACATAGAAAAGGTAAGATATTAGTAAGTTATAAGCAGTGGTGCCAACAGAAATCCTAGTAGGTAGATGGAACCGGTCCATCCTAACAGCATTACTGATAAAACATGTATTGGTTAAACTGATAATTGCAGTCTGCAGAAATGTTTGTATTTAAGCAACCAGCTGAATGTTCAAGCTTAAGCTTCATATAATTGTTATAAAATTAGCTTAAGCGCATGTCTGCTCTGTAGTCTGGCTCATGTCCATATTATACTGCACAAAACAAAACACTGTCTGGAACTGTAGTGAAATACATTTACCTTTTATCAACTGATTTGAGGAAAGCAAAAAATACTACTCAAGTGAAAGTATGGATGAGTCAAAATCTTACTTAGTTAAAAGTGGAAGTATCTAGTCAAAGCTGTATTCAAGTAAAAGTAAAAAAAAAGTTGCTGCTGTTAAACGTGCTTGAGTATTAAAAATGTGTTTGAGTAATAAAACTTGAGAACTTGTATTACTTATCTAAAATTGCTATGAACAACCATACCGAAAACATGCCTGAAAACATCATTCAATCTCTGTAGGTTTGCTGGTCATATGCTTGATTAATGATACATAGTTTTTAATGAAAAAGTATAATATCCTACAAATAACTAATATTTACTAACTGATATTTACCAACTAGAATTTGACTTGCTGCCTAGCTAATTATTCTAGCTACTGGAAGCTACTGCTAGCTACTTTTCCACCCCTGATTTGAGCATCGGTACACTATAAAATTGTTTATTTCACAAATAGATCTGCACAGACTACTGGGTTTTCTCTGTAGGGCTTGAAATTAATGGACAGTTGGAACACACTTGAACGTTACAAAGCTGAAGCTGGTGCTGAAGTAAATGATGACTTTCTATCATGGTCAGGGTAGAACTGTTAGGTTCCCTCTCTCTCGCTATGAAGCCTGCGAGTAGCATACTTCCGCATTCCGATCTCCGCATCCATTCAGAAACTCCATTGGACCTTCCATTCATAGACTCTCGTTTTGTTTACCTCTGCCATGTGCTCCTATGTTTTGGTTTGTGTCATGTCTTCGCCTCCTTATTTTCATTGGTTCTTGTTTATTGAGTGATCATGAGTTTCAGGTGTCTCTGATTATGTGTGTGTATAAAAACCCCGCGCTGTTTCCGCTTTCTTGCAGAGTATTAGTTCAGTTTGAAGTTAGTATAGCGAAATGTGTCAAGCTCGATGTTCGTAGTTCATAATTCTATTTCCGTAGCTCTTTGTTCATGGTTCCCAAACCACCTCCTTTCCTCGTGCGTTTTCCCTTTGTTTTGGATTACTGCCTTTATCTACTACCTTTTTGGATTACTACCTTTTGGATTACTGCCTGGGTTATGGTTTGTTGTTTTCTTTGTGTGGATTCCTATGTTTTTTGAATAAACTTTGCACAATGAACTGACGTTTCCCCTGTGCATGCATACTGACTCCCCTTCCTCAAGTTTACGTAACAAGAGCACATATTCCTTGTGTTTTTTTCACATATTCACTGTGATTTTGCGATTGTACTGGTAACATTAGTCAAGTCAAGTAGGGTTTTATTGTCATCCCTCTATATAGCGTGTATACATTGGAACGATATGACATTTTTTCAGGACCATGGTGCAACACAGAACAGTACGCACTACATAAACTGCATATACACAACAGTGTGAGACGAGTGCAAAACAATAAATACACAGGACAGTAAATACACAGAACCCGGACTGTAAACTGTAAACATGGACTGTAAACTGTAAGCTATTATGTAATGCAGCAGCACAAGTATAACAGCAATGCTGGCAGCAAAAACGAGTTCCATAGTATAAAGTGACTGATGTAGCTATGTAAAGTGCAGTGTGCAGTAGTACTGAGTCTCACTGGGTTAGTGCGTGTGTAGAGGTATGAGTCTTACTGGGTTAGGTGTTCGGCTAGCCCAGGTGAGCGTTGAGAGGCAGCAGGGTGTTGAGTAATCTGACTGCTTCAGGGAAGAAACTATTGCGGAGTCTGCTGGTGGTGGCATGGATGCTCCTGTACCTTCTGCCAGATGGCAGGAAGGTGAATAGTCCATGAGAGGGGTGAGAGGGGTCACCCGCATTATTGCATTAACATTATTGGTTTTTCCCAGATATACAGTGGGGTCCAAAAATCTGAGACCACTAGCACTTGCTTCTATTTTGCATTTATTCCTAATTTAACTGAACCATTTTCATTACAATTTATATTACTGCCAACAACTTGAGTGACAAGTAGAATCTTTGAAATATTTACATGAATTTCAGAGTTTCTTAGTATTTGGCACCTTCCCTTTTTGCTTTAATGACAGTGTGCACTCGAGCTGGCATGGACTACACAAGTTTGTTCAAAACCTTATGATCCATTTTAGTTCAAATCCATCAGAGTGTCATCTGAACACATGCTTCAATAGAGGAGATTAGGCATGAGGAAAATCTGACCTTCTGTAAAAAGCAGTTAAAATGGTCAGTATCACAAATTTGCTTATATTTAAATAGGGACCTAGAAATAGTGCAGAATCTTGAATATTAAATATTCAAGATACTGAACATTTACTTTCTTTGTTTTAAATATTTCAACATTCTAAAACATTATGTTTATTTCCAATTTAAAATAAAATTAAAAAAAAAAAAAAAACAATCCCAGATTTTCAATGTGATCTCAGTAAAAAAAATAGCAAGCAAAAGTCTGGTGTGACTGGTACTTTAATGACCGAAGATACCACGGTGTTTTTATTTTCTGCTGGCTCACAAGACCAAGATTTGAGAATTCACAAGTTCACCTACATAAAGTTGGCATGAAGATAAAGTAACCACTACTAGTAATAAATGCATCTTTCACGTCACTTGTTCGTTCCTCTTGCAGTGAATTGGCTTTTATACTGGGTGAATTTTATTCAGGTTTGGTCTGCCCACTGCTTTAGCTGAAAAAGCAGAAACACATGGTTTTAGTGTCTCATGTAAGCATGTTAGACCATATTGTGTAGCAATGAACAAATCAAACAAAAGCAATTGAAATAGCTCAACACAAAGAATGCTTCAAGTGGTTTCCCCAAATTCAACTGAAAATGCAACTTATAATGACTTCTCCAGTCTCAAAATTATTCAACCCCTTCATGGCAAGCATCTTTAGTACTTAGTAGAGCACCCTTTTGCTGTTATGACCTGCTGCAAATAAGATGCATAGCCAGACATCAGCTTCTGGCAGCGTTCCTGAGGAATCTTAGCCCATTCCTCATGAGCAATGGCCTCCAGTTCAGTAATATGCTTGGGTTTGCATGCTGCAACCACCTTCTTCAAATCCCACCAGAGATTTTCTATGGGGTTAAAGTCCGGTAACTGATGGCCACTGCAGAATCTTCCAGGACTTCTGCAACCAAGCCTTGGTGGAATTGGGATCATTGTCCTGTTGGAAGGTCCAATGACGCCCAAGCTTCAGCTTCCTCACAGAGGGCATGATGTTTTCGCCTAGGATTTCCTGATACTTCAATGAATCCATCTTGCCTTCCACACGCTGCAGGTTTCCAGTGCCAGAGGATGCAAAGCAGCCCCAGAGCATCACCGAGCCACCACCATGCTTGACTGCGGAAAGAGTGTTCTTTTCAGCTTATGCTTCATTCTTCTTCCTCCAGACATACCGCTGATCGATTGCGCCGAAATGTTCCACAGAACAGAATCCCAAAACTTCTGTGGTTTATTTATATGATTTTGAGCATACTGGGGCCGACTTTTCTTGTGTGTTTGGGTCAGTAGTGGTGTACGTCTTGGAGTACTGGCATGGAAACCTTCTGCATTTTGTATGCGCCTTACTGTGCTCACTGCAACCTCAATGCCTGTTGCCACAGTCTTGCTGCAGGTCTTTTGCAGTCACTCAAGGGTTTTTCACAACCTGCCTTCTCAGAAATCTGGTTGCAGCCATTGATAGCTTCCTTTTTCTGCCCCGTCCAGGTAGTGTAACCACTGTTCCCTTAACTTTGAACTTGCAAACTATGCTTCAAACGTTGTCTCTAGGAACATTCAGTGCCTTCGCTATCTTTTTGCATCCTGTTCCTTGTTTGTGAAGGGCGATCACTTCTCTTAACTTTTTGGACCATTATTTGACCTAGCCATATTTCTAACATGCAGTCAAACGTGACACTCAACAAACCCCTAGCCAGTTCAGGTATTTCATGTGTTCCAGCTCAAGCACACCTGGTGGAACTAATAAAGCCCTTCATTAGTTGCATCAAGTGTGCTTGAGACAACACCTGTTTTGCATATTTGTGCTGTTGTGAGGGATTCTATTTATAGATAGATAGATAGACAGATAGATTCATTCATTCATTCATTCATTCACTCATTCATTCATTCATAGATAGATAGAAACCCTCTTCATTTCCTCCCAAAAAAAAATTGCCAGCTTGAACTGGAACTGGGACTGAAGTCAATGCAGAATTGTTTTCGTGTGCAATTAGAAATTGCAGAAAAAGTTTTTTCATATCAAGTTCTGGGGACCTACTGCCCTGCACAGTTTCAAGATATCTCTGCTCCCAACACATCTGTCCTAATTTATAAAGGACTTAATAATACTTGATAGTTGATGAGCTGAATCAGGTGTACTGGGAGTTAGGAAACCTTGAAGCTGCAGGGCAGTGGAACTGCAGGACTGGTGTTGAGAAACCCTGCTATATAAGCCTTAATAAAGATAGATACTGCACATATTGTCTCCCAGCTGGGCTTTACATCAGGCACAGACACAGTGAAAGGACCAACGGGAATATGAAAGGCCATTTTTACCATGGCTCTGTGGACTCACAAAGAAAATATATGCTTGCACAAAGATAAAAAGTTGTTTTACGCAAACTCATTGCCATTTGTGGTGGATGCTTTGACTGCATCAATACTAAAAGTACAGAACTCTATATAAATCTAATAGTCTGGATGAGGAAGAGGATTGTGACATTGCCGGCAGTGTGTGATATCCCTCATATGTTAATTTTATGTTAATAAAGAATGTTAATTTTGTGCAATATTCTGGACTCATGGCTAACTGTTTTATGCACAATTTTACTACTGCCATTGCCACTACTACTACTACTACTACTACTACTACTATGTACTGTTGATTTGTCAGTATTGTACTGTTGACTTATGTTTTTCATACACAGCTCTGCTATCTGCTGGCTGCTGCACCACCTCCTGTAGAAGTGTCAAGCTTTGGGACAGGTAAGACTCGGTCATAAACGGTCATAAATCTGATAAATGATGTTCCAGTGCTCATTTCTGCACACACACACACGCACGCACGCACGCACGCACGCACACACACACACACACACACACACACACACACACACACACACACTGTGAAGGATTCCTGCCATGCTAAACAATGCACTGATTTCCCTCTACAGCTTTGATGCCTCCTGACCATTGCCTTGACTGGCTCCGATGCTGGGTTCCTGGCTTTGTAGGAGCCCAGATCTCTGCTGTCTTTTGCACTGGGAGAGAGAGTGCACAATATTGTGCAGCAGCCAGTGTCTTGTGTCTTTTCCACCCCATGCTGGTTTCAGGTGTCCTGTTTCCCCTGTTAGAGCTCTGCACAATAACAACAACAACAACAACAACAATAACAAAAAAGAAAAAAAATCTAGAAAAGGGGTTTCATTAGACGGGAGTAAGCTAGAACCCCCTAACAAGAATTCTGTAATGGGAGACGAAAGATGCTCCCTATGTTGCCAACAAAATAGACCTACCTCCTTGAAAATGAGCATAAACGAGTGAAATGGGATTCAGAGGCTAACAGCCTTCCTGTTTACAGATGCCATACACAACTTCACATGAGCAGTAAAGAAGTATTTCTAATTGGATCCACTAGTAAATTTAATTGGACTTGCTTTGTATCACAGGAAATTAAAAACAAAAAAAAGTATTATCATAGCAATCACTGCCTTGCTTCTGTTAAGAGCTTTGTGGCAACCATAAGTACATTATTACAACAATATAAGTCACATTATTAAAAGTGGAGATGGTACAAACAAAACATTGCTCTTATTTGTCATCATCCAGTGACTGCTGATGAACCATGTGGTAGATGAAGTGTGGAATAAATAATATGCTTTTTTGGAAGCACAAAGCCAATCTTAAAATGCTCCCTCCCCTCCCAGTCAATATAAATAGACCATTCCAGAGGGGCAAATATTTCAGACATAGCAAACATTCTCAATAAAACAAACAAACAAACAAAAAAAACCCAAACAAACAAAAAAACAGTCTCTCACTCTTCCCATACTAAGTACCATCATGCCTTGCTTCTGCCCAGGTGTTTCTGTGAACTTCTGCTCTTATAGACAATAGAAAAAATGCACACACATAAACACACATATAAACACACACAAAACATATGCACATTATATTTTATATGGGAATAATGCTTCATGTGGGAGAACTGGACAGCACACAGTTGTATACTTGCATAAGTAATTTTTGGTAGCCCTTTATTTATTAGGCCTAGATCACAAGTCCTGTGTGCCAACCAATGATCCTCCAGTATAAATCAGTATTACATACAGTACAAGCTACTTTGTAACCTCTTTGACCTGTGATCTTTTTTATTTTTGTTGACAAATTATATGAGACAGAACCAATATTAATATATAAAACTTTTATGTTTTTAAAAAGTAAAGAGTAGTTTATCTGCTTAGTTTTTTAAATATGATGATTATTATTTTTGACGTACTGGTATTATATAAATATATATGGTTATTATACTGAGAGATCTGTATGTATATAATAAAAAGTGTCTTCTTTATGTAAATCACTTTTACTTGGGTGACTCTCATTTGTTATTTATTATTATTTATTATTATATTTTGCAATGCAGTAGGTAGCGTTGCTGCCTCACAGCTCTAAGATCCCAGTTTTATCCTGAGCTCAGGCTACTGTTTCACATGTTCTTTCTGTGGGTTTCTTCCAGGGTCTCTGGTTTCCTCCCACCTTTGAAAAACATGTCAGTAGGCGGACTGGCACTGCTAAATTGCCCCTAGGTGTGAATGAATGTGTGAATGTTGGTTCATGGTGCCCTGTGATGGATTGGAGTTCCATTCAATGTGTGTTCCCAATTCATGCCCAACCAAATCAGCATAAAGATGTTACTAAAGATGAATGAATGAGTTATACCATTCATGAGGAAACATTATAGACATAATTTGTTGTGTGGGGATTGTCCTTATTATCATTTTGTTAAGCCAACAGAGTAGCCTAATAGAGATTTTACTATGGGTTTGTGGTGGGTTCACATACAGTAAATAGTATTGATGGAAGAAGAAAATATAGAGTACCATATTTTCCAGTTATCTCCAAGGACTAAATAAATAAGGCAACATATTTGAGAAATTAGTTAATAAAAAATTATGACATATTTTAGCAGGGAATTCAACAAACTGTGGTGGACTGGAACTCGAGTTAGGAGAATAAGCCAGTTCATATCCACACCATAAGATGTTTAAAGCATGACATTATTTCTGCAGGGTTCTAAAGTTCAGTGAGTCCTTTTTGTTTAAAATTTTCAACTATATTTCTGCAACAATTAAAACGGTTAAGAGCGAAAGTAAGTGATGCTATGGCTGTTCATTGTCCTTTCTTATGATGTTTAAAAGGTGTTCATCAAAACTATCTGTTCTTGTTTTTATTTATATCAATATAGAATTTACTGAAACTTTTACAGGGCATAACAGGACTTGATGGTTGATAAATAAAACAAAATCATAGTTTTTGTCAAACAATTAATATAAACCCATTAAACCAAATTTAAACCTAAAGCTTTAAAATTTAATAAAGGATACAGAATGTTTCAAAGAACAGTCTCCATGTAACAAACCATTCTATGGGCATCAAAAGTTTATATAATTGCTAATGAAGATAAACTGAAAGTTTTAAAATATTTGGGGCCTTCTCATGATTTTATTTTATTTTTTAAATTAGACTGATAAAAGGGTTTTAAGCAGTTTACTAGACATGTACACTGTTTCAAAGATTTCTGGCATTGCTACACAAACACTTGAAGAGGGCCAACTGTTTATTTTCTCTATACAAAAAGGTAATAAAACCTGGCATAGTCATAGATTATGAAAAAAGTAGTCACAAGTAGAAACACTTAGTTTAGCTTTTGAAAACTTATAAACTTGAGTTCAATATCCAAAACTTTTCATGACAATTGGAGTTAAAGAGAAAGAAATAACATAACTTAATGGGTCTATTATGTTATACAGTTTTAAATAAACCCGCAATAATTTCCTGTGGGCTGAACAAAAATGCCAAAGACAACATTGTCAGGAGTGAAATAAATGATCTGTCAGATAAGAACTATCACACTGTAGTATGCAACTATTCAGGATATGGAGCACGTAAATTTATTAACATAGCCACTAAAGGATCGTTTTTTTCACTTATTCACTACTTATGTATCACTGCAGTGGTTGTTTATTGTCTATATCTGTAATGAACTTTACGTTGGAGAAGCCAAAATAAAACATGTTTTGTCAAACAACTCGATACTATTAGAATGAATGATTTATTACTTCCAGTGGAAACAGAAATGAATGTTAAATGGACATTAATGTCCAACATTAATGACATCATTCTTAGCATTGCTAACTGCTGCAATGGCATGTACTTAAGTGAGGAAACTCATAGACGCTTCAATGAAATGGATATGTTTTAAACATCTACTTATTTTAAAGATCAGCTGGTTTCACTTCCTACAGCTTCAGAAACAGATATTTATTAGATTAGATAAATCATACAATTATACTGTATATTATATTATATTATATTATATTAGATTAGATTAGATCATGTTTACTGCTTACTAGCCTGCACAAAGTGTCTGATCAAATCTACATTTTGTCCGGAACAGGAAGTATCCCAGTAGGTACTGACTCCACAAGGTAGCAATCAATTTCCCACTGTAGCAGTCACCCTGTTATGTATGATATTAAGAGAGAAAACATATTGATTACATTTTGGCCAGTTGCCTCTTAGAATGAACCTGCATTATGTATTCATTCAGCGTGTAACAGCTCAGAGGAGGAAGGTTGTAGCACATTTCCTAGAAACACCACCTTCAACTGGGTGAATGCGTTACTAGAATCAGTCAAGGTCTGAGATGCTTGTAGGGCACGGATCAGGTGTTTATTCAAACGGAATAAAGAGCATGTGTCAGTGTGTGTGTGCATGTGTGTAGGCATTTTCTAATTTGGACTAGTTCTGCTACTGTAAGTAGGTAAGTATATCAGCCAGAAGGTATGGAGCAAAGAGCACTCTGATTAAGATGCATGATTTTAGAGGAACCAGGACCACACACACACACACACACACACACACACACACACACACACACACACACACACACACACAAACACACACACGCTACACTCACAAACAAGTAAGTATGCGACTATTTAGGCACACATGCAGTCTCCTAATGTCTGAATTTTTCTTTTCCACTGCAATGCAGCACACAATGAAGTCTTGCTGTGAGCTGGCCTGTGTGTCAGCCTGACCAAAACACCCAATCCATCAACACAACCATCAGACCAAGGGAAACCTAGAGGCCTATAAATCTCTCTCTCTCTCTCTCTCTCTCTCTCTCTCTCTCTCTCTCTCTCTCTCTCTCACAAACACACACACACACACACACACACACACACACACACACACACACACACTCACACACACACACACACACACACACAGAACCTCAAGATCTGTACCAATCACTAGGATAATGTTTCATACTTGATGTGGATATAACCTAGTATTTACAGCCCAGATTGTGGGAGAACCCGAGAGCCAGAGTGAGTGCGAGCTGTGAAAAAGTCTCAAAAATGCAGAGTTGTACAAAGACAAATATATAGAAAATGCTGAGATGGAGGAATATAGCATACTGTGTTTGCATTCTGCTGGGGTGTGAGCCAGTACTGCAAGAAACACTTGCCACGAAATAAGTCACTTTGTTATAATTATATTATAGCTATTTTTATGAGAACAAGCAAATGATTACATAATAACTTAAAGGTGGCATTCATGTATTCTGATGTCTTAATGCATAAAAATATCTTCACATATCATCAGAATATAGTAAAAGCCTGACTGTGTAAGAATATCCACTTCTTAACTAGGTAGCAGATTTGTGACTAGGTTTATAATCTATTATACTGCAGAGCAGTTGAATTCTTGATTCTGATTAATCAAGAGGTGTTGATTAATTTTCTATAACAGCACAGCTCAGACAATAGTGCCGGCTACAAGACAAATCACATCTCATCCCATCATGTTTTATTTCTTCCTGACTGGGGAGAGTCATTATTAAAAACAAAGTTAGTTTAGTTTAAGCACATTGCTTACCAACTGTGCAGTTTTGTAAACAATTACTGTATTTCATCAGTGTTTTATTGCTGAATTATCCATATTAAAGCATATGATTTTATATGTATTATTAATTATATCAACTATAGGGAAACTATTAGGAAATGTATGTTGTTATAAGAGGCAGGACAGTGGTGCAGTGGATAATGTTCCTGCCTCAGAGCTCCAGGGTCCCTGGTTCTGAGCTCTGGTTGCTGTCTGTGTGGAGTTTCATATGTTCTCCTTATGTTTGTGTAGGTTTCCTTTGGGGTTCTCTGGTTTCTTCCCACCTCCCAAAAAACATGGCAGTTGATGGACTGGCTATTTTAACTTGCCCCTAGGTGTGAATGAGTGTGGGACTGTATGTGTGCATGGCGTCTTGCAATAGACTGATTTCCCAGCCAGCGTGTATTCCTGTCTTATGCCTAGTGTTTCCACAACAAGCTATGTATCCACCATGACCCTGCCCAGAATAAAGAGATTACTGAAGATGAATGAACGTAGTTACAAGAGTGATGAGTATAAGTCTGGAACCATCCATAGTTCATGGGGCTTAAGGGGTTTTGATAGTTTGTTATAGAGGTCCTATAAAAAAGAATTGGAAAACAACCTACAAAGAGTTCCTCCATGATCAATCTGAGCTTCCACAGCTCCAAAAAGAAGCTAAGCCTTACTCTAAACCCAGACGTTTCTCATGGGCTCAGAGCATTTCTGGCTAAGCTAATCAACTGCTGCAAACCATTTCATGTTATTGCCCGAGATACACTAGCCAATGACTCAAACACATCAGTGCTGCCTTGTTTTCAAACTGAAACTAGATGAATTTGATTAATTTTAAACTGCAAATGGGTGGAAAACGAAGTAATGTATCAGTCTAAAAACTCAAATAAATAGAATAAAGAAATTAAAATATAATTCTCAGAAATTGCTTACATCACTTGTGAGGATTAATTAGTTGGATTTATGACTAATATAATGACATGATATTAATGTAAGAGTACAGATGGCTTTGCCATCCCAGAGACTGGAAGGTCTTATAAGCAGGTTTTTTTGTGTGTTCAGAGATAATTGTAAGGATTTTGGACCTCTATGAAAGTAACCTGTTGTTCAGTGAAAAACCTTATATGATTTTATGAAGAAAGTAATTAAGGCTGCATCAAGATATTTCATGACAGAAGATTGGGTGGCATTACATCTCTTTCTCCCAGAGAATATGTTGTGTTATTACACAGCACATAATCCTTACTCTGGGCTGAGTCATCTTTCTGCTGCTTATGCCTTTCCCAGACCTTTATCAGAGAGCATTCTGGGAGTTAATGAGAGCCAGAGGCAATGGAGCCTCTAGCAAGGTAGCATTGCACTGCTCAATATATGGAGTGGTCATGTGGGGAAAATACAGCTCATGGTTTTCTAGTGCATTACATTGTTTCATCAATAATGCATCTGCTTCATCTCTTCCATTTCACTCTTCCTCCTGGTCATTATATGATTTGATGATCAGATGCCACTGGGTATTTGAGGCCTGATGTTAAAGTGATAGAGTGCCCATCCCCCTTGGATAGGTAGTAATGTGTGTGTGCCAGCAAGTGGGAGGGTTACATTGGAGGGTACACTGTCACTGTTCCTTGGACACTCGTCTCCATGGTGACACATGCAGACTTTCACTTCTGCTTTTAACTCACACCCATCATTCTGCACATTCTGCAGAAGTCTTAACCTCTCCAGTTTCCAAAAGTACAAAGATTTCTGCTAGATCTGTCTTCCATGTTAATCTGTCTCATTAGTGCTAATTTATTTAGCATATTATTGTGTTTTCTTGATTAAAAGGAGTTGTTAATCTGCTCATATTTTAATTTAGCATATTACACTTAAAAAATAGGGTGTGCACTGAAAAGAAATGATGGGAAAGTTATTTGATGCCACAAGCTCAATTTACACATCAGTGTAGCTTTCCTCAGAAGGCTGGATTCGTTTCATTGCAGTGTTAAGTTTTGTAATGTTACAAAACCACAAAGGGAAATTAGTCATAAATATTCACACACCTTTAATGGAAACTCCTCTTGAGCAGGACTCACATATCAGCCAGCTAGTTGTCTCTGATTCAGCAGACAAAGCATTTACACAGCACCACATCTCTGGCATTAAACTAATTGTCCTCATATATGTGAGTGTTTTCAGGATTTGCCAGCAGCCAATGGGTGTGCCAGTGATTGGGATGATTCTCTGGAGGCAGATGCTTTTGCTATTGACTTGCTTTCTTAATATCTATTCTTGTCACCCAGTCTCTCAGTTCCAGCAGTCCTGTCAATTTACATCTGCCCCCCACCCCCCACAGTGTGTCACATTATGTTTGGCTATCATATTAAGAGAAATGCTGACACCATTCCTATCTTTAGTTTCTCTGCTCTTCACATACACAACTCCTTGGGACCTTAATTTCTCTGTATGTATTACTTTCAATATTTCTTCACCATTTATCTCCATCATCTCATTTTTTATGTCATGGCCTGTGTATTGTGCCAGACCTTGACAGAGCATTGCACCCCCCTCTAATTAACAGAGTCAGTTATAAAGCATCTAAGTGCCACACTCCTTATTAACTACTCATTTACAAATTACTCCTCATCTGTAATACAGCTATTAACTTATACTGCACTACAATTACTGTAGCACTGAGATAATGGTATCAAGTTATGTCATGGCTCTTATCTAAACTTAACTCATGAGTCAAGCATCTCTCACACACATAGTTCAGTTTTCTGACTAAATGAATGACTATGAAGCATAATTTCCTACGTTCAGTGGAATACATTCACTAAGCTTACATAATCACTGCTGTAAACACCATGAAGCACAAATACAGTATGTGACTCATTTGAACTTTACCTAGAAAGAAACAATAAAGAGAAACAACTGAGAAGTCATGGGTAACTCTGAAAGCACTGGATAGAACTACAGCTCAACCATATTGCAGGCTTTATAGAACAATAGTCAACCATTTAAAATTCCATTTAGAGTTCACCAAGGCATACTGGAGACTCAGCAAACATGTGGAAAAAAGGTTTTCTGGTCCCCAAATTGACCTTTTTGCCCTTGGTACAAAGTGCTACATTTGACACAAACACTTCACTATACGGCACCCTGAAAACACCATGCCACAGTGCAGCATGATGGTGGTAGCAAATTGTTTCTGTTTGCAAGACACTTGAGACTAGGGTGGAGGTTCACCTTCCAACAGAATAATGACCTTATGCATACTGCCAAAGGTACACTGGACTGATTCAAAACCAAGAACCTGAATATGTTAGAATACGGTCCAGTCAAAGATCAGGCATCAATCAGTTTGAGAACCTGTGACAAGACATAAGAATTGTTGTTCACTAATGGCCTCTATCCAATCTGACAGAACTTGAGCAAGCTTGCTAAGATTTGGCAAATTATCAAGATCCAGATCTGTAGCTGCATGCTGCTTAATTCTATTAAGGATTGACTCATGGGTTGAAAACCTGCTTATACATTCAACAAATGCCTAAATTTTGCTTTATTAACCTCTCACCTATTAACCTTTCACATTCAAATGTTAGACATATTGTGTAAATTAAATAGTGAAATCCCAATTAAGTCCATTAAAAGTCCAAGTTGCAAGACTACAAAATGTGGAAAACTTCAAGGGGGTAAAAACTTTTGCAATACACTATAAATGTAAAATCCCCCTGGCCAGGGAAAAAATGAAATAGAATAGGATGTTTTTAAACTCACGTAAGCCATTATGACAATCCTGTAATAATAATTCACAGTCAGCACTGTGCTCAGATACCTCAAGGGCTATTTTGCCCCAACTTCTGGCACAAAAGAGGTTCGACTACATAGTGGCAGACAAGACCTGGCAGCCAATCAACAGAAAAAGAATAAACATGTAAGACAGTAAACAAAGGAGAGTAAAAGAAATCAGGACTGATAGAGTTTTACCTTTTTTCTTGTTGAACAGGTAAAACCTTTTCTGTTCTCTAAGTTGGTAGGAATTTAGCAAAAGGAAGTCAGCTGATTTATCCTCATTGTGGAATTTGCATTGTTATCCAGTTGTGAAGTTATTTAGTTAAATAACTAATGATTGCATAACAGGAGATGTACAGTGCCCTCCACTAATATTGGCACCCTTGGTAAATATGAGCAACAAAGTGAAAATTTGTCTTTATTGTTTAACCTTTTGATCTTTTATTTAAAAAATTCACAAAAACACTCTGCTCTCATTGATATCAAACAATTGCAAACAAAACACAGGTTTATCAAAAAATAAAAATAAATCTTTGTTAAATATATGTGTGCAACAATTATTGGCACCCTTTTAGTCAATACTTTGTGCTACCTCCCCTTGCCAAGATAACAGCTCTGAGTCTTCTCCTATAATGCCTGATGAGGTTGGAGAATACATGACAAGTGATCTGAGACCATTCCGCCATACAGAATCTCTCCCGATCCTTCAAATTTCGAGGTCCACGCTGGTGGACTCTCCTCTTCAGTTCACCCCACAGGTTTTCTATGGGTTTCAAGTCAGGGGACTGGGATGGCCATGGCAGGACCTTGATTTTGTGGTCAGTAAACCATTTTTGTGTTGATTTTGATGTATGTTTTGGATCATTGTCCTGCTGGAACATCCAACCATGCCCCATTTTAAGCTTTCTGGCAGAGGCAGTCAGGTTTTCATTTAAATAATAATGATGCCATGTATCCTAACAAAATGTCCAGGCCCTATGGCAGAAAAACAGCCCCAAAACATTAAAGCACCACCACCATATTTAACCGTGAGCATGAGGTACTTTTCCATATGGCTACCTCTCTGTGTGAGCCAAAACCACCTCTGGTGTTTATTGACAAAAAGCTCTATTTTGGTTTCATCTGACCATAGAACCCAATTTCATTTGAAGTTCCAGTAGTGTCTGGCAAACTGAAGATGCTTGAGTTTGTTTTTGGATGAGAGTAGAGGATTTTTTCTTGAAACCCTTCCAAAAAACTTGTGGTGATGTGGGTGACTTTGGATTGTAGTTTTGGAGACTTTCTGACCCCAAGACACAACTAACTTCTGCAATTCTCCAGCTGTGATCCCTGGAGATTTTTTGGCCACTCAAACCATCCTCTTCACAGTGCGTTGAGACAATATAGACACGTCCAATTCCAAGTTGATTCATAACATTTCCAGTTGACTGGAACTTCTTAATTATTGCCCTGATGGTGGAAATGGGCATTTTCAATGCTTGTGCTATTTTCTTATAGCCACTTCCCATTTTGTGAAGATCAACAACCTTTTGCCGCACATCACAGCTATATAGCAGAGTATTTTTTATTAAGTTTTTGAACAAAAGATCAAAAGGTTAAACAATAAAACTATTTTTCACAGCCTTCTTTTCTCATATTTACCAAGGGTGCCAATATTAGTAGAGGGCACTGTATATGTTTCCCTGTAGAATTGCATTTCAAACTAGGCTATATCAGGTAAGAGCAAGTAATAGTAATGTCTATTATAAATAAAGCTCTATCCGGAAGTTTACATGATGTTTACTGTCTTGTTCTGCAACTTACTCAGCATCACATAAAATTATAAGAGAGCACAATCAACATCTAGCTGAGCTCAGCCTGAAATAAATTGCAGGGGTTTGTGTGTGTGTGTGTGTGTGTGTGTGTGTGTGTGTGTGTACATATGCACATGGAGGCATGCTCACTACACTCCTGTGTGTTCAGAGCGCCGTCTTGTGATTCAGTTTTCCGGCTTTGCCTTTTCTATCTGAAGGATCAAAGCACAGAGCATCCAGCTGGGCAGCATGGGTCAATGGACAGGCCTGGGCTGGAGGCCAGTGAGATACAGAGAATATGAACTCCTGTGGGGGGTAAACAAAACACCACTCATCATCCAATCATAATATGACATCATCTCCGACTCATAGAAACTCTGGGCTCTGACTGGAGAAAAGAGCAAGTCAGAGCTTAGGCCTTGGATTGTGCGAGAATGGGGAAGGTGAAAGCAAGCATCATTGCTGGCTCACATGCTGCAGCTGCTGCCAAAATCATGAGGTGAGCTAAACCAGGCATGGAGCCATCCCGTCAAAAATTAACACAACATCCAGATGTAAAAGAAGTTAACAACCTGGAAGGTGTGAGAGGAAGAGATGCAAATATATTGGATGAGACTGAGGACTCCTTCAAAATATTTGTTATTTGTCAAAATAGAACAGTTCTTCTGATAATTATTTTTGCCCATAGATTGACACACTATAATCAACATTGTCCTAATCACAAGACAACATGGAAAACATGGAATGCTACACCCTGCAGCTCACAAAGAGGCTCCATTTATTTCTGTAGAAAGCATGGATAATCTGTCCCCTTTCACCATCTGTTGGGCCATCAGTGCTGTAGCTGGATTAAACATATTAGTGTGTGCTAGAGCTCATGATCACAGAGGAATACCAGTGTGTTCATGTCTATCCCCTTATGTATTATATACTATATTGAGCTACCAGTAAAGAGCATGCTCTCTCTCTCTCTCTCTCTCTCTCTCTCTCTCTCTCTCTCTCTCTCTCTCTCTCTCTCTCTCTCTCTCTCTCTGTACAGAGTGAAGTCACTTGGTTGCCATTCTGAGACCCCCTTATAACAGAACAAAATGAATGGGTTTCTATCTAGCGTGGCAGCATCATTATTTTATTTTAACACAGAGATAGGAAGGTCTATTAATAAAATCTGTTGACTTTAGCAATCCTTGCTGCATTATATGCCAATGGTGACAGTTCAAAAATGGGAAAAAGCACTTGTCATGTTCTTTTACCATAGTTGGCATGCCTGTACCTCAAGAAGTATTAAAGATATTTCTATACCCTTTTAGATTTTGGTTCTTAATAAACTTTTCTTAAGGCCCTACATGGTTCAATCCCAGAGATATAGGGGATCTCAAGGTGGCTCCATGAGTAAATTGTGCACATTTTCAGTGGTCAAAAATGAAATGTGGGTCACTTTGTATACAGCTGATATTTTTCATCTTTTAAAGAAGAATGTCTGAAGAACATATAATGTTGAAACTAGAACTGTATCTTGTTTCTCTCCATCAAAACAACTGCATAGAACATAGCAATTTTTAACAATATCTGAGTGCCAAAAATACACTGAAATGGTCAATTTGAGGCACATACAACTTGCTCTCAATAGTGTATTTTTAAGATTCTATATTTGAATCAGTTTCAGGGAAATTTGGAAGAAAGGATTTTGTTCATTTTAACTGCTTCTGAAGCTACCAAGAGTTCAAATATGCTGTATCATAGCTACATGTTTGAAACAACACACATGCCTCTTAGGACAGTGTGGTAGTTCGACCCACACATGTGTATTCAATAAACCAAGATTTGCCTCACCTGGATTTTTTAATTATGAGAATTTCCTCTTGTTAGAAAATGTGAAGCATAGTCAGACATGCTAGATCAAGTAGTTTCCACTGCTAAGGGGTATATTTAACGGAATCACTGATATCACCCCAAAGTTTGAAATATATATTTTCAGCACCTCACTATGGACAACTGTAGCATTGGAATACATTTGGGTAAAGACGATGAGTGCCACAGCAACAGTTTTACCAGAAATGTGGACTTACTAAACTTTTTGATCTCCCTGAAACCGATCATGAGCTGCTTCTTTGAAGGACTTCGTTCAGGGAACCTGACTCCACAACAAAATTGTGTTTGCATCATGGAAATGTATTTCTTGGCAAGTACTCCTTTCTACAGAAGGTCAGTTGTGACCCTTTAAGTTTCCATCCAGAGAGATCCAGAAGGAAATTCCTATGAACCACAGACCTACAAACAGCTGACCATATCAGCTCCATCACAGGGAAAACAATCCATACAGGGCAGAAGTTTTATGTCATGTGTGAGACACAGCACTCAGGACTGACAACCCTCCACAGGGGAAGAATCAGACATGGGTGTTGCTGCAATGGCTGTATCTTGCAGAGAAGACCTCTTTGAAAATCTTATAAAAGGGATCACATGTTTTATGTTCCCAAGGAGAAAGTAGAGGAAATGATAGAGGCTCAAGAACTTTGTTTTGCCATAGCAAAGAAGAGTCCAGGAAAAAGAAGCCACTACTGTTTTATGCCAGATGCAAAAGGTCAACTATGCATGCTTCGAATTTCTGCTGACACCACTGGTACTTTAGTTCAGGTTCCTGAAGGTCTGCCCAACATGAAGCAGTATAAGTATGTTCTTGTGTCCTTCATGACCCAAGTGGGTACTTCCACATCATTCAAGTGGCCAGGAGGTGCTGATGAGTGCTATGTACCAGTCAGCCACATTCTATGTCATCTTTCTGTGATTTCAACCACCACTGGTAGACAGTATCACTTTGAGGAAGAAGACAATCAAAGGATAAATCATGCCTTCCAGAGCTTTGTAGATTTTGTACATTTTTAGTACAACTTTGTACATTTCAGAAATCCAAAAGTGAAATAAAGGTATTGCATCAGCTAAATAGCCATGTTTTCCTTATTCTTAATAACTATTTTTGACCTCTCAAAAACCAAGATATTGACATTATTGTTTTTATGTGAATAAATAAAGGTACATTTCTAGTTTCAGCATTATTTGTTCTTCAGGCATTCCTCTTTAAATACAACAAGTATCAGCTTTATACAAAGTGACCCACATTTGGTTTTCGACCATTGAAAATGGGTAAAATTCAACAATTTGCACATGGAGCCACCTTGAGATCCCCATATCTATGAAATTTAACAATGTAGGGCCTTAAAAAATAAAGATACCAAAAGAAAGGTTTGTTAAGGATATTAAGATATATTTAATACTTCTTGATGCATGCCAACTTTGGAAAAAAAACCCACAAAAATAAGTGTTTTGTCCAATTTTTGGACTCACACCATTGGCAAATAATGCAACAAGGACTGCTAAATTCAACAGATTTTAGTAACAGACCTACCTGTCTCTGTGTAAAAATAAAATAATGACGCTGTCACCTTTCTAATGTTATGTTGTATTATCTGTGGTATTGCTCCAAACTCATAGGTGAAAATTGCTATTTTGACAAATAGTGGATTACTCAGTAAATATTCATCCATGGCATTTAATATTTTGGCTTTCATCTTCATTTATGTATTTCTTTCACCAGGAAAAAAAGATCAAAATCAAAATTTTTAGCTGGAGACCTCTGGTTGATTTGACATGGAATGACCCCAAAGTGCTTTCCTGTCCATGTTGAACCCTTTTCTGGAAGCTAAGAACTGAGACTTAAAGTTCTCGAGTCACAAATGTATAAGCAATGTATTAAACAATAAAATTCCCATAGATTAGTTATCCAGTACTAATAACCAAACCACAAGTTATACAATATAACTGACACATTGATATATGCAGATCAAGAACATGGGTATGTAGATTAATACTATGTACAGTGCCCTCCACTAATATTGGCACCCTTGGTAAATATGAGCAAAGAAGGCTGTGAAAATTTGTCTTTATTGTTTAACCTTTTGATGTTTTATTTAAAAAATCTCACAAAAATACACTGTTCTCATGGAGAGCAAACAAAACACAAGTTTATCAAAAAAAAAAAAATCTTTGTTAAATATAGGTGTGCAACAGTTGTTGGCACCCCTATGGATTCATATGAGAAAAATATATTTGACATACAGTATCTCACAAAAGTAAGTACACCCCTCACATTTTTGTAAATATTTTATTATATCTTTTCATGGGACAACACTGAAGAAATTACACTTTGCTACAATGTAAAGTAGTGAGTGTACAGCTTGTATAACAGTGCAAATTTGCTGTCCCCTCAAAATAACTCAACACACAGCCATTAATGTCTAAACCGCTGGCAACAAAAGTGAGTACACCCCTAAGTGAAATGTCCAAATTGGGCCAAAAGTGTCAATATTTTGTGTGGCCATCATTATTTTCTAGCACTGCCTTAACCCTGTTGGGCATGGAGTTCACCAGAGCTTCACAGGTTGCCACTGGAGTCCTCTTCCAATCCTCCATGACGACATCACAGAGCTGGTGGATGTTAGAGACCTTGCGCTTCCGTTTGAGGATGCCCCACAGATGCTCAATAGGGTTTAGGTCTGGAGACATGTTTGGCCAGTCCATCACCTTTACCCTCAGCTTCTTTAGCAAGGCAGTGGTCATCTTGGAGGTGTGTTTGGGGTCGTTATCGGGTTGGAATACTGCCCTGCGGCCCAGTTTCCGAAGGGAACTGCTTCAGTATGTCACAGTACATGTTGGCATTCATGGTTACCTCAATGAACTGTAGCTCCCCAGTGCCGGCAGCACTCATGCAGCCCCAGACCATGACACTCCCACTACAATGCTTGACTGTAGGCAAGACACACTTGTCTTTGTACTCCTCACCTGGTTGCCGCCACACACGCTTGACACAATCTGAACCAAATAAGTTTATCTTGGTCTCATCAGACCACAGGACATGGTTCCAGTAATCCATGTCCTTAGTCTGCTTGTCTTCAGCAAACTGTTTATGGGCTTTCTTGTGCATCATCTTTAGAAGAGGCTTCCTTCTGGGACGACAGCCATGCAGAACAATTTGATGCAGTGTGCAGCGTATGGTCTGAGCACTGACAGGCTGACCCCCCACCCCTTCAACCTCTGCAGCAATGCTGGCAGCACTCATACGTCTATTCTGCAAAGCCAATCTCTGGATATGATGCTGAGCATGAGCATTCAACTTCTTTGGTCGATGATGGCGAGGCCTGTTCTGAGTGGAACCTGTCCTGTTAAACCGCTGTATGGTCTTGGCCACTGTGCTGCAGCTCAGTTTCAGGGTGTTGGCAATCTTCTTATAGCCTAGGTCATCTTTATGTAGAGCAACAATTCTTTTTTTCAGATCCTCAGAGAGTTCGTTGCCATGAGGTGTCATGTTGAACTTCCAGTGACCAGTATGAGACAGTGTGAGAGCGATAACACCAAACTTAACACACCTGCTTCCCATTCACACCTGAGACCTTGTAACACTAACAAGTCACATGACACCGGGGAGGGAAAATGGCTAATTGGGCCCAATTTGGACATTTTCACTTAGGGGTGTACTCACTTTTGTTGCCAGCAGTTTAGACATTAATGGCTGTGTGTTGAGTTTTTTTGAGGGGACAGCAAATTTACACTGTTATACAAGCTGTACACTCACTACTTTACATTGTAGCAAAGTGTCATTTCTTCAGTGTCCCATGAAGATATATAATAAAATATTTACAAAAATGTGAGGGGTGTACTCACTTTTGTGAGATACTGTATATTCCCATTGATATTTTACTTTTTTTTTTAGTACACCTGGGTGACTAGGAACAGGAAATTGTTCAACCATGACTTCCTGTTTCACAGAGGTTTAAATATGAGGTAACACATAGGCCAAATTCCCTTAGTCATTCATAACAATGGGTAAGACCAAGGAATATAGCTGTGATGTTTGGCAAAAGGTTGTTGAGCTTCACAAAATGGGAAGTGGCTATAAGAAAATAGCACAAGCACTGGAAATGCCCATTTCCACCATCAGGGCAATAATGAAGATGTTCCAGTCAACTGGAAATGTTATGAATCAACCTGGAATTGGACATGTGTCTATATTGTTTCAAGGCAATGTGAAGAGGATGGTTTGAGTGGCCAAAAAGTCTCCAAGGATCACAGATGGAGAACTGCAGAAGTTAGTCGCGTCTTGGGGTCAGAAAGTCTCCAAAAATACAATCCAAAGTCACCTACATCACCACAAGTTGTTGGAAGGGTTTCAAGAAAAAAGCCTCAAGTCTCATCCAAAAACAGACTGAGCGTCTTCAATTTGCCAGACACTACTGGAACTTCAAATGGGATCGGGTTCTGTGGTCAGATGAAACCAAAATAGAGCTTTTTGGCAATAAACACCAGAGGTGATTTTGGTGCACACAGAGAGGTAGCCATGTGGAAAAGTACCTCATGACCACGGTTAAATATGGTGGTGGCTCTTTAATGTTTTGGGGCTGTTTTTCTGCCAGAGGGCCTGGACATTTTGTAAGGATACATGGCTTCATGGACTCTATCAAATATCAACAAATATTAAATGAAAACCTGACTTCTTCTGCCAGAAAGCTTAAAATGGGCCATGTTTGCATCTTCCAGCAGAGCAATAATCCAAAACATACATCAAAATCAACACAAAAATGGTTTACTGATTTACTTCTTTGCTCATATTTACCAAGGGTGCCAGTATTAGGGGAGGGCACTGTAAACATATGTAATATATTATGAAGCTTATTCACCGTTCATTCACCATCTCTCAGTTGCTGCCAGAAACTTTACAGCACATTCCTTTCTGTCTCTCTTTGTCTGGCAATTAGAGGATGTTTATTATATTCTCTGTAAATTTCTTTCTTGAATACAATCTGTTATCACTCACAGTATCCGTACATATTTGCTCATATGAACACTGCAGGCTGGAAACAGAAAGAAATTTGTAGAAATAAACATAAGTATGTATTTTTCAAATGAAGTAATGTACAAAAATAGGTTTATTTGCATAATGACAGGTGGCAGAGATGGCGACAGTTGTGGTGAATTATTTTTATTAAAAGTTCCGGCAGGTGCGAACAAATCCAAAACACAAAACAAAGTTCAGAGTCGAGAAACAGGCATGAGGTCAGGTGATGTATAAACAGGTTATCAAGGCAAGAATCATAAAACAAGAAAATAAACGTGGGTCAAAACCAGAACTAATCAACATGAAAATAAAAAGGCTTGGTATGTCAGATGTGGAACAGAGCTGAACAAATTCTTTGCAAAGTCCTTGTGTGCTTATATAGTGAGTGGTGGTGATTGAGTCCACCACTCAATCAGTGTCCAGGGTGTTTGTAGGCACAGGTGCATTCTGGAAAATGGAGTTTGATGCCGATTCCAGCGTTGATGTGACACATAAAACATAAGTTTTAGCTGCGGCAATAATGTGCAACTATTTTTTTTTTTAATAGTTGTTATTACATTTTGCGTTTGAAATGTATTTTATTGCAACCCAGTGCATACACCCGATTCTCATATTCAGATTCCCCTGAAGGCACAATTAACTGAATCATGTATTAAATGAAGAGGTTATTAATAATTAAGAACTGGTTAATGAAATGGAATGTTATCAACAATGCCAGTATACATTATAGAAAGTGGGCAATGGACTATTTCTGACTTCTTTGGTTAATCATGTTGTGTGGTTTTGGTTCTTAGGAAATTGACTAAATTGCAATTGTTTAGAATGTGCAATCTGGTGAAAATGGCTTGCTTCCACACTATTCTCTAAAGCTATAGCACATGCACATTGATGCATCACACAGGTGATGGAATGCTGAAGGTCAACAGGTAACCATGGGGAGCAAGCAGTGGCACTATATCATTCTGATGGATGTGAATCTAGGAGATGGATGCTGTTCGATGTAGCATATTCTTTCACGTGAGTCCTGTAATGCTGCAGGGAGAGAGGGATAGACCAAAAGAAGAGAATGGGAGGGTGAGAGAAAGAGAATGAGAGAGACAGTATACCCTGTTCAGCTCCAGTTCTTGCTCCATGTGATTGCGTCAGGTAAATGGATTCCTGCCTAAACATGGCTGACTTGTTAGTCTGGCTGGCAGAAGATGAGCAGTAGCAGCACTTTATTGCTTTCTCATCCCTCAGTGCTTGCAGTGTTACTGTCCAGCACCAGTAATCTCATTTATCTCACACATAGGCAAACAGAATGATAGAGAGAGGCAGGTGGCACAGTGTGTAGTTTGCAGTAAAGAATTCCAAGTTTCCATAAAACCTGAGAGAACTTTACAGATAAACTAAGATGAAACAAAATAACAATAATATGCAATTTTGAAAGGTGGTTCTGTTCTAGAGGTGTCAAACAGTCAACACACATTTGAGCTAAGTCCAGTGGAGTATATGTCACATCCAACTTTGTCATTTATATAAACATTTTTATTTTTCATGCTCAACTAAAGATATAATAGCTGTATCTTTGATCAATTTACACATTTTCACAAAGGGATCATTATGCCACACAGAGACGGCAGCTATATAATGAAAATCCAACAGCAACTTCTAAGTATGATGCATCTCAGTGTCCTAAGCCTTATCCCATCTACAGCTAAGTTGCATAATTAATGCGATGCAAATTTAACTAGATTTAAATACTGAAAAAGATGACACTTCACCTCACATTTCTGGGTAAACTGAGATATCAATAGACATGCAGCTGCTTTTCTGGAAGCCTCTCTCCAGATGGAAGAACACTGGAGATGAGCCACAAATAGTGTCTCATAGAAGAGCTCAAAGCATTTCTTTTATCTAGATTTCAGATAACATGTACCTCATATGCTGACTGGATTTATTTTTTCTCTTTCCTTGCTGGATAAAGACATTTACTATAGACAAGAAAAACACAGATAAATAAGTGTGCTAAAGTATACTCAATTACAGACAAACATTTATTTTGAAACCATTTAAACGGCAATTTTTCACTACTTGACAGGAAATAAACTAAAAGCAGAAACAGTTCTAGTGGAGCAGTGATGGGCTGAGATCAAGGTTTGAGGTAACAGATATGGTAATAATGCTCAATTGTGCTAAAATATTTTATATTTGCAGAGGTTCAGTTTTTTCATATGTTCATATGTTGGGTTGTGTAATGCAATAACACACTGATTTAATTAAACATCCAAAAGTGTCTTTAAAGATATAGACATCACTAAGCTCCCATATTTGGAAACTAATATGATAATGTAAAAATTGTTTCTGAGTAGTGCACGGCAAATCAATCTTAATGTTTGTTCTATTATATCAGCAAGAATGAGATTTCCAGTTTTGAGTATGCAGTGAATGGAAGACAAATGTTTGGGTATGATTTCAATTCGTGCCTTAGTCCTCTGTATGAGCCAGACTGAGGGGCAGAAAATGACTGAGCATCCATTTGCATTGGAAGACAAACAGGAAATGAGATTTTACTGCTGACAAATGAGATAAGTTATAGTGCAGTTGAGAATGAGTAAATAAAGAGAAAAAAGAAGTGAAAGAGAGTGAAAGAGATACAGATTCACTGTCTCCTGCTTTTAAGCCATTTAAACATTTTATTAAAATGAGAGAAGTCTGTCAGGTTGTACAGGTTACACTCAATTTAACATTTACATTTAATCATTGAGCAGAGCTCTTATCATGAGCAACTTGCAAAATGTGCAATTAGTTGAATGCACAGTGATGGAAAGCATGGATTCATAACCTAAAAGACTAGAGACTAATGCTGTTTTGTACTAGTGCTAGAGTGGCCTAATCTAGCTGGTAAAAAAAAAAAATTTGAAACCGAAGTGCGTAAATAATAGTAATGCAAATAAGCAAGCTGGTTTTGTGTTTTGACATATACAGCTGTAATAAGCTGAAACATACTCTGGTTCATTCAGCACTGCTATCCGATGACTTTTTTTTTTTTTTTTCACATTTCAGACTTTCATAATTTTAAATAATATGATCACTGGCAACACTTCATTTAGACGAGCATGCTGTATATGAGACACTGATTCATAGCTAATGAGTGCGCATAAACTGTACAGTAAGTAGTGAGTACAGTAGTTATTTGGCAACATTTGCTCTTACTAATTCTTTATTTAGTGGTTTCATATTCATACCTTATAATCTACGATTACTAAAATGATTGTAACACCCTTTGTGCTCCCAAGTTCTGTCTCCACACAATATACTGTATATAAAGTGATAATAATGCATAAATGATTGCTCTTAATGGCATGGGCCCAATACATAACTCTATTTCACAGAGCAAGTGTTTACTGTATGTCTGGTAAAATAAAAAAAGAAAGAAAAAAGGAAAGGTTAACTCAATTACAAAAACACTATAGTAATACCTTTGCAAATGGAATATTCAGATAGAGCTCAATTTCACATCTGTATTTCTTAAACAATACTTCTCAAACATTAGGAATGCTTTCACATTAAGGGTCACACATATTACCTGGAAGCAAAGGAAATAATCACCAAATAAAGTACTAATAAAGCTATTAATGCTTTATTGCTTAACTGCTGTAATACCTACTGTATTATCCGTTTATATGCATATTTATTAGCTATGAATTAACATGTAATGTGATCCTCCTGTACAGGTGTTTCCTTATTATATCGATCTGAGTGAAAAACAAGTAATTGACCCTTAAACATGCAGCAAGAGATCCATTTATTCCATGTCACATGACCTCTATCTCTTATCTATACCTCACACATGTGCACACACATCTGCCATTAGGAGGATCTCCAAGCATGTGAAAGCATTTGTGTGTATAGTTCCATAGATATATTTTCTATTCCTCTCAAAATAGAGAAAGATATGACACATGACAAACATGGAATTTCAACTGGAATTGTATTCAAAAGAAATTAATTATATTCTATAAAATAAGAAGAGATTATTGCTAAACAGGAGTAAACAGGATATGATGACAGTTAAATGCTCAGAGATGATATTCTAGTCACTGCAATGCTCAGTTCAAAGCATCCAATATGTGGAAAGTTTGGGAAGTTTCTCTTCATTTTTTAATTATAGAGATATATAAAGACCATCCAACTACAAATCTAACCAAACCACTGCATATTTCATTCAGTGCCCAGGAAAGATTTACTCAGGTAAAATTAACCAAGTGCACCATCCACAGTGTGACAGTCTAACTCTTCAAAAGAGTGCAGTAAACATTCTCATGTGCTCTTGAGAACTCTCTGCACTGCGCTGTTTTGGGAACACCATGTCTTCAGGAAAAGTCATTTTCCCCTTATTATGTCTCTGATCTGTCACAGGGAATGAACGCAATTTCCATTCAGTTACAGACTGAGTAAGCTCCTAATGCCTGAGCCTGACGTGGGTGGACAGGTGGGACTGGCTCTATGCATAGCCAGAGAAGCTGAAGGACAAATATAAGAATGTGGATTCTGTAGAGTCCCCTATTTAAATTCTCTGCTGCTTCTCTTCACTTTCTTTGAAAAGCAGGGCTTCTCCACACTGCAGAGCTCATGATGCGCAGTGCAGCAGGACAGATAAACTATTTTTTATTTTATTTAAAAAAAAGCTTTTTCAAAGCAGGAGGTGTAATGACAAATGTTATGAATATTGCTGTACTATCCTTAAGATTACAGACAAATATGTTTCATGACGTCAGAATATAAGTGTAGCTGGTACAGGCATAGAAATATAAATATTTGATTTTGCTATATGGTTGGCATTGCTAGAACATTTGCAATGTATCAATTAATCCGTAATTTGATAGATAGGTAGGAGCCCATGTCCTTACAGCAGATTTCTGTGGCTGCACTCATTTATTAGGTTCTTGGCTAGACGAATTCATTTAGTAATTTTAAAATTCAATAAAAAAATTCATTATTTATAAAAGCTGATAGAGATTTTATTCCATAGGACTGAATAAAATATGCTTCTGTGATCTTAATGATGCCATTAATTTCTGGTCTTGTCAGCATGCAGGTTTTACTGTACTCAATGAAATAAATAGGATTGTTTATTAATAGATACCTTGGGGTATAGTTTATAATGGCTGCAATGGTCACCCATTTTCATCAATATATGTGCAACAATGTTGCAATAATAAATTAAAATCCTGATCAATACATCCTGGACAGTTTAAATGGGAAACAATTTGGATTATTGTGGCTATTGGCAATAAATATTACAAATTGGATATTAGATGTCTGAAATGTACTATATTGCATTCTCACATATTTTATTTAAGGATCTGTGTAACTTTTGTAATCCTGCACCATACATTGAGCCCCAGTCCCTCATCACAACCAAATAAGACAAGTTTTAACCCTTTTTCTGTACCAGTGCCTGGTAGAATAACTGATTTATTGATATCTACAAACACAGACTGAAGACCTTTTATAATATACAGTGGGTATAGAAAAGAATCACCCTCTTTAAAATAATCACATTTTGTTGCTTTTCTGCCTGAAATGAAGACAGACACAGATTTTGTTTGACTGCAGTCTTCAACTTTCTCCTTCAACCACTGTGTGGTTTTGCTGTGTGCTTTAGGTCATTGTCATGTTGGAAGGTAAACCTTCTTCCCAATGACAACTTTCTTGCAGAGGGCAGCAGATTTTCCTCAAGAATTTGATGGTATTTTGCCCCATCCATTTTCCTTCTATCCTGACAAGTGCTCCAGTCCCTGCTGCAGAGAAACACCCCATAACAGGATATTACCATCTCCATGCTTTACTGTAGGAATGGTGTTATTTGGATGGTGAAATGGTGGGGGTGATCCTTTTTCCAACTCCTTTGTCCAAATAGACAACAAAACATTTCTGAGAGAGAGAGAGAGAGAGAGAGAGAGAGAGAGAGAGAGAGAGAGAGAGAGAGAGACTAGATAATGATACAACTAATGATAGTGATCTGGGGTAATTACTGTGGAAGAATTAGTGAAACTATTAGTAAGAGTATTTTACATGGGGCATGGGGATTGTGTGTGTGTGTGTGTGTGTGTGTGTGTGTGTGTGTGTGTGTGTGTGTGTGTGTGTGTGTGTGTGTGTGTGTGTGCTAAAGGCAGCTCTTTTCTGGAATTAATCTCCTCATGTGAATCACCACATGGATAGAAAACCTGCTGATAACAATGATAGTCTGACAATCATAAGTGACACATCCCATCTATCTGTCTGTTCATCTGTTTGTCTGTCTGTCTGTCCGTTTGTCTGTCTCTCTTTGTGCAGATACATATTCATCTAAATATTATTCCAGAAAATTAGGAAGAGGCACTAGAACCTTGTTATGGCAACGTTGCATTAAAATCGTACAAAACAACTAAAAAACACTGTTCACAAAAGGCAGCATGTAAATACATAGTGATCAAATGCTGACGTCCTGATATAATATTACAAAGACAGGCATTTGCTTGCAAGTGTTCCTTTACAGCTTGCAATGTTGAAAGGGCAGTGTGTCAACTTTAATTATGGAAGCAACATGATACAATACAGAGCACATTCGATTGAAAGCTTTCTTTGATGTCTCTATATTAGCTGCTGTTTCATGTGCAAAGCAGAGGTCGTGTGTCCTCACTTTATATTCTCATTCAACAAGCAGATTCTTTGTAACACTGTCACTCCCATACACACACAAACACAAAGAGACACAGGTGCACACAGATCTGATGATTACGACAAAAACGTTGTGTTTTTAAGCAGATGTCAGGCACTTCACCCTACAGAATCCTGATATTGTTGTCCTTGATGTTGCAAATTGAAATTCACAACTGACATTGGATCAAAATAAATATAACTACAGTGGACATGCAGTGTAACATGAGATCAGTAATGCCCTAATTTCACATTCAGGGTGAACAGCTAACTGAGGACCTTCAACTATAATACATTTGTATCCATCCATCCATTCATTTTCTGTACCACTTATCCTACACAAGGTTGCAGGGAGCCTTGAGCCCATTCCAGGAGACTCAGGGCACAAAGCAGGGGACACCTTGGATGGGGTGCCAACTCATCACAGGGCACAGTCACACACACTCACACAATATGGACAATTTAGAGATGCCAATCAGCCTACAGTGCATGTCTTTGGACTTGGGGAGGAAACTGGAGTACCCGGAGAAAACCCCCAAAGCACAGGGAGAACATGCAAACTCCGCACACACAGGGTGGAGGCGGGAATAGAACCCCCAGCCCTGGAGGTGCGAGGCAAATGTGCTAACCACTAAGCCACCATGCCCCCCCACATTTTTATCCAATACACATTATAATAATAAAATTGCGGAAATGGATGGATGGATGCCGAAGAAAAGTGTGAGTTTGGTTGCTCATAGTTTTTTTATTAGCCAACTGGATTGTTTGCTGTTAGCCAGTTTGGCCAACCAGTTTACAAGCACCATTTGTCATGAAAGTACAATGAAAGTTAGTTAGAAACACACAAAATATGTTAAGAAGTTTTGTTGTTGTGCTATTGATCCAAACAGTTTAATCTTCACATGTCTAGGATACATGTTGAGAAAACCATCAAACTTCATCCCCTTCAAAGACAGCAGGTTTCTCTCTCTTGGAACTGTGTTTTCTCTAGATTTTTAGGTGCCTGGTAACCCTAATAAATAACAAGTATCCATGCACAATCTTGCCTGGTGCAGCAGTGGAACAGCATTCAAAAAACACAGTCTGACAAGATAGGGACTTCTGTGTGTATGTGGGTGTGTAGGTCTGAGTCTTCAAACTCCCGGGTGGCTGGATGATGGAGTGTTATGACAGGCACTAAATAATAGCCTGCGTGGTAAAGAAGAAGAAGGACTTATCTGTAACAGTAAACAGTGTAATCTTCACACCCTGGTATTTCTCTTGTCTGAATGTGTGATGGATCTCCCACTTAAAGTGATGTCTCTGCTCAAACTCCTGATGAATCTGGATGTGGATGTCGAGCATACCTAAACACAAGGGAACACTGGAAACGAGATATGATAGTTATGGCCTTATAGCCATGTAACCTAGTAAAACATGCATGAACTGAATAAACAGGCCAGTATTTTATTTTAGACATGGATGGTGTATTGATCCAAATACAGATCATTGCTAATGTATTGATCCAAACCTTTATACAGTGCTGTGAAAAGTATTTGCCCCATCCTGATTTCTTCTTTTTTTGTGTATATCTCATGCTAAATTGTTCCAGAAATTAAAACTAAATCTAAGATAAAACAAAGGCAACCTGAGTAAACACAAAATACAGTTTTTAAATGATAATGTTATTTATTGAAGCAAAAAAAGTTATACAATACCAACTGGGCTTGTGTGAAAATGTATTTGCCCCCCAAATCTATGAAACTCTATTTATAATGGGATTCAGCTGGACTAGACGCAACCAGGCCTGCTTACTGCAAACCCTGTTCAATCAAATCAACACTTAAATAGAACTTTTTCAACAGCATGAAGTTGGTTAAAAGGTCTTACCCAGTAACACACTATGCCGAAGATGAAAGAAATTCCATAAATGATGAGGAAGAAGGTGATTGAAATACATCAGTCTGGGAAGGGTTACAAAGCTATTTCAAAGGTTCTGGGACTCCAAAGAACTGCAGTGAGAGCCATTATCTCCAAATGGAAAAACTTGGCACATTAGTGAACCTTCCCAGAAGTGGCTTACCTTCCAAAATTCCTCCAAGAGCACAGCAACTGCTCATCCAGGAAGTCACAAAAGAGCCAAGGACAACATCAAAGAACCTACAGGCCTATGTTGCATCAATAAAGTCACTGTTCATGAATCCACTATAAAAAATGGCAAACCATGTAAGAGTGGCGAGGTGAAAACCACTGCTAACCCAGAAGAACATTAAGGCTCATTTGCTCATACACACCTTGATGATCCTCAAACCTTTTGGGAAAATGTTCTGTGGATTGATGAGTCGAAAGTGGAACTGTTTGGAAAACAGGGGTCCCATTACATCTGGCATAAACCAAAAACAGAATTCCACAAAAAGAACATCATACCTATGGTCAAGCATAGTGGTGGAAGTGTGATGGTATGGGGATGCTTTTCAATAATTTTGCAGCCTGGGCAACTTGCAATAATTGAGGGAAACATGAATTCTGCTCTCTACCAGAAAATCCTAAAGGAGAATGTTTGGTCTTCAGTCCAAAAGTTGAAACTCAAGCATAACTGGATTATTCAGCAAGACAATGATCCAAAGCATAGGAATCAATCCTAGTAGTAGAAGTAAGTGAAATACTGATCTCCAGTTATCGGAAGCGTTCGATTGCAGTTATTGCCGATAAAGGTGGCACAACCAGATTTTAAGTTTAAGGGGGCAATTAGTTTTTCACATTGGTGATCGGTCTTGGATAACTTTTTTGCTTCAATAAAATAAATAAATTAATTAAAAGTATTGTGTATTAAGTATTAAATATTGTTTACTCATGTTGCCTTTGTTTTATGTTGTATTTCATTTGAAGATCTAAAACTATTTAGTATGAGATATACATAAAAACAGAAGAAATAAGAAGAAAAATACTTTTTCACAGCACTGTATAGGTAACAAAAAAAGGAGAACTGCCATTTTGAACACCCACAACTATGAAAAGTAGACATGTAGGAATTTTTCTTGATCTACATGTATATGTTGTGATAAGCATTCAAAAATAACTAAGTCTGGGAACACAGCAGTAGCTTAGGCAGAGTATGTGCTGACATAATGGCAGAACTAGGGCTGGCTGGATGTGTGCTTACTCTGGTGGAAACAGTGGAATGTCCTTTCTTGATTTTTTCCACCCCACTGTGCAAAGCATCACTAACAAAGGGAAGCATTTTTATATAAATTTACTGCAATCTGGAGAGAAACAGTGATGCATTTATCCATGCTGACTATTAATAGCCTTTATTACAGGTTAGAAATGTAAATGCAAGAATAGCTGGTGGGAGAGCAATTCAGATGCTATGGCTAGGTATTTTTACTTATGAATTTGTTTCAGATTATAATTCCTTCAACTGATAGATGATGAAAGCCTTTAGTGAGATGACCAAGGGACATATTTTAATTTAACATATACACATACATGTACATATACAGTCACCTCCAAAAGTATTGGAATTTTTTTTTTGGAAAATAGTCTGCTAGTATGCTATACACTGAAGACATTTGGGTTTGAGTTTAAAAGATAAATATGAGTCAGTAGATCAGAATTTCAGCTTTCATATACTGATATTTCCATCTAAATGTGTTAAACAACTTATGACATGGGTGGCAGACCACCCAATTTTTAGGTGAGTAGAAGTATTGGAACATATAGTCTTCAAGTAAATAACACTTAATATTTGGTGGCATATCCATTCCTTGCAATAATTACATCAAGCTGGTAAACCAGGCTTCTACCACAGCTGTTGTTTGTTTTGGGGGGTTTCTCCCCCTCAATTGGATTAAGGGCTGATAATGAGCTTGGCCAGTCTAAAACCTTCTAATTCACCCCCCAAAGATGATCTTTGTTGTGTTGTCAGTGTGTTTTTAGGGTCATTGTCTTGATGCATGATGAAGTTCTTCCCAATTAGACTGGGAGGAAAAACTTCTCTGTAAATTGGCAGACCGAGTGTTTCTGTAGACTTCTGAATTAATTCTGCTTCTACCATCATGAGTTACATAATCAATAAAGATTAGTGAGCCTGTTCCAGAAGCAGCCATGCAAGCCCAAGCTATGACACTACCTCCACCATGCTTGACTGATGAGCTAGTATGTTTTGGATCATGAACAGATACCTTCTTTCTCCATACTTTGGCCTTTCCATCACTTTGGAATTTACAAATTCCAAACTGGCTTTCTGATTCTTACTGCTGATGAGTGCATGAGTTGCATCTTATGGTACGGCCTCTATATTTCTGCTCTTAAGGCTTTCTTCAAAATGTGGATTGTGATACCATCACCCCTGCCCTGTGGAGGTTGGTGATGTTATTGATTGTTGTTTTGGGGTGTTTCTTCACAGCTCTTACAATGTTTCTGCCAGAAACTGCTGTTGTTTTCCTTGGCCAAACTGTTAGATGTCTGGTTGTTAGTACACCAGTAGTTTCTTTCTTTTCCAGGACTTTTCAAATTGTTTTACTGGCTATGCCCAATGCTTGTGCAATGGCTGTGATTAATTTTCTCTCTTTTCTCAGATTCAAAATGGCTTGCTTTTCTTCTATAGACAGCACTCTGGTTGGTCTGTAGGTAAAACTTAGGGCTCAAAACAACTGTAGACATTCAGACCTATTAATTCTTTAAACAATCAATCTAACAGAACACACCTGGGCAACAAGAAACACCTATCAGTTACGTTATTGTATGTTTGATCACTTGAAAAATGGCTGGGTTCAAACAAAAGGTTCCATGTTCCAAGTTGTTTAACACATCTAGATGTAAATATCAAGGTAATTAAAGCTGGAATTCTGATCTATCATATTCATTGATCTCAAACCCAAATGTTGTCAATATATAGCAAAAATAATAGAATTGGCATTGCTGTTTCAATACTTTCAGAGGGAACTGTATACATACATATACAATATACTTTCAGTTTATAGGTAGTTATAACAGGAAGGCAGATGGGTCAAACTGGGACTATATCAGCTGTACATTAGTAGTATATATATATATATATATATATATATATATATATATATATATATATATATATATATATATATATATATATATATATATATATATATATATATATATATGCTGTGCTCATTATAATGTAGTAAAATGATGTCTAAAGCAGGGATTAATATGGTGTGGATTAAAGATTAAAGCAGGGATTAAACACTAGTAGTGTGTGCGACCTCAGATTTAAAAAAAAAAAAAATTTAGTGGAGATGAAAAGAACTAAAATGAAGATATAACAGTCACCTTTTAATGATTATTAATTATGATATTTCAATGACAATGATATTTTGGAGTGCATATTATCTATCTTAAGGTTAACGAATTCACCATTAGCATCATAATTCTGATCTTTTAAACTTTTAATAAACATTTAATCTAAAACAGTCTACCATATTCTGGGAACTACATGAGACTGGGAATGTGTGTCTTGGTCCCTATGTACATGGCTGTTAAGTGTAGGCTTGGAACAAATGGGAGCTCCATGGCAATGAAGGTGCACATGGAGCAAACAAACACATGCTGCAAGTGCAACAGTCCCAGGGGGTCATGGAATAATATCCTCAAAATACACCATGCCAGTAGATAATTTCTAACAAGTGTGGACGTGTGTCATTTGTGAACCTGAGTCAGTATGGTATATTTGCACGGTACTGAGGTGTATATATATATATAAACTAACAAGACAAAGTGACTTCTTAAATAATGAGGAACAGGTGATCAGGAGGCATGGTTAAAGCGGATCCTAAGCAGGAATGATGAAAAGCAGGAAGTCAAGGCAGCTTCTCAATCAAGAACTGTCACGCTTTATGTTATATAGCTTAACAACTTAACTGGAGGCTACATATAATTCACACGTAACCTAATATATTCTGCATATATTAGAACAGGATAAAGTGGAATCAAATGTGAAATTTTGATAATTAATGTACTGCTGTACTTTCCCCAAACTGTTACAATGTATTAGACAAGCATTATGATTGAGGCATGCAGCTCATAATATAAAATGAAATTAAATGCAAGTGAACAAAATATGCAAGATATTATATTAAGACAAATAAATGCAGAATTAGAACATTCAAAGCTAAATGTAAAAACAAGAATCTCCTTTAAGCTACAACTGGCACAGTGATTCTGTCATCTGTGATTCAGGTCACCCCCTACTTTTTGGTGACCTGTTTATTTATTGACCAAAGATTAGATACCAATTACTATTTGAATGCAACATAAATCTGCTGTATTTAGGAATTTCATAATTATTTCTTAGCATTACACTAGTAGTGAGGGTTCAGTGGGGAAGATGTAAATGTATGCCTGGGGGAGGTATCCAAATAACCATTTGTTACTTTATGAGGTGTAAAACACTACAGACACTCAATTCATGTGAATAATTTATGTGGCTTAACTCGGAAGGTGGAATGACACAAAAAGCAAAAGTGATATCAGTGTCTGGCTAGTATTTGTGACCCCACTGTGCCATGTCCTGAGCTCATGGAGTAGTGCTTACCTGGACTAACTGAGATGCCAGTCTTGCTATCCATCCTCCATTTTTGCATCCTCTCCACTATATCATCAAAATCCCTTGACATGTTGCAGAATAACACTGTGTCTGACTTCTCCCAGACACAGAGCCGGCTATATGAGGGTGAAATATACATTGAAACATTGATGTGTCAGAAATGATCCAGTCATTAATTTATTTTGGGCACCACTGTTGATTTTTTGACATCAGCACAAATAACTTTCAAGAGAACAGTTTCCGACTGAAATCGATAAAGCTATAAAATTAAATTCAGTATTCAGTCCCCTAACAACACTCCTCTGAAACAGAGGACAGCCAATGTAAATGAAATGATACAGTATGAATCTGCAGAATGTTTTGGCTTCCTTCACTGAAAATAACTGTATGGATATTATCAAGTATACTTTCAGTCATACATTCAAATAAAGTTTTAACAGGGTGGTTGGTCCTTGTGGTAATTTAATAATTAACAGGGATATAAAAATATATACCTGATAACTAGTATTTGTATAGTTCTGAAAAAAAGGACATATATAAAGTGTATTTTCTTTAAGGGTTCTTATATGGCAGTCTAATTGATTGAAATAATTCACTAGTCTCAAGAGGAACATCATGGCTTTATTTTGATTGACTGTGCCACAGGGGGGAAACCCAGCATGGGAGAGATTCAGTGGCAGCCAGCTGTGTACATGGCTGTCAGTAGTGTGTCAGCAGACTACAGGAAGAGGAATAAATCAGGCTTCAATGCTGAGTATGATGGTGAAGTAAACATTTTCCTCAAGCAGAAATCATCTTCAATTTTCAATTGTCAGCACTTCATTTAGCAATCAAATGATGAAATCTCAGTTTTAGAAAAGGAGTTTTGATTGCTAGAAGGGCAGTTGGCTCATAAAACTATATAAATAAAGACTATGAAGCCACTGTGGTGCTGTGCTGCTAACAATTTAAGGAGCAGACAGTATGACTGGGTGCTAAAGCCATTAAACCACAGTGTCTGCCTGCACCCTTGCCCCCCACTGGTCTTATGTTAACAGCACAGCACCAACATTTGACATCATGCGGAGTGGCACAGGAGCAGAGACACAACAGGAGTGCAGAGCGTGGTTTGTCCTGATCAGAGAGAATTAACAACCACATGCCCCCCACAACCACACTGATTTATTCTTAAACCTGTCTAGGACATGCAGAGATTTACTTACATAATTTGTGACACATTCTTATCTTATACAACTTGATTTATTAGCCCAACAAGTTTCAACTTAAAGATATACTCTGTCCATTTCATGCTTTACATTGTGCTATGTGTATATATATATATATATATATATATGCTGTAAATATTATTAGGTACCTATTTATGTAGATGCTGTCATATTTTCAAAAGTAAATGTATACTTTTTCCTCATAAAGGGCTACAGAACAAATTTCCCATTCAGTCAATATAAAAACCACTTTTCCATTACTCGGGAGTCCTTATGTCAAGTAATAGTTTATCACCCTGCAGTCAGACATAATATAACGTAACAAATTATCTGCCATTATTGTAGCATTCGAGAAAAATTAAATAAATATGATAATTGAGTAAAGTTTTACTTATTTGTACTTTATGCTCCCCAATGTTAGTAACAAGTTCTGATATTTATACTTCAATAAGCCTAAGATGATTTATACATTGGACATTTCAGTTGGTTGCCCTCGTAATGATCCTTTTTACACACTTCGCTTGGAAGATTACTCAGCATGCTAAGCTTTGGATTTCCCATGTGGGACATTATTACTAGATACCCCTTTGTCAGGAGCTAGACTTCCCCTGCTAATGACATGTCTCATTACGTCCATTTAGATGGAATTCTGTTGGTGAGAACACAAAAAAATAACATGTGGAAAAGAAAGCCTTTGTCATAATGAAAGATCAGCTACAGCAAATGTGAAGCCTCCATTGTGAGAGATATATAAGTTTGAGTGGGTGGATTCAGGTGCATTTTGTGTGTGTGTGTGTGTGTGTGTGTGTGTGTGTGTGTGTGTGTGTGTGTGTGTGTGTGTGTGTGTGTGTGTGTGTGTGTGTGTGTGATGAAGATGCTGTTCTGACATATCTGTAACAAGCTGGACCTTCACTGCAGAACAGCCAGACCCAGGTTGTCCACTCAGGTTGAAACTTTTCTGCTACTGTTTGTGTGTGTGTGTGTGTGTGTGTGTGTGTGTGTGTGTGTGTGTGTGTGTGTGTGTGTGTGTGTGTGTGTGTGTGAGAGAGAGAGAGAGAGAGAGAGAGAGAGAGAGAGAGAGATTCATAAAAGGAGAGAGTGAGAGAGATGAAATCCAGATAGGGAAATAATGAGAAAGCAATAGCTTGGAGAAAATTGTGCACTGATTGCTTCAGCTTAAACAGAATGATGCTTTATTTTAGAAGCTTTACAGGCTTTTCTTGTTGGGAAAATATTGCTTAAGAGTACTAAGCAGCCATGGGGTGAAAATAAACAGGCGAGGCAATCCTGCCATTTCAACAGTATTGATTATTGTAATTAAAGCATACGGAGTCCTGAAACGTACAGCTTAATGAGTGGCTGGTGAAACCCCTTATTTAAACCGGAACCTCTTCCTCCATCTCTCTCTCCCACACTCTCGACAAGAAATGATCACCAGCTTTTCTCTACTGTATCTCTAAATACCCTGAATACATACGCACAGTTATGTATTAATTTGACCAATGTTTATATTAATCACGCTTGACCAATTACCAAGCATTACTGTTACTGAGAATGACACCCAAATACTTTATTTCTGTCTAGTGCTGATGAATTTAAATAGCGTTGTGGTTGGCATTATAGCGCTTTCTGTAACTTGGGATACATTGAACTATGAGACGAACTATTTTTTTTATAGACAGAGCACTACTGACATGTGGAGACATCCCTACTGTCAACATATTTTACTCTGCAGAAATGCAAGGCTACAGATCTTGGACAAGACAAGGCTGAAAAATCTTGACAACACTAGTGTAAAGAATATTTCTAGAAAGTAGTCAGTAGGGAGTGCAGTACATAGAGGAAAAAGAGGAAGAAATAACAGAACAGTATAAAAAAAAACATGAATAAATATGTAATATAGTCAGGAAAACAAGATAGAAAGGGCTTGACAAACATAAAATCCTCACAGAAGAATGAGGTTTTCTTGTTGACACACATGCTCTATCTAACTTCCTCTGACCCACTAAATCCCTGTAATCAGGGATCTGGCACTGTGGCTGTCGGGAGGCTGATGTTGGGATAATGAGAGATCCCATGTCTCATATGTAGCTGCAAGCCAGTATGGCACATCTCTCCAAATCTGGATCAGTTCAGGGACACTCAGATTTACAGATATGTATATCTATGCTCAGTGTCCACATGAAACTGCACTGTCAATAAAAATACTCAGCTTTTAATGCCTGAGATATGTTCCAACCCAGAGTTTCACAGACGGATGTTTAAAAGTCAGACAGAAGTCACTGCGTTACAGAATTGTTTTTTTTTTCCTGTGAGTAACCCTTACATCTCAGCTGTCTCTTTTTTATGTACTTCAAAGGCAATGGAAAATGGCAGCAGCCATACAAAAGTGGCTAGGTTTACAGAAACAAACTGTGCTTTTCTGCCCGACATTGCAGTACTTCCATATGCATACCCTGGTCGTGTCCATTTCTTATCAAATAACAGTATCTGTGAAGGTAGGAAGAGCTCTGTAGAACTTATGGGGCTGGGAACTAGAGAAGAGAACTAGAGAACAATTTCACATAGTGTATATATTTTACATGTATTTTATATTTAAATGTGGAGACCTCACAGAGCTTTTATACAAGCAGAGACATAGTAAGTTTGTTGGGCTGCAGTTATAGTGGCAAGTGATCCAAACATATCAGAGTAGTGAATAATAGTACTGAAAATAAAGAAAATGTTTAGGGCAAAATTTGACAGAAAAATGGGATTCTATCAGGTGTACATTATAAAAACATTCTACATCTCTTTTATTTCATTCCTTGATTTAGTAGGTGTAGGTAGTGACTAATATTTTGTTTGGGATTTGAAGTTATGTGAAGATTTCAAATGGATCATGAATAAGAAATTTTGCTTGATAGCAGTCACTCAATAAAAAGTTCATAATAAATTCATAATAAATTTGTGATATTACACCCAAAGCCATCTTTGATAAGAAAGACAAATTTGTTTAACAATCACTATTAAGTGAATCTTGCTAGCTAGATAAAAAAAATAAAACAGATATCAAAAACAATAGTCTCCAGTATATCTAGCTCCACCCATAGGTCCCTGTTTGGTCCTTTTAGTACCCTGGCAAGAGGGGTAACCAAATTCAGTATGGCTACTTAGTTATAGTTACTTGACAATATAAATAATGCCAAAATGTGTGATCACTGATGTATTCCCATATGATACAGTATCGTCTAATGGGAAAGAAATACAACACTCCCAGGTACACTTAACGACACGGGATTTAACAGATGAATGAACAGTGTGTATATCTGTCTGAGACATGTTCTTAAAGGTTTGAGGCCCTGATTTCATATCAAAACAATATTATCCTTGGGATGGAGGGCACATTTTGTGTGTACAGAATTTGAAAGCAAATGTCTCCTTTAATTAAATACTTGTTTGGTGTCTCCTGCTCTGTTAGGTTTTCTAATAGATTCCTGTGGTGTGGTGGGTCTGCTTTTCTTTCTTATTTTCTTTCCTTCGGCTGTAACAACAGTAATGCAAATGAAGCATATTAAAATTAATGTTTTTCTTTTAGTAGAGGCTAGTTTTCTGACCTCCTGTTAGATGTTTAATATTGGGGATTTCTGAAGAGAGGAGTATTTATGTGATCTGTTTGATAAACATGGCCCCTATATAGATATTGGAGTTACATTACTGACCAAATATTACCACTAGGATAAATATTACATGGAGCTTAATTCTAGTGCATATATTAGTCATGAATAGAGAGCTTTTCTTTGAAATATTTGTTTGAAATGTAGCACTGATATCTAGCATATGCCTTGTTTTCACTCTGCTTCTCCTACAAATACATGATCTTTCTGTCAGTTTTCTCAGTTCTTTTGGCGAAATAGGAAGTGACATGGCTAATGTGCTTGGGCATCCATCTCCTACAGCACACACTGGCTTGACTGATGAGTGGAAGGCACATGCTCTACATCTTCCTTACACTGCTTCTCTAGTAGCACACTGCTTTTTCAGAAAGGCATTCACACTTTTCATTGTCAGATGAGATCACTGTTTAATGAACAATAAAACAAATTAAATGGGAAAATGGTGAATACCGTCTATCTGAATTTTCCCATACGTAATGTATTATTCAGATTGCATTTACACAATTGTTTGAGTCAATATGTGCGATGATGTAAAGTATATTTGGAGTATCGCAATGCAGAAAATCCCTAATTTAACGTGTTGTGTAGTTAGGACTTGGTTATATATATACAGTATGTGTTTATATTAGAGATAACCAAATATGAATATATTTTCTAGGATTAACATTCATCATTGATGGCACTGATTTATTTCCATCTGACACTGTTCGCAACCTTGGCATTATCATGGACTCATCTCTGCACTTTAGTTCTCATATTTTATCTATAACCAAAACTGCCTTGTTTCACCTCCGTAATATTGGTCAACTCCTTTCTTCCCTTAGCTTTGTGCTGCTGAAACCCTGGTCCATGCTTTCATTACCTTATGTTTAGATTACTGCAGTTCTCTGTTCATTGGGCTTTCATCACTTTCCCTAAATAAGCTAAAGTTTGTGCAAAACTCAGCAGCCTGGTTACTGACTCACACTAAAAAAATCTGCTCACAAAACTCCAGTCCTGTACCATCTGCACTGGCTTCCCATATCTGCCTGCATTCAGTTTAAACTCCTAATTTTAACATATAAAGCACTGCATGGTCTTGCTCCTGCCTATCGTTCTGAACTTCTACCCTACCTCCAGCCTCGATTTCTCCGTTCCTCTGATACTGGTCTTCTCTCTGTTCCTCACATCCATGTCTTCTATGGGTGACTGTTCTTTTAGTGCTGCTGCCCCCAAGCTCTGGAACGCCTTGCCTCAATACCTCCATGAATGTTTAACTCTTTCATTGTTTAAATCTAAACTTATTCACACTACATTATCACTTGCACAAGAGAGATGTTTTTACTTTGTGTGTGTATGTGAGTGGTCAGATATGAAGCTCAGCAGGACAAAGGAAGTCTATTTATTATCATGAATGTGAGTCGCTCCATGATTTAAAGCATCCTTAATAACAGCGTGGTCATGGGGATGGTAATTTGAATTAGGCGACTAGGTTGTTTGTATTTTAATAAACAAAGAACTAGAAATAAAAATAGAACCAACAAAATTCACTAGAAAATATTGTGGGCTTGTAAAAACCAAAATAATAGCTGTGCTATTGGGATTAAAAAAAACAGAAAAAAAAAAACAGTCCCATGTACATCTCTAGTTGAGACCAGTTATGAACTCAAGTGATGTTGTTTAGGTTGAAGAACTGTCAGAGCCAGAAATCACAAACCATGATTACAGTGCTGGCATTTCTACCTCTGGGTTTTCCCCCTCAGTGTTTACATGTGTTTCCCGAGGCACAGTTTAAAAAAAAAAAAAGATTAGTCCAGACCTACTTTAGGTTTACAGTAAATATGAATGCAGATATGGATATTTGGAGCACTTAACAGATCAAATAGTGGCTCTGCATTACACCCTTGTATACTGTACATACCCTGTATATGCATATGTGATTGTCTAATAGATTATTATTGTGTGTTAAGAGAAGGGTGATTAATATAAGTGCACAGAAGGTGTTTAATGAATGCAAAGACAGAACTGATCGCTGATGCTTTCATTTGGCAAAGTGCTCCTTTTAAAGAATATGATTCTCTGATTAATTATGACAGCTGTGACAACTGCAGTCTTACCCTGGTTAAGCTAATTATCAGCAAGCACAAAACTGAGACACGAATGGAAAGAAACCACTTCTGAACCACTGGTGTAAAACCATCCTAACAACAAGATATTAATTACATGAAACTGAACTTAATCTCAATTTCTGTGACAATGATCTTTTATATTCAGTTGCAAGGCATACCAGTAATTGAGCCGAGACAGATATTTAGGAGGTATCGCAAACAAGATCAATTGCTGATGAGGAAAGATAATAGTGAATAAGACTCTGTTAGCACATCTGTTAGCTGTCAGATTGTGTGTAAGGGTGACAATGCAGTGTCTGGGAGTAGGCTTTGTTTTTTTTCTTCCAACCATTCACCAGTAGAACCGGCTCCACTGTCAATTTATGACAGAATTGTACAGAATGCTATGAAAACTAATCCATCCAAGTGTAGTGCCAGTCATGTGACCTATCTATTGTCTTTTCCTCTGTCTCAGTCTGTTTCTACTTTATTGAGGTTTGTATTGAACAAAAAAAACAAACAAAAAACATTTGATTTCTCCAGGGCCTGTGTTATTAAAGAAGGACTGATCAAGGTTCCTATTCCTATTAATTTATACTGCATTTTAATCCCAAGAGGTTTATTCTAGCCCATGAACGGAATTATTTGTCCCAATAATTCATCACACTACAGTAATAGCTCAATAACGGTGCGTACATGTTTGTGTGTGTTTTGTGGGGATTGTACAATTTGGGTTGTACCAAGATACCATTAATCAACAAGTGCAGAATCATACAGGCATATCTGACTTCCAGGAGGTACTTGCATCGACATGTATGCACATTTTCACATGAATGTTTTATCAGTAATTCTACACAACAAAGAATGTGTTGCCCATTCAACACTCAGCCAAGGTTAATGGTTATTGAGTATTCCAGTGACATATATGAAAAGCCATTGTATTACCGTTACACTTTATTGGTGATTTCTCTTACATTTGCTTCTTTTGACCTTGTCATTGAATGAGCTTTTTACATTTGCTACAGAAAATGTAACAGTCAGATCAATTTGGCATGAGAATACGTACATTTCTGCTCTAAAGGTGGTGTTAGTGCTAACAGAGGTGTCAGTACAGCAGACAGGTTGGTTGGGGGTGGAAGAATAAATGTGATAGCCTGACAAATTTACTTAAAGAGAAATTTCATAATATTCACAATATTGACTATATAATTAATGGAAATCAGAGCTCATTCTTTTATGTGCTGTGATTTTTCTATTCTCTGTGAGCACTATGATCAATGCTTTGTACTGAAGAAAATATTTTTCTAAAAGCATTTTTCAACCCAGTTGACATACAGTGCTGAAGAAATTCAATTCAAGGACACACATCAGAAGATCATTAGCTGACTACAAATCCACCCATCCAGGAGATCTTTGAAGACTTTGAAGAGTTCATGCTCAGGTAACTATTTTTATTCATGCTATTTTTTTTTGAGCATGCTGGCTGAGAAAAGTCATTCTTGCTTATCGTTGAAGTTTTAGAGTACGGTAGATCATGATGAAAAACTTAAAAGTGGCCAAGCAATCCTTCAATAAACTCAAGGAGGAATGCTGTTTTTACAAGGACATTTTGACATTCATTGCTGTTTTTTGTTTGTTTGTTTGTTTGTTTCCTACATGATTAGGAAACTCATATGTATGAATAGGTACAGAGACAAGGTAAGAGGTTAGTTAACTTTCATGTATGAGTTAGTCCTTGTCTGGAGTATTATTAACAATGAATCAGCCATTATTAAATATTAGTTATTCATTTGAAGAGATGCACGGATGACCATTCTGTCCAAGATTCCTCAAATGATGTCTCAGATCCTGTAATGTTGAATTGTAGTATTACTGAAGAAAGGCTGCACACCAAGTTTTATTACTTTTGGCAGATCTTACTTTTTATTACTTCAGTGAAGACTAGTCACAGAGGTTTTCAATCTCCTCACACCTTTCTTTAAGAATGGTCTCTGCTATTCTTTTTCTCTCTTTCATCACAGCGATTTAATCGGAGACATGGTAGATCATTACTCAAGGACCACATGCTCCTTGTGTCACGCTGTCATGGACAAGCAGGTCTCATACAATATTCCTCCTGTCCAGTTTCTTCAGTTGAAAGGATTACAAATCAGTATATAAACGACACTGAAAAAACATTGCAGTGTGATCGACTCAAGAAAAGCATGGTATGGTATTTCCATACATAATGTCTAAGTAAATTTAACTAAGCATATTTTAAGTAAGGTTTACATGGCACCAATTATTATTCTCATAAACACTGTAAATTTAACTAGCAGGTTTTTTTTATTTTATTTTATTATTTTATTTTTTTAAAATAATAAGTACATTTTACTCAAACTTGAGTAAAATGAACTACATACAAATTTCAACACTGTAACGAGTACACATCATCAAAAAGTTAGCATTACTGCTTAATGGCCACCAACAACTTAAATTCCAACCAGCACTCTAATGGGTAAAAGCCCTTACACCAGCCTTAATAAAAACTGACTTGTGTGCACAAACACAAACCATACACCTGACTGAGAAACAAAAAGTGGCTGAACCAAGAAAACTTTACCCAAACACTTGATCTTTCAAAACATTTCATAATACAATAGCCTTAGGCCTTAAAGCCAACATGAAACAAGAAATATTGAATGCAAATGCATGTGCAAATCAAGTTCAAAAACCATGTATAATGGTTTTATTTATAAAAATCCACAATATGCAATCTGTTCAAGTAAATGTTACTTCTTTTTTTCTAAGTTTGTGAGCTCTTCCAAAATAATATTAAATTTAACCCAGTAAATTAAGTAAAATATACACTTTGGGTATATTGGGTATATTTACATGAATTAATTTAGTACAGAATTGTGAATTTTTGTCTTGGTTCAGTCCATTAACTCATTCATTAAAGGTAACAGATTGCTTATGCATATTGCAAACATATTTCAATGCCTTAGTATTTTTATTTTCCCTTTTCCATATAAAATAATTTTGTAGTCTAAAGTAGATAATTTAATATGGGGAACATAGCAAGCACAGGGGACATGAGGGACCCTACCACTTTCATGCAATTCTGAAATGTTATTCTGTACATTTTCCAAGGTCAGTATTTGAACAGTGTTATGAAAATGTGACTTTCAGCCAGGAAACACTAAAATAAACAAGCCTTAAATGTTGACACTTAGAGAGAAATGCATTTGCCCTTTAAACCCTTATTATTCAGTTGAAACATATTATTCGGTAATTACTATGAATAACCATGGTTGAAAAGATATATGAGAGTGTTTTGATGGATTTCAGGAAAAATTTAATTTAGATTTGAGGGGGCATTAGTTTTTCTCATGGGTCCCTATATCATTTGAACACTGATTAAAAGGTACCAGGAGAAGCCTTCGTCGAGTTTGTCAATATATTGTTAATCTGTTGTTTAGTATGTTTCAGCATCTCAAACATGCCATTACCAAGTACAGGTGCATCTGAATAAATTAGAATGTCGTGGAAAAGTTCATTTATTTCAGTAATTCAACTCAAATTGTGAAACTCGTGTATTAAATAAATTCAATGCACACAGACTGAAGTAGTTTAAGTCTTTGGTTCTTTTAATTGTGATGATTTTGGCTCATATTTAACAAAAACCCACCAATTCACTATCTCAACAAATTAGAATACTTCATAAGACCAATAAAAAACCATTTTTAGTGAATTGTTGGCCTTCTGGAAAGTATGTTCATTTACTGTACATGTACTCAATACTTGGTAGGGGCTCCTTTTGCTTTAATTACTGCCTCGATTCGGCGTGGCATGGAGGTGATCAGTTTGTGGCACTGCTGAGGTGGTATGGAAGCCCAGGTTTCTTTGACAGTGGCCTTCAGCTCATCTGCATTTTTTGGTCTCTTGTTTCTCATTTTCCTCTTGACAATACCCCATAGATTCTCTATGGGGTTCAGGTGTGGTGAGTTTGCTGGCCAGTCAAGCACACCAACACCATGGTCATTTAACCAACTTTTGGTGCTTTTGGCAGTGTGGGCAGGTGCCAAATCCTCCTGGAAAATGAAATCAGCATCTTCAAAATGCTGGTCAGCTGAAGGAAGCATGAAGTGCTCCAAAATTTCTTGGTAAACGGGTGCAGTGACTTTGGTTTTCAAAAAACACAATGGACCAACACCAGCAGATGACATTGCACCCCAAATCATCACAGACTGTGGAAACTTAACACTGGACTTCAAGCAACTTGGGCTATGAGCTTCTCCACCCTTCCTCCAGACTCTAGGACCTTGGTTTCCAAATGAAATACAAAACTTGCTCCCATCTGAAAAGAGGACTCTGGACCACTGGGCAACAGTCCAGTTCTTCTTCTCCTTAGCCCAGGTAAGATGCCTCTGACATTGTCTGTGGTTCAGGAGTGGCTTAAGGAATACGACAACTGTAGCCAAATTCCTTGACACGTCTGTGTGTGGTGGCTCTTGATGCCTTGACCCTAGCCTCAGTCCATTCCTTGTGAAGTTCACTCAAATTCTTGAATCAATTTTGCTTGACAATCCTCATAAGGCTGCGGTTCTCTCGGTTGGTTGTGCATCTTTTTCTTCCACACTTTTTCCTTCCACTCAACTTTCTGTTAACATGCTTGGATACAGCACTCTGTGAACAGCCAGCTTCTTTGGCAATGAATGTTTGTGGCTTACCTAGTGAACCAAACTGAGAGACCATTTTGAAGGCTCAGGAAACCTTTGCAGGTGTTTTGAGTTGATTAGCTGATTGGCATGTCACCATATTCTAATTTGTTGAGATAGTGAATTGGTGGGTTTTTGTTAAATGTGAGCCAAAATCATCACAATTAAAAGAACCAAAGACTTAAACTACTTCAGTCTGTGTGCATTAAATTTATTTAATACACGAGTTTCACAATTTGAGTTGAATTACTGAAATAAACAAACTTTTCCACGACATTCTAATTTATTGAGATGCACCTGTATATGTGGAAGAGTCACATAGGTAATAAAACCAGGCTGAAACCTCCAAAGGAGAAAAGCTTGTTCAGATGCTGATGTGTTAAAGCTGTATTGATTTTCTGTGCTTAATACTTAAGGCTGTGTTCATGGCAGCAGGCCTGAGAAATAAGCAATTTATGAAGGTTGCAGAACTGTGCTTGGTTAACTTATCCTAGTAACTGAAGGTAATTGAGACCATGGCTGTAAAAGCAGGATTAATCTTTTAAAGAAGGATACACTGTCCTTTTAAATTACACTTTAATTTAGCATCTTGATATATACATATATATATACTGTATATTGCCCCACTAACCTATTTTGCTTTCTATCCCAAGAGCACAAAAACCTGTATTGAATCTTATGCTTGAATCAATCAATTAAATCAATAGGCTTTACTCTTGAAGTCACATTGCACAATTACCAGGTAGAGGGAATGAGTAACATTCAACACATTGAACCGCTGGAATGCTTTTGTGCACCAGCTATATACACAGAAGAAATGTGTATATATTATATATGTCTAAAGTTGTTGAACTGCAGATATCAGATATAAGACATCAGTGTTTTTTTTGCCAGATTTAATTAAGATGTAATGATCACAGAATTTCACTTCATATCAAGGATCATTTACAAAAAAGTAGAGGTTTGCGAGCCTGGCATGTACCCTAGGCACACACTGCCTTCAACACAACATAGTGTCCATAAAAAATGGACACTTAATTGAGTAAAGTAACAGTTAAATAATATGACATTTTACCAGTGATTAGTGGTAAAAATAAAATAAAATAAAATAAATCATGTGCTAAAACTTCACATGTGCCAACAAGAAAAAGAAATAAATGGAAATGGATAATGTGTAAATTAACAGTTTAATTAACCTGACAGTTGCATAGGCATCTCAGTGTTTTTAATCATTTTAAGCAGCACAATTTACTTCTTTATAATAATAATAATAATAATAATAATAATAATAATAATAATAATAATAATAATAATAAGAAGAAGAAGAAGAAGAAGAAGAAGAAGAAAAAGAAGAAGAAGAAGAAGAAAAAGAAGAAAAAGAAGAAGAAGAAGAAATTAACACCTAGCCCTGGAAGAAGGTGTAAATCTGAAATGGACCCCAGCTTCAGGATCAGATATTCTATATGTCAAACAAGCTCAGCCTGAATAAAGGCTGGAGGCTTCCGCTGGCTGACAGGCTGTAAAGTATCCATGGTGTTTAGTCTGCTGTCCCAAGCATCTCACTCTATATCTTTAAATATAAGACGTGCTCCATCAAAGCCCTTAACTGATCTGACCCATTTACTGTTCAGCATAAAACAAGTAATTTCAACAACACTGGACACAAACCATGCCAAAATACCTTCTCTTCTCTCACCCCCCACACACAACATAACAAAGCCACTTTTTTTTTCTTTTCTTCTTTTAATTGGTCTACTGTATATATTGTTTTCTGGCTTAGGGAAGCAGTGCTTAGTTCTTTATTAATTGTTTGTCCAGGCACTAGCAGTAAAGTTGACAATAATTCAAATCCAGTTTCATTTTAAAAAAAACAAATATAAATGCTTTGCTGTTAGGGCTACAACTACAAATTTATTATTTTGTTTTTCAAATATTCTGCCAAATACTGTGCTAAGTATGCAAATATTCTACAAGGATGAGAAAAGCTCAAGACTTCATTCATTGTAATAAATCAAAGGAACTGGATGTAAAATTGTGAAATTTCACTGTCTCTGCAAAACTCTCTTGCAAGCTAGTCATAGAAGAACAGTTCTTGTGTGACTAGCTTGCAACAGAGTTTTTCAGAGAGGGTGAAATTTCACAATGTCTCATCCAGCACCTTTGAATTATTATAGTCAATTAAGTTGTGAGCTTTTCTTATCCTTGTAGAATATTTGCATACTTAACACAGTATTTGGCAGATATTCTACAAGGATAAGAAAAAGTCAAATAGTTAATTCATTGTAATAATTCAAATGTGATGGATGTAAAATTGTGAAATTTCACTCTCTTTTAAAAACTCTACTGCAAGCTAGTCATGGAAGAACAGTTAGTAATGTGAGTTGTTCTGCATGGTGCAGATTAATCTCATGGCTATGAGTGCCAAGTCAATACACAATGAGAATTCAAGGCTGTGGTCCAAGAAACATACTGCACACTAAATAATATGAGTAAATAAATAATCTGCTGTCATTATGCTATTACAGACGTGTTATGAGAATAAAAGTTTTATCGTGCACACCAGTGTGATTCACTGAACATATATTAGGTGAACGAGCAAAGTTTTCTTTCTTTTTAATTTAAACAAGAAACAGTCTTTCAGCTGCCATCACAGCCAGTTAGCTCTCACTATGACTACCTGATAAAGTAGTACGCATCAGGGATCTGCAGTAAAGTTAACATGTTCTGTGGTATCATAAACAGCACATATCCAACAGAATGAACTAGTCATCTAATGTTATATTGGACTCTTTCACTCCCTCCCTCCTGTACTTGGTTGCCTGTCACTGTATGGACTTCTTTCGTGCCTACAGTGAGTGGGGAAGGGATTACATTTGACGTATCTATGCTGGCATATGACATATGTATACAAATTTCCTGCCAATTCTGACCCAAAACCCCTGACATAGCACTGACTTTGAAATACTATTGCAGGATTAGCAGGATGACTTAGAATTTCTAACTGTATTGAAGATACCATTCATACTTATTTAAGCTTTCTCCCCTCTTCAATTATTTATTTATTATTCTAATTAATTAATTAATTAATTAATTATTCAAAATAATTTATTAATTCAAAGTTTATTTTTTAAACAAACAAACAAAAAAAACCTACACACTGTAATTTTAATCAAACAAAACCCAGAGTAGAATACAAATCATATAAAAGACTATTCTGCGTGACATAACCCCATTAAATCTAAAAAAAAAAGGCATAAATTGATTATGCCTTATCAATTTGCTCAAACAATGATGTTCACAGCAGTCTGTGTATTATTTTAAGTCTCTGCTGTCATCCTTCTTTAAGATCTGTCTGCCAACACTTGTGCCTCAGATCCTCATATGATTTGAAATAGCTGACTGAGTGGAGTGAGTCCAAAGTAACAAAAAGTACCCATGCCAAACTCTGAACAAGGCACACCAAAATACTTGGCTACATGATATAAATACACAGAGGTAACACAAATGATTATAAAGTTCAATATTCTAATGACAACTGTTTTTATTTAACGCATTTCACATTTCACATCTCCTTATCAGAGCATATTTGTTATTTCCTCCCTTATGTGACCTTGCATGTTAATGGATATTTTGTTGTATGAATGATAAATGATGAACAACAGAACATGGGATAAATGATAAATGAGGCTCTGTACCAGAGCACGCACTAAACTCCATGGTCTCGGTAAACAATGCCACCAGGGTTCCTACTGTTCCAGAGAGTGAGCTAGTGATCTCTAATTTACTTCAATTCAATTTCAGCCTCTCAGCAATATACAGCCTAGCAGACAGGAGCATTATAGGAAACTCACACTGCACCTGGTTTTAAGAGTGTTATTGTGGCCTTTAATATCTTAAACATGGTTTGAAAAGAACACAGCATAATTAATTCATGGGGACTGCTGTAATCATACCAGTAGTTTTACCTCATACAATATGATAAAACTTATTTACTAATGGCTGTGTTATCACTAGTGAACTTGCTTTAGTGAATCTTGATTTTGTTCCATATTTTCAGTTGGCTATAGCTTCGGCTGAGTTAAGGCGTTTTTCTTCTTCTTCTTCTTTTTCTTCTTCTTCTTCTTCTCAGTGTTGACCAGTGTCATATGATGCAAAACCAAAAGCCTTGGTAAATCTCACTGTGATAGGATAGACTGAATAAAAAATGGAACGCCAACTAATATCTCAAAATTTGAAAGTTAATTTCATCACTGTCCAATGGCAACTATTGTAAGTTTAGTTACAGTAGCGAACACAGGAATGAATAATTCCTGGCCCCATCACAAAAAAACAAACAAACAAACAAGCAAAAAAAAATAGTTATCAATTTTTAATTTTTTTATTTTTTTATTTTTTTTTTACATATTAAATGAAAATAGTAGTGGTAATAGTAGTAGAAGTAGTAGTAGAAACATCTCATGACCATTGTAACTGGCACCCCCTGACTTTCTTGCAGACTTGAACAATATCTAAGTATCTTGTTTTACATGTTTGTTTACACTTACGCTCTCTCCCCTTCACAATAGATTTCCATTAGATTCTCTTTTGTTTTCCACTGTGCTATCTTATTCTATCTATCTATCTATCTATCTATCTATCTATCTATCTATCTATCTATCTATCTATCTATCTATCTATCTAGCTAGCTAGCTAGCTATCTAGCTATCTAGCTAGATATTTTGTGAAATGCTTGATACTTTATAAGATGTAGCCTAATGGTTACTAGCTATGGTTTTTTTTTGTTTTTGTTTTTTTTTGTAACTTGCTAGACCATAAAACAAATGTTGTTAGGTGTGTGCCTTTAGACCCTTTTCTATGGCTGTGGATTAGTATTTGTCCCCATTTTAGATTGCCATCCCAATGAATTCATTTGGTCTAACCTGGCTACCCCATCCTAAAAGTCTGACTACGGCAGTGGGTGTAGCTACTTATCTCTAGTGACAGTGTCTGCCAATAGTGTAATCTAAAAACTTGAGTACCATGAAAAAGATTGTACACGCACCACCCTGCATTAAAGAGGTAAAACATTATTTTAGCTTTTTTGAAGTAATTCAATTATTGAATTGGTTGGATTTATTGAATATTCATGGCAGCCCTAGTCGGTTAGTAAGGTAATATAGCAGTTAGTAGATGTATAAAATCATAAATCACAATTTTTAGCCCAGATGGGTTGATACTCTCATCTCTTATGGAATGAACTTACACATCAAGCCTGGCAACTTCAACGTCCATCTAACTGATGATCATGGTTCAATCAGCAGCAATGCCTGGCATCAAAGCCCTACCCGTCCATTTATTACTGACTCTAAATGGAGTTTCAGGCCAAGTGTGGCACATCAATCATCATAACCACTCACACTAAAACTGCTCTCACAACTGAACCAGGTTCTTAAATGTAATGCATGAGCCAGTACTACACAAATGGTGGCATACCTCCAAGAAAAACCAGCAATGAAACTCCTGATAACTACAGGAAAATAATGATTACATTTATGAGTAAGTAATTTAAGAGAGAATAAAATCCTGATGTATCTTTGAGGAGGCGTTACACATCAAGGATGCTTCAGGGTAAAAAAACAAAACAAAAACAAAACCCCACTGTTACAAGAAAGGGCAGTTGCATAGTCTAGGTGATGAAAGTGCACTTATGGACAGAGCTTAAAATAGATCCATGTACAATTTCCCTCTTGAGCTCTAGAGGCTAAATTATATGTAATAGCCTCATGGACACAATTCTTCAGTCTGCATTTTAGCAAACCAATGTGTCAGGCACAGAAAGCCACAAAAAGCCATAACTGAAGTGTGGAAATAGTTATAATGAGTCATCAAGTCATCATTTATATATCAGCAGATGAGTGGTAGATAATAAGGAAGTCTATTTCACATTGAAGTTGCTATTCATTTATGCCTTGCAAACCTCATGTTTAAGCTATGATCATGGAAATCAGGTATTTTTTACTAGTGACTCTGTGACTCAGAGTATTAATGTAGACATGGAATCATAAAGATAAGTGCATTGTGTGTTTAGTGGTGACTATTCTATGTATGTAATCAGTAATTTCTTCTGATTATCATGACTTATAATGACACATTAACCATTCTGTTCTTCATCACACTGGGATCATGGAAGGTGGATGTAAATGAAACTCAGTAGACAGTTACGGCAAAAGGAGGCTGAATACTTCCTTGAAATGTTAATATTCACCAGATTATATTTATCAAAGGCACTGTGGTGCCTTGGTTAATAGTGCCCTTATAAAATACAGGTTTAATGCTAGCCACCATATATGCAAGCTAAATAAACATCAAGGTAAACATTGTCATTTCTAATAAACAGCATCCAATTTTGTTCCTGATAACAAAACATATCCAAGCAACTGTAAACTGGGCTTGTGAGGTTCAGAGAGGCTCAGCTGTTATGATGCCACCTGAAATTAGATCACTTCTCTCTGTCATTAGGGAACCATCTGGGGAAGGAAAGGAATGAAATTTCAAATCAGACTCTTCAGCCCTTAAGAGAAAGACAGGGATAAGGTTCTATAATGAGGTATGTGCGTGGGAAGTAGAAAGTTCTACTGATATATATTTTTATTATACTGTAAGGAAAAAGAATTTAATTCTAATAACAGTGGTAATGAAGCACGTGTCAAAAGCATCTCAGACTCAGACTCAGTCCAGAGTATCCAACATTCTTTACAATATATACATCTTAAGCAGGAATTAACACCCATATATGACACATTTGGTGGAAGTGATGGCTGTTCTTACCCTGCTCCTATTCCCATAATATGATTTGCATAGCTTCCAGGCCAGTGAGTGTAAATGTGAGAATCTTTCTTTGTTGATGTTATGATTGGGGTATTTGGTGTAATAATTAATTAACGAGCCTTCAAAAGGAATTCAAAGTGTTTGGATATCACATCAGATCAAAATCCACCTATCTGGCAGTCACTGAAATTCCTTACAATATGTTTGAATAATTCCAAATAATATAATTCCGAATAATATAAATATCTATAATAATTTGACCTGTAAATGTTCTGGCAATTGACTTGGACAGGGTTATGTATAAACATGGGCAAAAATCAAAATCCAGGGAAATGTGATCTGACAATTTGCCAAAACAAGGCTTTAAAAAAACAAAAAACAAAAACAAACGATACTCTTGTAGACTTAAGTAAGAAACAAAAAAGTGGGAACATCACCAGGTAGCACATCCTGATTTTGCCAAGTGACAACAACCCCTGAAGCAACTGTTAATGTAGTGATTTTTGTAGTATGTAATAGGTAAACCAATGTCAGCTGAAATACAGTGGATATAAAAAGTCTACACACACCTGTTAAAATTTAAGGTTTTTGTGATGGAAAAAAAAATGAAATCAAGATAAATCATGTCTGATATTTTTCCACTTTTAATGTGATATAGAAACATTTTAGGAAAAAAGAAAAATGTACAATAACCTGGTTGCACACGTGTGCAGACTCCTCGTAACTAATACTTTGTTAAAGCACTGTTTGCTTGTAAAACAGCACTCAGTCTTTTTGGGTAAGAGTCTACTAACTTAGCACATCTTGATTTGACAAATTTATTCCATTCTTCCTTGCAAAAAAAGTTCCAGATTTATAAAATTCCTTTGTTGACTTGGATTTGGATTGGGTCATTATCATGCTGGAAACTGAATTTTTCATCGTTCTTCAAGAAAGGCCTGCAGCTTTGTGCCAATCTATCTTGAGTAGAGCCCCAGTCCCAGCTGAAGAGAAGCAGCCCCATAGAATGATGCTGCCACCACCATGCTTCACCATGGGTATGGTGTTTGAGTGTGGTATGGTCTTATTAGTTCAGAACACATTTTGCCACATGATTTGGGGTGATTTAGGTTTGGATTTGTTTTTGTTTTTTTGAGAAAGGGTTTCTGTTTAACCACCCTACCCCATAGGCCAAACAGATGAAGAATATGAGAGATAGTTGTCACATGTAGGGAGTGACCAATACTTGCCAGATATTCCTGCAGCTTCTTTAATAGCCTCCCTGATAAGTTTTCTTCTTGTCCTTTTATTAATTTTGGAGGAAAGTCCTGTTCTTGGTAATGCCACTGTGGTGCCCCATTTTCTCCACTTGTTGATGATGGCCTTCACAGTGTTCCATGGTACATCTAATGTCCCAGAAATTCTTTTGTATCCCTCTTCTGATTGATACATTTAAACAATGAGATCCCATACATGCTGTGTAAGCTATTTGAGGACCATGGCTTCAGTTGGATGAAACCAGGAAGATACAAAAACAGAATCCTACAGAAACTGCATTTGGGGTTAATCATAATCACTTCACTGATGCCAGGTGTATGATAATTACATTTGAACATGAGTTTGAATGTGGTTGGTTAATTCTGAGCATAGTCACCTGTCCAATTACAAATGGGTGTGCACTCTCGTGCAACCAGGATATTGTAAGTTTTTTTGTTTTTCTTTTTCCCCTAAAAATGTTTCTATTTGTTTTACTTAAATTTTGTTGGCTGCTATATACTGTAACATTATAGTTGGAAAAAGATCCGACATGGTTTATCTTGGTTTCTTTCTTTTGTTATTTTTTACATCACTGTAAACATGTTCAAATGGTTTAGAACAGGGGTTCTCAACCTTTTTTGGCCAGTGACCAAATTTTATCGGCCCAAAATTCTCTGGCCTCGGGGTCTGGTGTAAAATGGGCTTAAGAGGAGCTCCAAATGGTATGACATGTCTAATGGAATTTTAATAATAACATGACAGTTTATATTACTTTTTTTATTTTATAATTGTCCATAAATCAAGTATATGTGCATCAAACTACAATATAAATATTGGTATTGGTAGAACTCTTCTTTGACCCCATCTGCATTTCAGACGACCCCAAGACTGAAAAACTATGGTTTAGAGTTTTGAATAAATGGTACAAATCAATCTCTGCTAATTATTTTTATATGTTAAATGACTTATATGGTAAATTGTCAAACACACTGTATAATGCAGTGACACTGAAGCAGTGTGACCTTTAGTAGTGAAAGGTTGCATCTCTGGGGAAAGGTCTGCTGGAATAGCATTCCCCAGAGGAGCTGCTCCAACTCCCCTGATTGATGCCCATGGTTAATAAAGCATGAGGAGGAGGATGGCCATCTTTATTTAATGGCCATGGTGTTCTTTCATTTGCCTGCCACTAAAAGCAGATCTGCCCTGATTTACAGCTCTGCGAGTCACAGTAATGAAGACATTAGCATAAACGGACAAATTGTCTTTAGACTTGCTGAAATTCTGTCATATCCTTTTCATGACTGCAGTCCTCAGCATGGGAACATTGCATAATGCTGCTAATTTACTTTAAAATTATTATCCACATTAGAAAGTCAATTATGTGTTCCATCTATTAGTCAGATGATTAAACGTACCAGTTTTTTCCCTTGCAAATATTAATGCACAGTTACTTTTGTATTTGATAAATTTTAAAAAATAGAAAAAAAAGTAATTGTGGCATGTGCAAAAGTTTGGTCAAGTACTTAACTAAGTCAGTACCCCTTTGGCAGATATCACAGCTTGCACATGCTTTTTGTAACCAGCTAGGAGTCTATTTTATTCGTGTTTAATGGATTTTCACACACTTTTACATGCACAACATTTATTTTCTTGGGATATACTTGGGCCACCTTGCATGCACGGAATGCTTGTATTTCCTGTATTTCATGAAGTTATTCACTGTGGATTTTGAGGTATGTTTTGGATCATTGTACTGTTGTAGAAGCCAATCTCTGTTCAGCTTCATTTTCTTGACTGACCATGTAACATTTGCTTCCCAAATTTGCTGGTATTTACTGGAATCCATTGTTCCATCTACAGCATATGTCAGATGTTCACTTTTGTGATGAAGTCACAAGTAAAGTTACCTTCTGATGCCATGCAGATCTTGGAGGATTGGGGCAAGTTATGGGTTAGTTAAGTATTCATGGAAGAGGTGGGTTTTTAGCCGTTATTTTGAAGTTAGTAACAGATTCTGCTGTCCAGATTGAGGTTGGAAGTTCATTCCAACACTCAGGGACAGTCAGTTTGAAGGTTCTGGAAAGGCACCTCATGCCTTGCTGAGTAGGCACTACCAGGCGTCGGTCGTTAACTGTTTGCAGGTTGCGTGAGGGAACATAAACCTCAAGGTGAGTGTTGAGATAGGGAGGTGCTGTTCCAGACATGAAGAGGGGTGTGACATGGGTTCTTTTGGGCTGGTTGAAAACAAGGCTGCATTCTGAATCATCTGAAGAGTTTTGATGGAGCTGGCTGGGAGGCCCAGGAGTAGTGCATTGCAATAGTCCAGTTTTTAGATAAAAAGAGCCTGGACTAGTAGCTGTGTAGCCTGTTCCGTGAGATAGGGTCTGATTTTCTTGATGCTGTACAGAATGAATCTATAGGATCGTGCAGTTGTTGAAATGTGGTCTGTAAAAGTCAAGTTGTTATCGAAAGCCACCCCAAGGTTTCTGGCTGTCCTGGTTGGGTTTAGTGTGGTTGAGCCAAGCTGTATGGTGAGGTTGTGGTTGATTTAGGGGCAGGCAGGGATGATGAGAAGCTCCGTTTTTGCCAAGTTGAGCTTAAGGTGGCATTCCCTCATCCAGTTTGAGAACAAATAGAGCTGAGTGTCATCAGCATAGCAGTGATATGAGAAGCCATGAGACTCAATCACAAAAGAGCAGTGGACCCAGAACTGATCCCTAGGGAAACCCCAGTTGTGAGTTGCTGAGTTTCAGAAACCCCTACCTTCGACAATACCTTAAAGGATCTGTCTGAGAGATAGGATTCCACCCAGTGAAGAGCCGTAGACTGGTACATTTGTAGAAATTTTTTTTTTTTTTCCAAATAGATTGCTACAGTGGTTGTGTTTATTTCCTTTCACTTCAAAAATTGACAAAATATGTAATTTAGATGGGGTGGCCAGACGTTTTCATGCAACTATTCAGTTCTGCTCAAGGCAATGTGTACTGAGACCTTTATCTCTTATTTCAAACTTCTGGCACATTCAAATGATGCTACAACAGAAATAGTAATGTTGTTCTGAGACCAATCTATTGGTATAATGTCAGTGCTTTCCCACTTCAATTATGAAATGTTCTCTTACCAGACGAGAGCTCTCTTGGGACTTTAGAAAAGCCACACTTGAAATCAAGAGGACTTTACACTTTGCAATATTGAATCCCTTGAGATAAACAAATAAGAAACATGTTAGTGAACAGACTGTTCATTCATAACACCTAATACTCATTTAGTGTGAAAGGAATGAAGTATCTCTCTCCAGTGCTATTTCATCAAGACTGATCTTGTTTGTGAGGCTGGACGCTGTGTTCGGCTGTTTAACATGTCAGCATCCCCCAGGAACAATTTACCATGTACAGACTGTTTTGATTTTTACATGCATAATGTTCATGGCGTTTAGGCTGTGACCGTTTTTAGGTTCCTCTGCCTCACTGTAAGACAGAGCTGCTGAATCAGTTTTAAGAAAGTCTGATAACCAGTGTCTGATTAGGTCTGTCCACAAATGAGCATTAATTACCCCAAAACAAGCAGTGACAATACTAACAGACAACCAGAGTAATCTGTTATTAGACTTCAGATAGTCTATAGTCTATTACATTACTTATTTATGCATCCATTTATCTTGTACAGGTAGTTGCAAATCTTAACACAACAGACACAGCACCAATGTGAGATGGTTTTAATGCTGCTAAAGGATTATCTTCCTAAAATACAGCAATCCATTCAACACTGGCTCACAAATGTTTTACATTAAACAAAATTTGCTTGTTATAAAAGACTATATGATAGACTATATGAGCATAGTTTCTCATAGGTTTCTAATCATGACCTTCAATTTTCTGCTTTGTGACTTTTTATAAATGAAAGAAGGGCCCCATACAAAAGGGTTTATAAGTGGAAAAGAGATGACACTGAGCATCAGATATCTCACAAAACTAACTTTTCGGCTATGAAAGAAAGTGGCCCTCAGGGAGTTCTCACAAGGACACCCTCTTAAGTCTCTTATTCTCTTCTTTTGACATCCACTCTTTATCCACCAAGGCCATTTAAAAAAATCATTGCTTTTCTAGTCATGTAAAATGTACTTCAAGTTCTATTGCCATGAGACGAGTTTACACTTGATTTAACAAGCTTGTCATACTGAAGCTTGTCACACTAACACTGAAAACACCATTCCCATGTTCCTTCTCTGTCAAATACACATAGCTCGATATTACAAACTTCACTATATGATCTGTCTCATACAATGAGAATATACATGAAAACACAGTTGCACAATTTTAAGAGGGAATGGAATAAATGGAAGTGTAATACAATAATGTTTCCAAACTATTTATTTGTGAAGAAAAGACCAGATATAAATTCATAGAAATGCTACAGGCATAGAATCAAGCAACAGTCAGACTCCATTCAATACTTAACAAAAGCATAATAGGGTATAACATGCTGCTGGCAATTCATAATCAGATACTGAGTTTAAATAGGAAACAAATTGAATGCCAGCCTTTTGAACTGCTGCTGTCAGAGTCTTAACATTTTGATCTACACAGTATCTCTTCTTCACACTTACAGGTAGAAATGTATACAGTATGGACATGACAGTTACAGTTCCCTCAAAAACTACTGAAATGACAAGGCCAATTCATTTTGTTGTAGACTGAAGACATTTGGGTTGGAGATAAAAAAAAAAAATAAAAAAAAAAAAGATTATGGGTTGAGAGTTTAGAATGTCAGCTTTTATTTCTTGGTATTTATATATAGGTGTGTTAAACGATGTGAAACATGGCACATTTTGTATCAGACCACCCACTGTTTGGGTGAGCATAAATATTGGAACATGTGAGCGACAGATGTTTCTTGTTACCCAGGTGTGTCCTGTTAAATCGATTGTTTAAACAATAAATAGCTCTGAACATCTACTCCATTTGTTGTTAAAAACAATAAGCCAACATGAAGATCAGGGAAATGTCTATGGGAGAAAGCAAGCCATTTTGAAGCTGAGAAAAGAGGTAAGATCATTCAGAGGCACTGCACAAACATTGGGCATAGCCAATAAAACAATTTGGAATGTTTTATGTTGTTTAACATATCTAGATGTAAATAACAGTAATTAAAAGCTAAAATCCTAAACACTTGTATCATATCCATCTTTTGATCTCAAACCCAAATGCCGTTGGTGTATAGCACAAAAAGTGAATTGGCCTTGGCGTTTCAGTAGTTTTGGAGGGGACTGTATTCCACTGAGAATGGCTAAAGTAGCTCTCACTGATATTTTAAGCACTACAGATACACCTATAAACAGTACAGCTGGTATGATGCAAAACATTATGACCACAATAAACACATATAGTACCCATAAATTCAAATAAGTTAATCTGCTGTACAAAAAAAAAATCTCTATAAGTACTATTTAATCTATAGGCACTATTCATCTGTAAACACATATTTAAGTTTTATCTTTAGCAGTGTGTTTTAAGTAGTGACAGTGAAACAAACTTTTTATTTCATTTAAGGTTTTTTTTTTTTTTTTTTTTTTAACAGCTGCAATGCCTTTGGGAAATTCAGTCCTAATTGCAGCCCTGACAGTGTCACATACCAGTTTGTGATAGCAAAGAGATCTGTTAAACCTGTCAATAATGTGCATGTCCATTACTAAATAATGTTAACATGCTAACATAATGTTAATAATAAAGAAGGTAATTAATAGTAATTACAAGGTGATCTTGATCAACCAACACAACATAAATAATGACATTTTTCTCAATTCTAATTGCTTAGCATGGACAAGACACACCTTGAAGCCAATTTGGAAGTGAGCTTTGTAGATTCTAGAAAAGGGTAGAGGAGAGGAACACATGTCCAAGGAAATGGCTTATAGCAAATCTGAAGGTTAAAAATGCATGGTGGCTTTTGGATTGGAGCAGATCACAGTGAACCTGTTACTGACCCGGAAATGGTCAGTGAAACAACTGAGCCACCATAACTGGTCCAAATGCGTGATTACCATCAAGAAATGGACTTTTAAGGCTGTTTTTAAGACTGGAAACAGAAACAGAAGCATGGCATTCACACGGACCTGCTCATATTCTTACACACATTGCCTCCCATCTGTTTATATCTGCATATGGATATGAGAGGCAACATGAAGCCCTTAAACTTCAACTTTAAGTCATGTCACTCATACATTGTGCAGAGCGTCACTGAACACAGACCCCATATTTATGTAAAACAGAAGATGAAAAGTGGCCATGGAGCATGGTGATTGAAAGCGTTACTCTTCTAGCAATCTTATAATGTTTATGTGGTCAGTGGCTTGTGCTTGTGTCTGCTTTGATCTATTGCTGTTATTAAGTTTTCATTTGTAATTGGAGTGGTTACATAGTGATCCAAGTACCTAATAAACATACTCTAGCCTGGGGATTGTGCTTTATATTGTACATCCAATCAAATATTCTTATGGTCCTAGCCATGAAGCAACCACAATTATAAGTTATGATTAATTACAAATGTGTTATAACAGCCAAGCAAACTGTGCACTGAAGCAGACTTAATAAATGTTAATAGACTTCTCTTGTGCAAGATTCATATGATTTAAAATAATAGTTAAAACATATGAATACGTTCTATCAATATTAATGCAATCTATCATCAAAAGAATATCTGTGTATGTATGTGTGTGTGTGTGTGTGTGTGTGTGTGTGTGTGTGTGTGTGTGTGAGAGAGAGAGAGAGAGAGAGAGAGAGAGAGAGAGAGATTAATACAAAACTTAAGATTCAAGTGCATGTTGTGGGTTACATCGAACACAAAACATGAACAATCAGGCTGATACAAGGATGAAAGTCCCTATCTTTTTGCGTAAAGGGAATCTCACTATAGTTTGTGTGGTGGCAGCTTTATTAACTTTGGCTTAAGCTGTTTTCAGACTGTGTGATTTCAGTGGTCTTTTAAGATTACTACTTGTCACAATGTAAGAGATGACTGCAAGAAAATATTGACTGAATTTTATAACAGACAAAAATCACACACTGTAAAAGAATTCTTTGGAGTTAAGATTGGCGGTCTTAAAACACATAATATGATGGTCACCAGTGTCTGATTTAGGGCCATTGTGATTAAAGACAGCTAACAAAAGTTCTGCCAGTATGAGAAATTTTTTAAGTAAAATCTCAGCATGTGAATGCTGCTACGAGCTCATCTAAAAAACACCAATAGGTGGATGGCACCTACTACTAGTAGTAGTAGTAATAATAATAATAATAATAATAATAATAATAATAATAATAATAATAATAATAATACCTTATTTTCTGCTCATTTACAGTGGGTATAGAAAAGAATCACCCCCCTTGAAAATAATCACATTTTGTTGCTTTTCAGCCTGAAATGAAGACAGACGCAGTTTTTGTTTTATCCAGCTGTATTTACTCAGTGCAACTTGTAACATGCAAGTGCAAGATATAACACCAACATGTCAGAAAAAAATAAATAAATAAAATAAAAAACAGAATCATTGAGTTGGGAAAAGGATCACCCCCTTGCTTTAATTTGCCTTACTTTTTTAATTACAACCTTTAGTCTGTTGGGATATGTCTCTACTAACTTTGCACATCTGGACTTTGCAATATTTGCCCACTCTTCTTTGCAGAACTGCTCAAGTTCAGTTAAATTTGATGGTGACCGTTTGTGGACTGCAGTCTTCAAGTCATACACCAGATTTTCAATGGGGTTTACGTCTGGGCTCTGACTAGGCTATGCAAGGACATTCACCTTTTTCTCCTTCAACCACTGTGTGGTCAGTTTTGCTGTGTGCTTTGGGTCATTGTCATGTTGGAAGGTAAATCTTCCCAATGACAACTTTCTAGCAGAGGGCAGCAGAGTTTCCTCCAGAATTTGACGGTATTTTGCCCCATCCATTTTCTTTCTATCCTGACAAGTGATCCAGTCCCTGCTGCAGAGAAACACCCCCATAACACGATATTACCACCTCCATGCTTTACTGTAGGAATGGTGTTATTTGGATGGTGAGCTGTATTGGATTTCAGCCAGACATATCTTTGGTGTTGAGGCCAAATGATTCAATTTTAGTCTCATCTGACCATAACACCTTTTTCCATGTGGCCTCAGAATCTTCAAGGTGTGTTTTGGCAAAGCTCAGTTGTGGGTGGCTTTTTTCTTGCAACCCTCTTCTGACATGTTGGTGTTATATCTTTCACTTGGATGTTATAAGTTGCACTGAGTAAAAACAGCTGGATAAAACAAGAACTGTGTCTGTTTTCATTTCAGGCTGAAAGCAACAAAATGTGATTATTTTAAAGGGGGTGATTCTTTTCTATACCCACTGTAGTTCAGTCTCACACCCTAGCTAGCCACATAGGGTGAAGTTTGTCCTCCAAGACACATGAAGACATGATCTTTTTGACCTGCTGCTTATGCAAAAAATCATAGGGCAGATGAATGAGCTTGGAGGAGAGCCCTAAATACCTTCTTCCATATACATGAGTTGACTAACACCCCAGATTGGGTAGAGTCGATCTGATTGACAAGTGATCAGAGAGCAGTCAATCACCTTCTACATTGTCTGAGCTACCACTGGACCATTGCCCAAAATTGCACCAAGTCGCTAATGGGCAAATAATTAATTTGTTGCTGTTGCATACCAATATGCAGAACAGATTCACCTCTTTGGGTGCAATCCTTTGAGTCACAAAGTTTATCACACACATGGGTGACTTGGACATAATCAGATAGCTGTATCCTGCTATAAGCCTGCTAGAAAAATGCCACAAGTAAGCCTTCCAAATGAGACTAGGTATTATATATAGAGAAACTAAGCTTAGGTAAATGGGAAACAGATGATTAGTATTCTGGAGCTGAACAGAGGACAAGAGCAGCTGGTGTGTGGTCAGTGTACTGTGACAGAGAGAGAGAGAGAGAGAGAGAGAGAGAGAGAGAGAGAGAGAGAGAGAGAGAGAGAGAGAGAGAGAGAGAGAGAGAGAGAAACTATTTACACTCTACCTAACTCATCTAAATCACCTGTGCAAAGTGAGATAAAACTGTATCAGCATAAAGAACTTAAATTTTCAGTAACTCTTAATGACCATACATTGTACATATGTACATTGCTTACAGTGTTTGTTCTCCTTAAGTCCTTTCATCACCGTTTTTATGTCTCGCTTCTGCTAATCTGTCTCATTAGAATAATGATAAATTGTAGTGTTTAATCACTGTCCCAAAAGGAAAGAAACACACTGGAGTGTGAATACTGATCCCTGTACTCCATAGCCATTGTACACAGTTTCTTCTTTGAGAAACAGTGTAGAACATTATGTTGCTCTCAAGCTTCACTGACTCATGGAGTTACACTCATTACTAGCACAATGCATCTGTTTACAGGTATGGAGGGAATTAAATGGTCCCAACAAACAATTGTGGCTGACAACAACTGAAATATTTAGTGGATAGATTTCCAAAGACTAATTTCTTAAATATATATACACACATTACTGTGCAAAAGTTTTAGGCACATGAAAATGTAGAGCAAAGATCCCTTCAAAATAATGAAATTAAATGTTTCTACATTTAAAAAAAAAAACACCGTAAAGAGCAGTAAACAGTAGTAAATTAAACAAAGTCAATATTTGGTGTGACAAAAAAAATAAAAATAAAAATAGTAGTCTCCAGTATAATTTGTGTTTTATAAAAAAAAAAAAAATAGCTGGTAAATTTTATTGAGCATCTTGCAGAACCAGCCACAGTTCTTCTGGAGACAACTGTCGCACTTGATTCTTATTTTTGCAGCAAAACCCAGCAGCCTTCATTGTGTTTTTTGTCTGAAAAGTGGTCTCTCACGTAATATGCTGCTTTCTTTAATGACATACAAACATTTTTTCTGTAACATTTAATTTTGTGCTAGAGAACTAACGTTTGCAAATCTAAAATGTTTTTTGTACTGACTTGATAATGCAGAAGTCATAAAATAAAAAATCTATAAGTTCTATATAAAAAGCTATAAATAAATAAAATAAAAAATAAATAAAAAAGTTAAATTTAAAAATTTGTACTAAAAAAATAGGGTGCCTAAAATTTTGCACAGTACTGGTACTGTATATCACACATTCGTACACACATTCACACCCAGGGGTAATTTAGAGTAGCCAATCCACCTACTGGCATGTTTTTTGGGAGGTGGGAGGAAACCAGAGAACCTGGAAGAAGCCTATGTTAACACAGGGAAAACATGAAACTCCACAGTCAGACAGTAACCTGAGCTAAAGATCACCAGGGACTCTGTGAGGTGGCAATGCTACCTGCTGCATCACCATGCCACCCATGGTTGTTTGTGTTTAGTAGGTAATCTATACGCACTCTGTAGACTATTATCTTGTCCCTTTTTGGATGGTACACACTATGGCTGTTAATAGGTGGATTAGATTAGATGGTTTGTGGTGTGGTCCTGTCGGTGTTACACAGGTCTTAGCATATGCTTTACATTATTTTCACATGACATCAAATCATTCGTGCCCTGTGGATGGGGGCAGGGTCATCATGAAAGAGACCACACCCGCCAGGACAGAAACTTTCATCATACGATACAGAATAACTTTGAATTGATTTGCATTGACTTGCCCCTCTAAGGGGACAAGAGGACCCAAACCGTGCCAGCAAAATGCCTCCCAAAGCAGAACAGAGCTCCTGTTTGAAGCTGTTCTGGCTAGTCTAAATTGCCATTAGGTGTGATTGTGTAAGTGTTTGTGTGGTGCCTCTGATGGACTGGTGTCCTATCCATAGTGTATACTTGCTTTGCAACCAGTGTTCCCAGGTTGGGCTCCAGATCCTCAACAACCCTGACCAAGATGCAATTAATGAGAAGACGGTTTTATTAACTCATGGATATTGTTCCATGTTTATCCCATTGTGCTGCAAATGTCACATCAGCTCTAGCGAAAGGACATACACGATCACACAGCAGCTATGTTTGTGACCTTTTGAGAGCCCCATCTCCCTTCCTCTTCACACAATCTCTCACCAATATTCATCACATCTAAGAAATTTGCAGCACTCTAATGCCACTTACACATGCGGAGTTCAAGCCTGTTCCCAATTACCTGTGATTGACATGCTCCTAATTAACAAATAAATGAAGTACATTAATTCATTAGTGATTCATCTATGCCAGGTCAGAAACAAAGCCCACTCTCCATGAAGCATATGTTAGATCATTGAATGAACGGATAGCACACTAATTAGTCTGGTAATAACACAGGTTACTCTGACCCAGAGACATGGGGATTAGTACTTATTGCTTACCTTTTTCAGATAAATACAGTGAGGGGAAATAATGTTCAGAATATATATATATATATATATTTTTTTTTTGTTATTTAATATATACTATAAAACCAATAGTGTGTGGACACCTAACCATCACACTCATATGTGCTTGTTGAAGATCCCATAACAGAGTTGTCCACACCTTTGCTGTTATAACAGCCTCCACACTTCTAGAGTGTTATATTTTGGAACATTGCTGTGGGGATTTGTGGTCATTCGGCCACAACAGCATTAGTAAAGTCCCGTACTGATGTTGGGCGAGGAGGCCTGGCATGCAGTTTGGCATTCCAGTTCATCCCAAAAGTGTTCAGTGGGGTTGAGGTCAGGGCTCTGTGCAGGTCACTTGAGTTCTTCCACACCATCCTTAGCATACCATGTTTTCATACACCTTACTTTCTGCACAGGTTTGGATTAGGCAACTTAGTTCCAGTGCAGGGAAATCTTAATGCTACAGAGGCATTTTTAGACAATTGTGTGCTTCCAAATTTGTGCCACTAGTTTGGGGAAGACCCACGCATGGGTGTGATAGTAAGGTGTCCATATAACTTTTGGCCATATAGTGTACTTCTAGTGCATATATCCACTTCAAATGTAAACATTATATCTTTTGAGTTTGTATTTATAAATATGAACAATAGTATAGATTCATAAGCATAAACAGTGATATGCTTAGAAAAAAAGGTTGCATGAAATAAATCAAGTTCTGGATATACAGTAAATGCTGCACTTGGTGACATTATATAAAAGACATTAGTTGCCAGGACAACTGGATAACATGCAGGTGGAAATTTGGAACCAAAAGTGGAACCAAAAGTAATCATTCCTAGACAAGTGTGCCATGCAAGATTTCACAACTCTTACACTACTGATAGGGAAGGTAAGAAAGAGGCCAGTGGTCACTAAAAAAGAGTTGCAGGATGACCTGAAAGTAGCCGGAGTAACAGTTACACAGAGCACAATAATCAATTAACTGCACCACAACCATCTCTGTCCTTACACCTCATACAAAACATTTAAACAAATCAGAACTGTTTTTGAACAATACATCTTTGGTCAGAAGAAACAAAAATAGAAATCTTTGGTAATAATTCAGCTTGCCATGTTTGGAGAAAGAAGAGTTGCACATATAATCCCAAGAACACCATACCAACAGTGAAGTATAGAGGTGGGAGCATCATGATATGGGGCTACTTCTGTGTAACCGGTCCTGGGGCATTACATCTCACTGAAGGAAACGTGAATGGATATATGTTCTGAGACATATTAGAGGAAAATCTAATCTCGTTGGCCTAAAAAACGAATCTGGGGAGAAGATGGAGATTTCAACAAGACAACAACCCCAAACCTACAGCCAAACTAACCCAGGAAGCCATTGCATGGCCAAGCCTTAAATCCCATTGAAGATTTATGGGGGGTTTTGAAATTGTGAGTCCATTGGAGGGACCCTACTAACCTTGGGGAAATGAAGATGATTTGCCAAGTGAATGGGCAAAAAAAAAATCAATTTTGAATACATTATTTATAAATATGAAGTAAAAAGACTGCTGTGTGTAAATTTGAAGTACAATATATTAAATAATAAAAACAAAAGTGTCTGAATACTTATTTTCCCACAATGTACATCAGATGGAAAATAATGGTGTGTACGTTCAGCTTCGTGTTTTTAGCAGTTCTTCATTAAATCATGTGAACTTATTTCTTCTCTTTAACTCCAACTGTCATGGCAAGGTTTGGATATTGAACTTAAAAATTAAACTTAAAGTAACCCATTGTCTTGACTTGGAACACTTGTAAAGTATAACTTTTTGAGTTGAAACAAAGGTTATCTTCAAGTTGAGTTTACTCACGTTTTTAAGGCAGCAGGTGAACTTTTGCTTCTAAGTTTAACCACCTGAAATGTTTTACATTATAGCTATTTCTAATTCAGTATAAGATGTAAATTGAAGGTGTTAGCTGAGATCTGGAGTTTCCCCATTATGTGCAGAAAGATGTTATGTCATGGGTAAAGAGTGGAGCTCAACGCCTGTTTTCACACTACTCTGTGTTCTCTCAACACCTCTCTCCTCTCTCACACAAATCTCATTTACACTGCATACAGAAACAAAGAAAATTAGAGCTAAATTTAATAGAGGTACTATACACCACTAGATGTACTAGATTAATTCATTGCGGGTGGATTTTCCGAATTGCTGACAAAACATTCCTGAAAGAAGATTCTTCATATTCTTATTTGTATTCAATTATTATTCGTATAACTGAAGGGTAAAAGGTTTACTAAATTCACAAAATAATTGGTGATTTGTGTTACCTGCATTTGGTATTTGGGTGGAATGTCCTGGGAGTGGATTGTGACATTACTCAAATAAAAATGAGTAATGAGGCTCTGAGCCCTTTAGATCTTAGGCACAGGCAGCATTTCCCAAAGACTGGATGACATATTCTGCCCTATCACATCCGCCAGCCCCAGACACACACCTCCACCTGCCCCACTAACTCTTCAAACGCCTTTAGTGCCCTGGATGCCAGACTCTTTTTGCCGCACCACAAATGAATGCTATTACTTGAATGTTAATACATCTTTAGAGTGCTGCACAAAAACAAAAGGATTACTGGAATGTGACTAATGATGTAGTAGACTAGAATGTGATTTGGCTAATTGGTGTCAGATACAAGCTTAAGGGTTTTATTTGGGTTGGCTAAAACACTGTTCTTTTCTAAACAAAATTGAGGTAGGTGTAAATAGAGTTAGGTTACCAAGAATATCTTCTGTAATACATTATTTGTAGAGGAAGCTGTTGTCCCTACACAATTCAAATAATTTGAAAATGACTGAAAATGTTTAGAAAAGACTGAAAATGTCTAGAAGAAGTGGTAATATGGTGCATGGAGAGGGACACTACAAATTTATATTTAAAGTATACTAATAGTTATTGTCCTTTAATTGGGACAATCTGACATATTGTTTACCTATGCTAACACATTTTTGTGTTAATGTCACAGTTTTTCTCCTGGGCTTTTCCATTGCTGTCTCTCCTTCCCTACCAAGACAACATACCCCCGACTGGGTTTTTCCCCATAGGAGAGAAGTGGGAGGTGTTGGAGGGAGGGCAGAAGAAGAAGATGCTGTGACATTTCACCCATGATGCTCTCCTGGAATGGATCACTGGAGTGCTGCCACAAACATGACAGCTACTGTCATGCTTGGTCTCTGTGACTTGTACAAGCCAGTACCTGAGCTGCACCTTTCTTCTCCCTGCTGTCTCTGTGGACTGTCTGAGCAAGGACTAGTCTCATAATCACTTCTCCTCCCCCTTCTTGTCCTCTGAAACACACTGTGCACTCAGGCAGAAGGGAAGAAAAGGCTAAACAAATTTACTTTTGTAAAAAGTTATTATACAATATACTGTAGGTTTCTGCTGTAGAGAATAGGGTGAAGACTACAGGAAATATGATCTTATATTTGCAGTGAGTTCTGTTAGCCAGCTGGTAATTCCTGGCAGTAAAATTAATGTGAAATCTGTAAGTGAAATCTAATTGTATTTCATTATGAAAATGTCACTATGCTGCATTGAGCACACTTGGTTCTTAAAGGGAATGAGAGAAGCTGATCTGATTGGACATCACAGCCTCACACCTAACCACACCTCTTGACAATGCAATCATTCAAACCCAACCCCTGTTTACATTTGCGGCATGAACATAACAATAATATGCCGAAAATATGCTCTACCTCATGCCTTGTGTTTTCATTTGATATAAACACAAAAATACAGTCCAATGTGCTATTCACTATTCAGGACGATGTCACAGCTTTGTTTCTGGCATAACATCCTCCACTGATTAGTCACCTGAAGCTTATTTCACAGATTATTTTCAGTACTGTATATTAGCCCTTCTCTCAGTGTCTCCATTTTGTGATATTGCCTTGTTATTGTCTTGCATTGTATAGCATGTTAACGCTTATTTGTTCTATCTTCTCTTATGCTGTTAGCTTGGCCTTTTGTTTCTATTGTTCTACCTTACTTGTAGCCATGTTATCTGTCTTTCATTATCCTTGATGTTAGCCTGGCTGTTTGCTTAGCTATAGCCTGCTTCTTGTTTTGCGCTCTCTTGCCTTGTTATATATCTTTGGATTTGTTATTAGCTTAGCTTAGCCTAAACTATCTTAGACTTGTGTTTGTTTAGTAGACCAATTTCACTGTTACTTGGATGTTTACCTTTATTTAGTATCATCCTTGTTTTCATTAAAACCCCCAGCTTTAGGTCTTTTTTTTTTTAGCTTTACTTCTGGTCTTGACTGATTCATTACAGACAATTTTGTCCACAAAACACTGATACTGCAGAGGGATCATTTTTACTGCAGCTACTAGGGCAATCAGCTTGAAGCAGATCTTACTCAACAGATTACTACCACTATTATACCAAGCCAACAACTGCTTTCAATACATCCCTCTAAATAACAGCCAGCCTCTGGGGAGGACTCCCTGTTGTTCCCAATGATTCCAAGATTGCTTAACCTGAGAAGTATGATGACAACCCAGCAGCCTGTAAAGGTTTTTTGGTACAATGTTCTGTGTACATCACCCCCACCCCCTCAAGATTTCCCAATGAATACTAAAATTGCTTTTTGTTCTGTCTTACTCTCATAACAAAAAGGCACAGCCATCTGTGAATGACAAGAAGTGGTGGTATGGTTCATTGCACTCTTTTTGGCCATGTTTGATCACCCCATGGAGGCAAGAGAAACTCTATAGACATACCCAGGGCGAAACCACAGTGGCAGACTATGCTCTAACATTATGCTCTCATTAGCAACTGATCGTGTACGGAGCTCATAATAGCCTTTCATTGTGGGGTTACAAACTGAGCTAGCCTGCTATGATTATTCCTATTTCTTGACCAGCTCATCCCTTGAGCGTGCTTTGTGTATGTCAAATTGAAGTTCACTGTCGGCACCTGAACCCCCACAGTACAAGTAGAAGCCAGTATTCTGTCATCTCTCTTTTTCTTCCAGGGTCAGATGCGTTCCGACAGTGAACTTCAGCTTGACATGCACAAAGCATGCTCTAGGGATGTGGTGAGAGAATCACTAAATGCTAACACTACTACATCACTTAAAATCACTGTAGTTTGTATTGGGGTGTTAACTCAATTATGCCAATGTTACAGGCATAACTGACTCAGCTTTATCAATCAGCACCTGGTCCAATCACTTCACATCCGCATTCAGCTTTGCCACATGCTTCTCCAAGTACAAGCAGCAGATGGATGTCCTCTGGGCTCATGGAGGTTCCAATAAAAAAAGAAAAAAGAAAAGAAAAAAAGAAACAGACACTGCTGGTACAAGTAGGACAAGATTATTATGAAACCATGACTACCAACTTATTACAGCAACCTTTGGAGGTCTTTAGCAAGACCAAAACCACAGAACTTCCTCCTCACTGTCCCTGATACTGTACCATAGACCTCCTGCCAGGTACATCACCCCCTTGCTCTTATGTTTACCTGTCTATTAAAGAAACTTCTGCTATGGTGGAATATATTACTATGCCCTATGGCAGGGGTTCATTTGTCCATCAACTTTTGCTGCACCTTCAAGCTTCTTTTTCGTGGAGAAGAAGGATGGTGGTGTTGGGCAATGCATAGACTCAGAAACTCAGTGAAGTCACTAAAGTTCTGTTACCTTATGCTTTAGCTTCCAGCTACACTGAACCAATGGCATAGAGTGCACTTTTTCGGAAAAAAAGCAAAAAAAAACAAACAAAAAAAAAACCTGGACCTGCATAGTGAATGCAACCTCATTTGGTTTCATAAGTGAAGGAAACAAGTGGAAAACTGCCTTATACAGTATAACCTACTGTATGGTACAGCTAATGTCTGTCATTTGTGAATGACTTTCTCTACAGCACGCTTAATTAGTTGAGAATTGTGTATATTGATGATATTTTGGTATACTCATCAAGTCTAGAAGAACATATCTGTTACATGACAACCATTTTGATGAGGTTACTAGAGTATGTGAAGGCAGAGAAGTGTGAGTTCCATCTAACTATTTTCTCCTTCTTAGGGTATATAATTGCCCTGAAGATATACGCATAGAAGAATACAAGGTGAAGACAAGGCTCGATTGACAAACTCAGAACCATCTGGTTTGTGGGTTTTTGCAAGATGCAGGCAGTGCTGGACTGGCAACAGCACAGAACTGTGCAGTTTATAGGATTCACAGGTTTTTAGCACAACACCCTTTACATCACTCCTCAAACATTACCTTAGCCTAGCACATTTTAGCCTAGCTTTGCATTTTGTTTGTTGTAGGACTCTTTTACTCTTTTGAATTACTCCAGTTTGTGTTTATGCTTCTGCTATTTATATATGGATGGTATTTGTATTTAGTATCATCCATATTTTCATCTCTCATTTAGGATGGGTCATTACAGAAAAGAAAGACCCTGCATACATAATTGTTCAATTATGTTCTTAGGCACACTCAGGATGGCCAGTTGTTGAGCTAGAATATGAATATGAACCCTGCTGACAGGACTTCCATTGTGTTTGAAAGCAGCCAGATGATTGCCTAGTGCTTGCAAAGTTTGCTAATGTATAATAGGATTATATGTTCATACTATTCACAGTAAGCACAATGAAGAATGAATGTGAATGGAAATTCTGAGCATAATCAAATTTATTCCAGACACAAGTAGCATTTCCTCTGAACATTTCCTCTGCAGAGGCAAGGCTCCTGGCATTTTCACCTTTTTGAAAAAATGGGTAAGCACAGTTGTGTTTGATTTAGCATGCAGATACAGCCCTCCTGAGTGCCATTATTCTGATGTGATCGCTTACTCTTTACTGAGCTATGGCTGTTCTTCTGTGTGACAAACATTTCTTAAAATACAGATCCTATAACACTCTGCCAGTGTTTGTCATGACTTCCTTAATCAATTCTTATATATGTTTAAGTATTATAATTAATCAGTACTGTGATTAATATGGAATTGCTGTATTTTCACATACAGTAATCATATTTCACAAGCATTTCCTGTTTTAAATACTTGTTCTTGTTTTAAACACTTTATATTGATATGCCCATCATTTATATGGATGTTAACAGGTTAGTTGAATGTTTGTCTATATTTTATAGATATTATTAGAATAGAGATTAATAATATATTTAAACAGGTTATTCCCAGGTGTCTGTCCTCAATTTGAAGTAGGTGAAGAGCTCTCATTTGATACACTACGCTGCAATGTAAGGCTGAAAAATATCTGACACTTACACTACACACTCAATTAAGAGTCCTGAAAAGGTCAGGTGGAATAGAACAGCAAATGATATTCTCAGGTCAGCCTAGTAATTAGTGTATCGTGTTAGAAGTGTCAAATCCAAGCAATAAAAGCAAAAGTGAGATTACACCAAGTGAGACTGAATCAAGTATATAATACGAGGACTGTGCAACTTATAGCCAGAGAGTCTGAGGGGACATACTTGTGACATTTCTTGATTTGAATTTGGTACAATATATAGTATATATGCTCAGAATTTTGATTGAAAGGTAATTGTACTAAATAACAGTAAGTATTGGTGATCTCAAATCTGGGATAGGATTTTTAAAATGAAAAACATACTGCTTATATTGCTATGGTTCACATATTAACATTTCTATAAGTTGCTCCACTGTCCTGTGTAGGCCTCAGGCTTTAAACCTCTGATAAGCAGTAAGGTTAACGAGGACTGATAGAAGATTTTTTATTTAGAATTAGTAGAATGTTTAGTAGAAGTTGTAGAAGAAATTCACGTAAAACATATTATTTATCTCAGGTTGTTTGCTACAGGCAACTTTGAAGTCATGGTTTAGCTTTTTTTGCAATCAAATAATCAGTGACCTTCGAATTGTGTGTCTGAAAATAACAGCAGCATAGAGCTGAATGTTATTTTGCACTGAACCTTACACTCAGCAGAAATACTAATGAAACTGGAGCACACTGTCCCTATTTCCATGCAATCTGCCCCCAGAATGCACCATACCTTGCTCTGTTCAGGTCCCAGGAGGTACATTTTGAAAAAAACAGTGATAAAAACAGTAATCAACTTCATTAATTTTATTATATCCACTGTTGTATTTCACATTTGCCTTCTCAATCTCTGCTGATGACGTTATGGATTTGTCAGAGAAGTGGCCTTAAATAAATTAGCCCCAATGTGCAGTAATTCTAGGGGTCATTTCACCAGGTGTGAGTACTTGACACAACTGACTGCTTGAATCTACACTCTGGAAACATAATAAATGAATGTAAGGATGCTTGCAATTATTTTAGAAGTCTGTTGGGGCCAGAATCTTTAAAGTCATTGGTTTTGGAAACTTTTAAACTTTTAAATTCTGTAAATTTAAAGCAATTGCAAACTAACATCTGTAACATTCATTCTACCAATGTTCAAGTTTAAGTTCAAGTTCAAGTTCAAGTGGCTTTATTGTCATTTCAACCATATACAGCTGGTACAGTACACAGTGAAACGAAACAACGTTCCTCCAGGACCATGGCGCTACATAAAACAACACACTAAACCACATGAGACAACACAGAACTAAATAAGATCTACACATTCTACATAATGTGCACGTGCAAACAACACAAGACAGTACAGTATCTACTAAAACAGGACAATGGGCACAGTAAGTAACAGTGTCACGCTGTCCAGTACACAGTTCTAGTGTGAAAGTGTCAAATATAACAGGCAAAAGAATAACAATATAATTTAAAAATGCTGTGAATCTAAACATAACATACTATGACATAGTATTCAGCAGATTAGCTTATACCAAATGTGGACATAGCAGTTATTGCGGTAGCAGTCAGGTAAAAGTGTATGATAGTGACAAGAAATTCAGTAGTAGTTCAGTAGCAGCAAAAGTACAGGTAGTCGTTACGGAATGTGCAAAAATTGCAAGAGGAATGGGATGGTGTTCAATTCAGTATGAGTGTGTGTGTGTGTGTTTGTGTGTGTGTGTGTGTTTGTGTGTGTGTGTCAGACCAGTCTCTGAGTATTGAGGAGTCTGATGGCTTGGGGGAAGAAACTGTTACACAGACTGGCCGTGAGGGCCCAAATGCTTCGGTACCTTTTTCCAGACGGCAGGAGGGTGAAGAGTTTGTGTGAGGGGTGTGTGGGATCATCCACAATGCTGGTGGCTTTGCGAATGCAGCATGTTGTGTAAATGTCTATGATGGTGGGAAGAGAGACCCTGATGATCTAATCAGCTGTCCTCACTACCCGCTGCAGGGTCTTGCGATCCGATACAGTGCAATTTCCGAACCAGGCAGTGATGCAGCTGCTCAGGATTCTCTCAATGGTTCCTTTGTAGAATATGGTGGGGGTGGGAGATGGGCTTTTTCTCAGAAAGTAGAGGCACTGCTGGGCTTTCTTAGTGATGGATGTATTGCCCCTTAGCATGTGTAAGGCATTTGGGAAGATGATAAAGGTCTGTATGATTTTATTTCTTTTGTAATGTGTTTTGTATGGGTTGGCGTTTTAAAATTTGTCTTTAGATCAAACTTAAAGGCAACAAGGGAACTCAAAATGAAATAGGAACTGATAATGACAGAATATATGGATTGTAAGACTGAACTTTTTATCCACAAAAACAATGGAGCCCCTGAGATTTATGCTTGCCCTCAAAGAGGGCAAATCGTTCAAGCTGTCAGTGCATAGCTTCATCAGTTAAACTTGGTAACCTGCACATGCCCTTTCTCCACTGAATTCAAATCTCTGTATTAAAAGGAATACAAAGAGATAAAAGACCCCATCTAGTTTTAGGATTAAAACCCACAGAGTACATAAACCCACAGCTCACCATAATGTGCTTCAGTAGTGGAAAATTGCCATACAGAAAGTGCTGCAAGGACAGCCAGAGAGAAATCTATTGAAGCATCATGAACATTGTAGAAGTGATTAGAAAGGCTTCCAATTTTCACTGTCCAAAAAGTCATTAAGAAATGCCAATTAAGGGGAACGATGGAAGTTGAGGGAAGACCAAGAACTGCCCATATGCTGGCCAAAAATGCAAAGCAAAAACAAGGACATGCAGGAAGGTTTAGCTGAAACATGAGTGGTGGTGGACTGTAATACTCTGCAGCATTACTTGCACAAACATGATCTGCATGGAAGAGTCATCGGAAAGAAACATTACCTTCAACTTTTCATATCCTAAACAACACCTTGATAAGCCAGAGGCATTTTGGAAACACATGCTGTGGACTAAAAATGGAACTCTTTGGTCACAATCACCAGAGGTATGTTTAGAGAAAAAATTAACAGCATTGGATGAATAGAACACCTTTCTAACTGTTAAGCATGGGGGTTGATCAATTATGCTTTGGGGTTGTATGGCAGCCAGTGGCATGGGAAACACTGCATGGGTAGATAAAAGAAAGGATTCCAGTAAATGACTGCAAACTCTGAAAGCACATGTAACACAGTCAGTCAAGAAACTGAAGCTGAAAAGAAGCTTGCTTCTACAACAAGACAACGATTCAAAACATACCTCAAAATCCAACACGAACTACTTCATGTTACTTTTAAATACAAGCTGATGCTTTTCTCTTTTTGGTTCCCTGACTTGACCATCATTGAAAAATCTGTGGGTAGATCTTAAAGATGCAGTGCATGCAAGGCAGCCCAAGGATATCTTAGAACTGGAAGTGTTGTGCAGGAATAGTGGGTGAAAAATTGTTTCTTGTAAAACAAGAATAGAAAGACTCATAGCTGGCTCCAGAAAAAGTCTATAAGCTTTAATATCTGCCAAAGGGGGTATACAGTGCCCTCCACTAATATTGGCACCCTTGGAAAATATGAGCAAAGAAGGCTGTGAAAAATTGTCTTTATTGTTAACCTTTTGATCTTTTGTTTAAAAAATTCACAAAACTTCTCTGCTCTCATGGATACCAAACAATTGCAAACACTTTTGCCAAAAAATATATATTTGTTAAATATAGGTGTGCAACAATTATTGGCATCCTTTTAGTCAATACTTTGTGCTATCTCCCTTTGCCAAGATAACAGCTCTGAGTCTTCTCCTATAATGCCTGGTGAGGTTGGAGAATACATGGCAAGATATCTGAGACCATTCCTCCATACAGAATCTCTGCAGATCCTTCAAATTTCGAGGTCCACGCTGGTGGACTCTCCTCTTCAGTTCACCCCACAGGTTTTCTATGGGTTTCAAGTCAGGGGACTGGGATGGCCATGGCAGGACCTTGATTTTGTGGTCAGTAAACCATTTTTGTGTTGATTTTGATGTATGTTTTGGATCATTGTCCTGCTGGAAGATCCAACCATGGCCCATTTTAAGCTTTCTGGCAGAGGCAGTCAGGTTTTCATTTAATATCTTTTGATATTTGATAGAGTCCATGATGCCATGTATCCTAACAAAATGTCCAGGTCCTCTGGCAGAAAAACAGCCCCAAAACATTAAAGAGCCACCACCATATTTAACCGTGGGCATGAGGTCCTTTTCCATATGGCTACCTCTCTGTGTGCACCAAAACCACCTCTGGTGTTTATTGCCAAAAAGCTCTAGTTTGGTTTCATCTGACCCGAACTCATTTGAAGTTCCAGTAGTGTCTGGCAAACTGAAGATGCTTGAGCTTGTTTTTGGATGAGAGTAGAGGCTTTTTTCTTGAAACCCTTCCAAACAACTTCTGGTGATGTAGGTGACTTCGGATTGTACTGTAGTTTTGGAGACTTTCTGAACCAAAGACGCAACTAACTTCTGCAATTCTCCAGCTGTGATCCTTGGAGATTTTTTGGCCATTCGAACCATCCTCTTCACAGTGCGTTGAGACAATATAGACACGCGTCCAATTCCAGGTTGATTCATAACATTTCCAGTTGACTGGAACTTCTTAATTATTGCCCTGATGGTGGAAATGGTCATTGTCAATGTTTGCGCTATTTTCTTATAGCCACTTCCCATTTTATGAAGCTGAACAACATTTCGTCGCACATCACAGCTATATTCCTTGGTCTTACCTACTGTATTGTTAGGAATGACTAAGGGAATTTGGCCTCATATTTATACCCCTGTGAAACAGGAAGTCATGGTTGAACAATTTCCTGTTCCTAGTCACCCAGGTGTACTAAAAAAAAAAAGTAAACTATCAATGGTAATATACTTCAAATATATTTTTCTCATATGAATTCATAGGGGTGCCATTAATTGTTGCACACCTATATTTAACAAAGATTTTTTTTATAAACCTGTGTTGTGTTTGCAATTGTTTGATATCCATGAGAGCAGAGTAATTCTGTGAATTGTTTTAACAAAAGATCAAAAGGTTAAACAAAAAGACAATTTTTCACAGCCTCCTTTACTCATATTTACCAAGGGTTAGTGCCAATATTAGTGGAGGGCACTGTAACTAACTACTGGTGTGTCCAGACCTTTGCACATGCATGGCAAAATTCATTAAGTGTATAAATGTTCTTTAACATTTAAAAATGATATGCAGAAGACATTTAAGAAAAAAATAAAACAAAAGAGAATTACGGGGGGCAAGTTGGCTTAGTGGCCAGCACGTTTGCCTCGCACCTTCGGGGTTTGATTCCCACCTCTGCCCTGTGTGTGTGGACCTTGCATGTTCTCCCCATGCTTCGGGGGCTTCCTCTGGGTATTCCAGTTTCCTCCCCAGTCCAAAGACATGTGTTGTAGGCTGACTGGCATCTCTAAATTGTCTGTAGTGTGTGAATGGGTGTGTGAGTGTGTGCAATTGTGTCCTGCGATGGATTGGCACCCCATCCAGGGTGTCCCCCGCCTTGTGCCCCGAGTCCCCTGGGATAGGCTCCAGGCTCCCCACGACCCTGTGTGGGATAAACGGTAGAGAAAATTAGTTGAATTGTTTAAACATCAAGAATACAATGCTGTGTTTAAGTGTAGTTAAATAGAATGTAGGTGCCGTTTAATGTTTATTGAGCAGCCTGATGGCCTGCAGATAGAAACTGTCTCTAAATCTTATAGTCTGAGTGCTAATAGCTCTGTAACTTCTGCCAGACAGGGAAATGAAGAACAATGTGTGCAGGGTGATTAGTGTTCTTATGAGGCATGGTGCTTTACTTATGCAACTTGTATTGTGAATGGTCTACATTAATTACTGGTAACTACCACTGTTCTGATGCTCATGACCATCCTCTCAGCAGTGCTCTTTGGTCTTGTTCTGAACACTTGCTGTAGCATGGTCTAAGAAAACACAATATACAACATGTGCTTCGTTTTCTTCCTCAGTTTCCTTGTTCCTTTCCAGGCTCTCACTGCACATTGTAAGTCTACAATATGAAATATTTCTATATTGTAATTATTTTGCCATATTTACCCTGTCTATGAAACCAGAGAACTTGTACGAAACCCACACAAAGATGTGGAGAACACATGACACACCACACAGGCAGTAACCCAAGCTTTGAGGGCACAACACTACCAAAATCTTTTACATACTAATCTTCTGTTTTTTTCTACATTAATCACTACTGTTAAATATGAGCTCAAAGTATACAAATTGATCAAGCTTATTTAAAAAAAGACAACAGTGGCAGAAATGTTTAAAAAAAAAAAAAAAGTTTAACATTTCCATGTTTTTGAACAGAGACAAATATGCATATGCATATTGCAATATGTTTTTTGGCATAAAACCATTTCACAATTTGACATGAAACCTGCCAGACAGGGATGTTTTGGCTCTGACCTTACGCAGGGGAGTTGTGAACAATGCAACTCGCATAGCTTCCATATCTGCATAGTCAGGGGTCATCATAACCCTGGCCTATAGTGTGGTGTAACAGACACTATTTGAGCTATATTTGAGATGACCAAGCATACTTAATATTCCTTCTGAAAATGTGCCGTTTCTCCTTTCTTGCTTTGGAAATCTCTCTCACTGTTTACTACAGGTTATCCCTCTATCCCAACATGCACTTCTGTTGTGACTGAATCAGAGTAAACAGGCCACTGCACACTGTGTGCTTCCTCCAACGACCTGTCCGTCTGCTCACTAGTCTAATCAGTGTAATTTACAGAGCTGGGTTTGCGGTCAGTTGGCCGGACTGATTGGCCAGGACTCCTGGAGCAGGGCCTAAACCTCCCTGAGCATTTGGCGGGGGACAGCATGGCCATATGTCTGCTTTAAAATGTGTGACTGGCTGCAAGGGTTGAAGTAGTGAAAAGAAGGAGGGACAATGTGGGACTAGTTTAGAGGTCACAATGAGTCGGAGTATTAGATGATGTCATCATACCCAGAAAAGGTATTAAGTCAGGAAACAAGCAGGAGAGAGATAAATGGAAGGTTTGATTTAATGGAAGTTTTGGATGGTTTCTGGAAAACTTGTGGTGTCACATGTAAATAATCTCCTCTCCCAACACTGACTGCATAGCAGTAAGCCAAATACTAATTGACTGGCTGCCTTCACAGCATTAGTAAACATATGACGAGTCACCACCAATTTGACCACCATTTTGCTTCTTTGTTGATTGATTGTTTTTTCCCAGTCCAATCTGGCTCGCACTACATTGGTTAGGGCACACCTTCCTTCAAAAAATGGTATTTAACGAAGGGATGAATTGTCCAGTATATTACACTGTACAATGTATGAAGTAGCTAAATTCCAAATGTGGACTTATATAAGGAACAATAGGGTCGATTTAGAGAGAGAGAGAGAGAGAGAGAGAGAGAGAGAGAGAGAGAGAGAGAGAGAGAGGTGCCACATTGGTGTGTGTTCTGAGATTTTAGAAGAGGTCATAATCCACCAAATGACTGTGTCAAGTCAGAGATACTATTCTGGTCCAGCTCAACATGCAGTGTTCAATATCGGAAACAATTCACTAATTTTGATTTATCTTTGTGAATCTGCCTCTGTGTAATCTGGAGCAGTGGGAATACATTAATGAACATACAACAGCAAAACAACCAGTAAAATATGCCTCTGTTCATGCTTGAGTCCCATTTCTTTGACCTTTTTTCAGTGCTTTAACTGTGTGTCTGCGCTCCTCGATGGCATAGACCATTAGTGTCCTGGCTGCACTATTTCAGTGATTGTTTCTGATTGTGAATCAGCAGGGTAGCTCTAAGCCAGACACAGAGAGTTCTGATTTCACCATCAATGTCATGTATATATCTCTGTTAACACTTTCTGAGCCACTCCAAGTCATGCTTATGTATGTGCATATGTATGTGTGTTCCTTATTTTGGAATTATTCATGTGTGGAATATGAATGAATACTGGATATTTAAGATGGAACAGACAAAGGGATGCACACTGATCATATTAATATCACCACCAGAGTAAACCTGTGTTCTCAGGAATAAAACAAATGTCATGTTAGTGAGATGAGATCACTTCAGTGGTGCATTAGTGCAGCCAGGGCTGTGATATTTGGATAATGAAACCTTTCTTGGTAAATTTCAACTCTGTGCTAAGAGAGCTTTGACAGAATGTGATAGATTAGTAACTCTAATTACACTGAAAGCAGGCTGCAGATAAACAGGCACTAAATCCAACAACATATTTGTTAAATGAAACAGTTATATAAACTTTATTTTAAAAAAAGTTTTATAGACACTTTATTATACCTAAAACTATAATAGAGACCCAAACATTCTACTAAGATATTGTAAATAGTCCATTGCACAATATTCATCCAAACAATCATTTTCATTCAGCCTTCAGAAGTTTTAACTTCTCACAGCATGTCATGACCAAAATTAAGTTATTTACTATTACAGTAAAGTATGTATAGTATGTTATAACTTCAGACCCCATTTCCCTGTGACTAAAAATTATTTTAGCTTCGTTTAATTTTAGTTTTGTGAGAATGTGGTAGTGAAACTCATACAGTACAGTAATGTAATAGTGAGACACATTCAGTAACAGTAACAGTAACTCATACAGTACAGATGTTGAAATGTGTGTAAACATTAAGTGGCGCATTACACACTGAAAGACAGCTATCACAGAACTGAGAGCTGAGTAATTAACAAATTAACTAATGGTTATGATCAATCCAGAACATTCTGTTTTGCCATTTTTGCTAAAACAATAGTGTACCAGGTTACCCCAGTGAGCAACATAATTCCAAGATATGTAGAAAACACTTTAACCCACTACCAACCTGTGGTTGCCACATAGTTGCTTTTTATGGCACTAAACTAGACATCCGGCAGAAAATTAAACAGTTAATTTTTTTAAAATCATAATCTCAGAAACATTTATAGCCAGAACAAAAATACATACAATACCAGTTTAGACATATGTGCTCACTGCAGGGGTTTCTTAAAATTGACAATTTTCACAAATATCAATATTATGAATAAAAAAAACTGTTAAACAAAAACCTATCTACCTTATATTTTATTCATAGCATCCCTGATGAAAATTTTACACACACTTGGCATTCTCTCAAACAGTTTCACGAGGAGCCTTTTCCATTTTCTATTAGTCTTGAAAAAGTTCCTATATATGCAGAGCATATTAGCTGTTTTTTTCCTAAGTGCTACTTGTTGGGAGAGTATTTTAAAAATGACTGGTCTGTTTTTGAAATAAATCTATACATACACTAGGCATCAACTTCTCTATTTAAATTTCTTTGAAAAACTAAATGAAAAATTATCAAAAACATCTTTCAGTCAAGTCTGTCCAAGCGTTTGACTGGTACTGTAAATTCAAACATGTTATAAACACATCAGTTCCTCTTCTTGGTAATCATCGTATTGCTTGTGCTGGTTGTCTTCCTTCAGATATCACCAATACCTGGGATTTTCACATTTATTTCAGCTACTGTTTTCTGCTCCATATCTATTAATAATATATACTTTTCTATTAATCAGTCCGTACAGGATTTCATGGAGTTTTTTTGTGATTGTTGTGGCCAAAAATGCTTGATTTTGCTGTGGCTTTTTTCAACATTTGCGATGCAATTTGTGGAGATTTTGTGATTTTTTTTGCAGAAAACTACTTGAATTGGCAAAATTGCAATTGTAATAATTGTTTTACACTGTCTTTCACAGTGATGTTTGTTGGTAAATGAGACCTTTTAGAGGGCTTTGGCTGAATGTGTGTTGTGATGATGTCACATGATGCGTCTTGGCCCAAATCTGCAGAAAATGTGCGGCAAGTTTGAAAAATTGCAAGCTCGCGGAGTTTGCTTGATTTTGTGCTCGCAAAATCGCAAAATCCTGGAATGACTGATTAATGCTAAAGGTTTCTTCACTTCTTTCACTTGTATATATGTCTGGCTCTGGAAGTCCTAAAGGATCTTAGATACATGAATGTTGTTTTCCACCATTCTCTGTTATTTGATTAGACTGGGCTACTCTGCACAGTTGGCACCATAGATTTCTCCTGATTATGGTACAGTCACGTTTTGATATACTGCTGAGTGCTTGTGCGTCCATGATTAGTGCCTCTGTGCTGGGAAATACATTTTTAGTTTATGGCAGCATGTTTTCATATCAGCACTTCCATGGGTTTATTTTTCTTGTGGTTCCTGTGTGTTCAGAGGCTCCCCAGCTATTTGTATGTCAGTCTTATATGTCAGTTATATAGTACTTCCTGACCTCCATCCCTCCATTAGCCAGCCACTCATCTTCTGTTCAAGTTCTGGATACCAGTGCTGTAGATCAGAGTCAGTCAGTGTGTCTTCAGGCTTGAAGCCCACTTTCAAGTCGTTCATATACAGAAGATGGCTGCACTGTATGTAGCTTCACTCTTATTGAAAATGTATCTGCATTCATTCTTCATGAGGATCTAGGTTAGAGGATTTGGGCCTATGAGTGTGTGTATATTATTATGATTTTTACACTTTAATAGAAACACCTGGACAAGAATCTGAGACTTTCATGGTCACAGACTCGACCAAATCTGGACAGTTGAAGACTGGAGAAAGACCAGGTGATTTTTTTAAATCTTCATCTGTCCAGTTTGGGTGAGTCTGTGCTCACAATAGCCTCAGATTCCTGTTCTTGGCTGACATGAGTGGAACCCAGTGTGGTCTTCTGCTGTTGTAGCCCATCCACCTCAAGGTTTGATGTTTTGTGCATGCTGAGATGCTTTTCTGTTCACCACGGTTGTAACGAGTACTCATTTGAGTTACTATATATTTCCTGGCAGCGTGAACCAAACTGTCCATTTTCCTCTCTCATCAACAAGGTGTTTCAGCCTGCAGACCCTCTGCACACAGGATGTTTTTTATTTTGTTTTTCACACCATTCTGTGTAAACTCTAGAGACTGTTGTGTGTGAAAATCCCAGGAGATCAGCAGTTTCTGAAATACTCAAACCAGCCCATCTGTCACCAACAACCATGCAATGATTAAAGTAACAGAGATCATATGTTTCCCCCAGTCTGATGTTTGATGTGAGCATTAACTGAAGCTCTTCACCTGTATCTGTATGATTTTATGCACTGTGCTGCTGCCACATGATTGGCTGATTGAATAACTGCATAAATGAGCAACTGTACAGGTGTTCCAATTAAAGTGGACAGTGAGTGTATTTCACCCTTGATGCTAACCAGTTCAATTGCCTTTCAGTGAAGCTCTATGGTTTTTCTCCATGAGGCCATGTGTCTAACCATGAAGAGTTAGAGAGTGAGAGAATGAGAGGACATCAAGGAAACAGAGATGGCATTGTCCTAAAGTCTAAAGACATTGTGTATTCAATAAGATCTTTCTCTGCAATTTCCATTTCCATATAAATATTCTACATGTCAGCTGGAAAAGGGTAATGACAGGATCAGTCTCTCTCACTTCCATGAGGTTTCAGAAATCAGTATGCTGGTAATGATTTCCACTTTGTATGAGACTAGGGGATACTCTGAAACACTGCAAAGAAACATGACACACTCCACCAACCCTTTAAAACAAGCATGCCCCACTATCATGTTATGCCTCATAGGATCTACCATACTTACCAAGTGATTGACAGAATGAAAACAGGTCATCTAGAGCATGAGGCAGATCTTTTTTTTTTTAACATGCCAATCGACTTCACTGTAGTGTTGAAGATTCTATATTATAATAAGGTGATATTAGGCAGAATCCGCTCTTACCAGTGCATGTATAAATAGCCCATAATGCTAAAAGGTCACGGATGGATTTTTGTACAGAACTTTACATAGCACATAAAGACTTTCAGAAAGTCTCGACCCTGTAATCCAGTGTGAAGTGTCGTTCCTCAGGCCTGCCATATCTAAGAAGTATTCCATCTATCATTGAGCCTTATCCTGCTGTGGCAATGCTGTGTGGATCTCACACAGTGACTCACCACTGCATAGGAGCTGAGAGGAGGGTTTGAAAAAGTAGTAAAGCTGACAGTTATGTGGGCCACGTAAGGAAAATAAATAAAGAATGTGCACATCACTTCTTCTTAGTTGTTTCATTTCACATTTGCAATCCTTTATCTTACTTACTAATGCTAATTTCTGAAATGTTGCCAGAAGAAAATGTAATAAGGTGTATATAGTTTCCATCAATTTTCCATCAAAAAAGGAAGATGAAGAAACATTCTGAAGATAGAGAAACAAGATGAACTAGCCAAAGACAGTCATGGAGAGACTGCAGCACACACTTGCAATATTATAATTTATTACAAAATCTGTTCTCATCACCATCTTCCCATAACTGATATGTACAGTAAGCTTGTCCATTGGCAGGCAAGCTAAAAAGTTAAAAAGATAACATATTGTCTCTTATCCATAGGGCTAAACAGTTACTACAGCCTTGAGGCAAACCCTTGAACCCTTGCACATGGTTTGTTTTATCTCTCACATTCTGCTGAGTTAGGCCTATCAAGTATCCATAAAAAGTTACATTGATGACAAAAAGTGACTCAGTGGTTCAGTGATGATGTCCAATATATGTAGTAAATGTGTATCAGTTGTCATCTCTGCCTGTTCTGTAGACTGACATTATGGAGGATTTTGAATTGCACAAGTTATTTAGACTGTTTCGCAGTGACACTGGTCATGATATTAGAAATGAGAGATAAAATCTAATATATCAGTAGCTTAACAAAACTATTAGGGTTAAGCAATTTGTTGTATCACAAGGGCTAAATGGCATAATAAGAATTATGTGGGGCAAACACACACACACAGACACACACACTGAAAGACAGGGCTGCTACATTTATTTATTTTTAAAGACATTTAAATGGTCTTTATTGTTTAACCGTTTGATCTTTTGTTTAAAAAAAATCACAAAAATGATCTGCTCTCATTAATATCAAACAACTGCAAACACAACACAGGTTTATCCAAAAAAAAAAAAAAAATCTTTGTTAAATATAGGTGTGCAACAAGTATTGGCACCCCTATGAATTCATATGAGAAAAATATATTTTATAAATATATTCCCATTGATAGTTTACAATTTTTTAGTACACCTGGGTGATTAGGAACAGGAAAACAGGAAATTGTTCAACCATGACTTCCTATTTCACAGGGGTATAAATATGAGGTAACACATAGGCCAAATTCCCTTAGTCATTCCTAACAATACAGTAGGTAAGACCAAGGAATATAGCTGTGATGTACAGCAAAATGTTGTTGAGCTTCACAAAATGGGAAGTGGCTATAAGAAAATTGCACAAGCATTGAAAATGCCCATTTCCACCATCAGGGCAATAATTAAGAAGTTCCAGTTAACTGGAAATGTTATGAATCAACCTGGAATTGGACGCGTGTCTATATTGTCTCAACACACTGTGAAGAGGATGGTTCGAATGGCCAAAAAATCTCCAAGGATCACAGCTGGAGAATTGCAGAAGTTAGTTGCATCTTGGGGTCAGAAAGTCTCCAAAACTACAATCTGAAGTCACCTACATCACCAGAAGTTGTTTGGAAGGGTTTCAAGAAAAAAGCCTCTACTCTCATCCAAAAACAAACTCAAGCATCTTCAGTTTGCCAGACACTACTACTATTGTTTTGCTTGCAATTGTTTTGTATCCATGAGAGCAGAGTATTTTTGTGATTTTTTTTTTTTAACAAAAGATCAAAAGTTTAATCAATAAGACAAAAAGACAATTTTTCACAGCCCTCTTTGCTCATGTTTACCAAGGGTGCCAATATTAGTTGAGGGCACTGTATACTACCAGAAGGTTCTGTTATACTGAGCACTGTTTGTAAGTGATCTGTGCTAAACTGTATCCTGATGGAAATGCCACTGGAATTGTTATTCTTCATGTCTAAAATTGTTTGACATTATTGTTGAGATGAGGCATATGATTCCTCCTCAATCACTGGCATAGCTCACCCCAGGATCCACTTCTCCTAATGCCAGGCATCACACATATTAGAGCCTACTGTCCATGTACAATCTCCAACTTAAATTTAAGGACAGGCACGCAGCATGCACTGGATAAACCAGATTAGGTTTAATCTGTTCTTACATTATTGATATTAGATAAATGCAGCAGCACTCTTTCTTACTTCATATTTACCTGGGCTCTGCTTAATGTAATTACTCTGAATGCTGATGAATGTAACAGTGGGGGAAATCCATCATGTTAAAAGCTAAAAAGAAATGGCAAAGCCTTATTTATAATAGCTAAAAGTTGAGTTATGCCACACATTAGCAGGATATAACCATCCATTGATCACTGATACACACAAACCTTTTTTGACCAATGATCATTTAAATCCATTTTCCATTCATTTCTGATGCATGTTGGGTAAGGCCAATGAAGAAAAGGTCAACTGGAATCATATCAGAGTGAGTCCACATGGAAACATGGAATCTCATATCAGTGAGAAAAACATATGGTAGATACTGTGATTTCATTCACTGTGACATACTGTGGCATTTCAATAAAATTTAACTGACATATCTTTTATACTGTAAAAACTATCTTCATGAATATGCTACAGAAGTGAAAAACCTGTGTTTGACGGTTCCACAATTGGATAAATATGCTTTGCTGAATAAAGATGACATCATAGTCTGAGACTGTGACTGTGAGCTGAGGGAGGCTGACAGCAGAGCACGTCTGGGTGAAGAATAAAGAATTTTATTAGAGAGCCATGCTGCCATCTGCTGTTCTAAACAATAAATGCAGAGCAGAGACTAAACGCCGATCATTAAGGTGATCATGATTAAAATAAAACAAAATAAAATAAAATAAAATAAAATAAACAGTAAAAAAAAAAAAAAAAAAATTGGTGTAACTATGCTTTTCCTTTAAAATAGTTTAAAATTGAAATGATATGAGAGATATTGATATTGATATTGATATTGATATTGGAGAACAGTTTTTCTGTATTTTCTGTAGTGGTATGTTACTTAGACTTTGAAAATTTCACCGTAACATTTTATTTTTATTTTTTTTTGGAAAAAGAATATTTGGAAATCTAAAAAAGAAACGATGGACTATATTATACTAACACAGACATAAAATAAATCCAAGACACAATTTATATACAAAATGAGGTTGTCTAAAATTTTTGCACATCCTCGAAATTCTAGCATTCTAGCATCTAACCAGCACAAAGGTAAGGTGGTGATGCCAGTTTTATGCTGAACACTCTCTCTGATTCCTGCAATGTTTAGATGTGTTATGGTTTCTTTCTTGAACTGATAGACAAAATCTTTGTGAATACTCACTATGAATGCTAAAATAGTCTGTGCTGAGATTATTATATCGATTCTACAATAAACAAGCAGTGAATTTGATTTAAGCTGCACAATAAGCTAGATATAGTTGTGGAGTGAAGTCTCAGAGGTACAACCCCATTTCCATAAAAGTTGGGATTTTTTCTAAAATGCAATAAAAACAAAAATCTGTGATTTGTCAAGTCTCTTGAAACTTTAATTAACTGACAAAAGTACAAAGAAAAGATATTCAATGTTTTCACTGACCAAATTAATTGTATTTTGTAAATATAAACAAATTTAGAATTTGATGCCTTCAACACACTCAAAAAAAAGTTGGAACAGAGGCATATTTACCACTGTGTTACATCACCCTTCCTTTTAATTACACTTTTTAATAGTTTGGGAACTGAGGATACTAATTGTTGCATACTAATACCAGACTTCAGCTGCTCAACAGTCCTTGGTCATCATTATCTGATTCTCCTCTTCATGATGCGCCATAGGAGACAGATCTGGACTGCTGGCAGGCCAGTCAAGCACGCTCACTCTGTGCCTACGAAGCCACGCTGTTGTAGCATGTGCAGAATGAGGCCTGGCATTGTCCTGCTGAAATAACCATGGACTTCCTTGGAAAAGATTTTGCCTTAATGCCAGCATATGTCTCTCTAAAATCATAATATACGCCTCCGCGTCAATGGTACCTTCATACTTATGCAAGTCACCCATGCCATGGGCACTGATGCACCCCCATACTATCACAGATGCTGGCTTTTGCATCTTTTGCTTATAACAGTCTGGTTGGTCATTTTCATCTTTGGCACGGAGAACTTGACGTCCATTTTTCCAGAAAACAAGCTGAAACGTGGACTCATCTGACCACAGCACACATTTCCACTGCCTTTCAGTCCATCTGAGATGAGTTCGGGCCCAGAGAACTCGCCGGCGTTTCTGCATAGAGTTGATGTGTGGCTTCCTTCTTGCGTAACAGAGTTTCAAGTTGCATTTATGTATGCAGCGGCGGACTGTGCTAAGTGACAATGGTTTTCTGAAGTACTCCCAAGCCCATGTGATTATATTTATCACAGTAGCATGACGATTTCTCAGGCAGTGCTGCCTGAGGGCTTGAAGGTCACGCACATTCAACAGTGGTTTCCACCCTTGCCCTTTATGCAATGAGATTTCTCTGGATTCCCTGAATCTTTTCACAATATTATACTCTGTAGATGGTGAAAGACCTAAATTCTTTGTAATCTTACATTGAGCAATGTTCTTTTTGAACTAACTGACAATTCTCTCACGAAGTTTGTCACAAAGTGGTGAGCCACGACCCATCCTTGCTTGCAAAGACTGAGCTTTTGGTGGATGCTCCTTTTATGAACAATCCTGATACCCTCCTCTGTTACCAATTAACCTGATCCTCCAAAATGGTGTTACTTGAATATTCTATAAACTTTTCAGTCTTATTTTGCCTCTGTCCCAACTTTTTTTTGAATGTGTTGAAGACATCAAATACTAAATTTGTTTATATTTACAAAATACAATTAAGTTGGTCAGTGAAAACTTTTGTCAGTTAATTAAAGTTTCAAGAGACGTTTTTATTGCATTTTAGAAAAAATCCCAATTTTTCTGGAAATGGGGTTGTACATTTATTATACAATCTGCTAAATATATGATTTACCTAAATCTGAGCTGTATCAACACCCCCAATAATAGGGATTGGGGTGGTAACTAGTGCTTTTCATTATATCCAGTCTCTTCTCAGACATACAGTAGCAGAGGAACCTCATGCAGAAAAACACTCAGGTGGTTAATAGCCACACTGATCTTTGTGAGACTAATATAAACTAATATACAACAAATTCAGATGAAATACTTTAGTTATAGCTTTAACTTTAAACACTTTAATTAAGGTAACTATAAAGAAAGGATATGACTTTAAATGGCTGAAGATTTCTGTGGATCACGAAGAGATCTGAGGAAGTTGAAACTACTAATCCATCTCATTAGTGAGCGCCAAGCCGAAGAGAGATCACAGTTAGAGTAACAGAAAATATAGTGATTGTGGAATCTCACAGCTCTCAGAGCCTCTCTGTGGAAGTGAGAGGTAACACACTGCTCAGTGTGTGGCTCTGTGCCACCCTCCCTAAAATAGAGGAGATGGGCAGGGTGTCCAGTGCTTACTGGGAGTCCATGACCGGGTCTTATCTTTAGTCCTCTGGCTACACTGTATGAAATCCCATCTTATTCAATCACTGTCTTGTTAAAGTGCTGTCTATCACCATGTCCTTCCCCTTTAATGATCCTATTATCTCTCTCTCTCTCTCTCTCTCTCTCTCTCTCTCTCTCACACACACACACACACACACACACACACACACACACACACACACACACACACACACACACACTTTATCCTATGGTGGATCTTCTGAACAGTACAATATTCTCTCTCTCATTCATTTACCTATAGAAAGACCCATACCAGACAGATGGCACCCTACTGAAGCCATCTCCTACAGACACAGAAACAAGAGAAACAGATTGAGAAGTATCTTGATGATGTAGCTGTAGTTTATTGCATGGTCCCAGGAGAGACCTGCATGAAGACATTTCAGAATGCCCAGCAGAAATAGATCAACCTACTGATCTACATGGAACACACTTCAATAGGCAGAGCTATTCAATTTAGCGTGAGTGCCAGGCAACAGGAAAAGCATTTACAAGACTGAGCATTTAGCATTTAGCAGCCTCCTGCCGTGGGACTCTTCAAGGCTTTAGTAATTCTATCCTCCTGTGAGAGGAAGTTCTTCCACCATTCTGTACGCCACAGGGAATCCTTCTGTACACTGTAGTGCTGTGCCAACATCCCATTACAAATCCTGTCAAAAAATATACTGAGCCACAAGAGAGCAGCTGAATTACAGAAGAAAACTGAATACGTCAGCTACATAACAAGGATGAAGAGCAAAATTAACTGAGGTAGGCTACAGGAGAAACAAAGATGAATGAGAACATTGCTACTGTGAAGCACTGAACATGAACGATCATCATTATTCAGGATGGGGAAAAAATACTCTAAAACCTTGGCTATCCAACCATCATCCATCTTCCATACCACTTATCCTACACACGGTTGCAGGGGAGCCTGGAGCCTATCCTAGGGAACCTGGGGCACATAGCGGGGGACACCCTGGACTGGGTGCCAACCCATCACAGGGCACAAACCTTGGTGATCCTATAATAGTAATTTACAGTCAGAGCTGTCAGTTAAGAATTTTCAGGAGATAATGGATAATCAGTCTGATTATTCATGGATAATCAGTCCGTACTGGATTTCACAGAGGGTTTTTTTTTTTTATGATTGTTGCGGCCAAAAATGCTTGATATTTCTGCATCTTTTTTGTGCTTTTTTTTTTTTTGCAGAAAACTACTTGAATTGACAAAATTGCAATTGCACAAAATTGTTTTGCACAGTCTTTCACAGTGATGTTTGCAGGTAAATGACACCTTTTAGCTGTATTCATGTTCAACTAATATTTTGGCAACATTTATTCCTCTGTTATCTTCACCATCTGTTCTCATAAATGCTTTTGGGGCTGAAGGCAACCAATCAACATTTTATTTCCTCACTCCCTACATTCCTCTTCTCTCATCTCCCATCTTCCCCCTCTCTTTCTCTATCTCTGTTTTCTGACAGATCAGTGGATCTCCCCAACCCAAGACGCCAGACAGCCAGTCTTCTCCTGAGGCATTCATTATTCTCTGCCAATCAATGTTTATTAAAGTCCAATGATCACGCTGATGGCAGTCAGTCTGCTTTTATCAACATGTAAGAATCTGCAATAAAGTTATATCAATGCCACTTTGAAAAGGGAAAAGACACTTATTAAATATACCCACACATGCAACAGCCAGACGCTGTCACAGAGCTGCTGATGAATTAATGCTGTTGAGAGTTTAACTGAGTTTAGGATGCTTGAAAGCTTGAGGAATGGAAATGACTTTATACCAAGGGCGTATTTACTATCTGAATGGAAGATAGAGAACAATCTATACAAAACACGTCTCATAAGCTTCCAAGGCTTAGTTTGTGGCCTTTTTTAATTAGAGGGATTTGTATGATCAGGGCATTTTACTGCCCCCAAGGTGACTTTCATACTGTCATATCCACACAAAAATCTGAACAGAAAATCCTAATTGAACACATTTCTGGACTGTAGTGAAAATGTTATGCATTTGATATGTGTCTCTTCCTCAAGCAATTCATTTCATTGGAGAAGCATCAGCTGTGACTCAGCACAAGCAGAATTCCATTATGATGTGTTACTGCCCTCTGCTGTTACTCATGAGCAATGATCAACATAAAAATGAACAAGTAACACTGCTGGCTGTATATACTGCATCTATTCCTAGAGAAAAATCTGTGTCATGTCATTCTATTACATAGACATGACATCTTTAACTTGTGAAGAGAAAAGAATAGGAAATAAAAGAAATAGACATACAGTAGATGAAAGATCCAGTCATGGGCCAGTGCATTCTGTCCCAGCAGTCTATCCAGCCCTGCTAAAGAGAATGACAATCAGCAATGAGTTGACTTGACATTGGTGAACACATCCATTCTCCCCTGCTGATCCATTGACCACTGTATAGTCCCCACTCTCAGCGAGGTTAACTATGGATAGGCCCAGCCGAGGAGCTTCTGAGCAATGTAAGAAAGCCGTCCGACCGTGTACAACTTTGATGATTGATGTATCTGTTTGTCACAACATTCAACTGGACAACGCCAAGAAGAACTTTAGGTTCAGTTGTTCAGTTGAACAGCTCTCAATTCTAGCTGGTGGATGTGTTCTGATCTCACACTGGGGCCGTTGTGCCCTTGATCCACCACACTGCCCCCCAAATCACTCAGGAAGGTGTCCATGGCATCCATCTCGCTCTGCTGGGGCACCACCCACAAGTGGACGCAACCTTTTTTTTTTTTTTTTTTTTAGGAACGTCTTGTTTCTCCAGCAACCTAGAGCCTATGCCTGCCTCACTGTAACAAGGACACATTTCTGCCTGTGGTATTTGGGGTCTAACCACAGGCTGACAACTCACTTCTGAAAATCTCTTCCAGCAGTGCTGGCAAGCCCAAGGGGACTACCATTGCAGCAGCTGTCAGCATTCCTAGCATCCTCAACAGGAGCCATTACCGCACATAGTGGCTTGACTGAATCTGTTTGGATAGTGTAGTGTCTGCCACACATGGGGTGTCAGTGTGGCTAGCATTTTCAATAAATTTAGTTCCATAGCAATGAAATGTGTGGCTTGTTATGGTGTTAGGAAGCTCTAATACCAGGTTTACCTTGATACTGTACTAAAACAGAATCTAAGGTTATTGTTGCCTTCTGTTAGAATGGAGAGGTGTGTTGATCAAACGGAAATAATGCTCTTTCTAAACTAAGATTGTGCTACTTCCATACAATTTGAAAGACTACCACTTTAAATTGACACCATTTATGAGTGGTCTGTTTTAGTTGTGATCATTATACCAGGGTGGTATCTTTTTAATTTTCTTTAAGATAGGACAGCATTATCTAGTGTGAAGTGAAATGGTGACTAAGCTTTCAGTCAATTAATCAAGTTCGGTGCAGTCAGACAGGTGATGACTCTGGAAGATTTTCAATAAATCTAGGTACAGTAACCGTGACTCTACAGGTGCATCTCAATAAATTAGAATGTCATGGAAAAGTTAATTCATTTCAGTAATTCAACTCAAATTGTGAAACTCGTGTATTAAATAAATTCAATGCACACAGACTGAAGTAGTTTAAGTCTTTGGTTCTTTTAATTGTGATGATTTTGGCTCACATTTAACAAAAACCCACCAATTCACTATCTCAACAAATTAGAATACTTCATAAGACCAATAAAAAAAACACTTTTAGTGAATTGTTGGCCTTCTGGAAAGTATGTTCATTTACTGTACATGTACTCAATACTTGGTAGGGGCTCCTTTTGCTTTAATTACTGCCTCAATTTGGCGTGGCATGGAGGTGATCAGTTTGTGGCACTGCTGAGGTGGTATGGAAGCTCAGGTTTCTTTGACAGTGGCCTTCAGCTCATCTGCATTTTTTGGTCTCTTGTTTCTCATTTTCCTCTTGACAATACCCCATAGATTCTCTATGGGGTTCAGGTGTGGTGAGTTTGCTGGCCAGTCAAGCACACCAACACCATGGTCCTTTAACCAACTTTTGGTGCTTTTGGCAGTGTGGGCAGGTGCCAAATCCTGCTGGAAAATGAAATCAGCATCTTCAAAAAACTGGTCAGCAGAAGGAAGCATGAAGTGCTCCAAAATTTCTTGGTAAACGGGTGCAGTGACTTTGATTTTCAAAAAACACAATGGACCAACACCAGCAGATGACATTGCACCCCAAATCATCACAGACTGTGGAAACTTAACACTGGACTTCAAGCAACTTGGGCTATGAGCTTCTCCACCCTTCCTCCAGACTCTAGGACCTTGGTTTCCAAATGAAATACAAAACTTGCTCTCATCTGAAAAGAGGACTTTGGACCACTGGGCAACAGTCCAGTTCTTCTTCTCCTTAGCCCAGGTAAGACGCCTCTGACGTTGTCTGTGGTTCAGGAGTGGCTTAACAAGAGGAATACGACAACTGTAGCTAAATTCCTTGACACGTCTGTGTGTGGTGGCTCTTGATGCCTTGACCACAGCCTCAGTCCATTCCTTGTGAAGTTCACTCAAATTCTTGAATCGATTTTGCTTGACAGTCCTCATAAGGCTGCGGTTCTCTCGGTTGGTTGTGCATCTTTTTCTTCCACACTTTTTCCTTCCACTCAACTTTCTGTTAACATGCTTGGATACAGCACTCTGTGAACAGCCAGCTTCTTTGGCAATGAATGTTTGTGGCTTACCTAGTGAACCAAACTGAGAGACCATTTTGAAGGCTCAGGAAACCTTTGCAGGTGTTTTGAGTTGATTAGCTGATTGGCATGTCACCATATTCTAATTTGTTGAGATAGTGAATTGGTGGGTTTTTGTTAAATGTGAGCCAAAATCATCACAATTAAAAGAACCAAAGACTTAAACTACTTCAGTCTGTGTGCATTGAATTTATTTAATACACGAGTTTCACAATTTGAGTTGAATTACTGAAATAAATAAACTTTTCCACAACATTCTAATTTATTGAGATGCACCTGTACATTTAATATAGTGTATAGATTATGACTGAAATGCTTCTTAAATGAAATGAGTGATCAGAAATTATTTCAAACAGGGATAGAGTGACTATGCTTTCTAAATTCATGCCAAATTTCAGTATTAAATCAAAGGTGTGTTGGACAGTAACAATCTTAGCAGTCTGCTTAGAGAACACAAAAGGCTGAGGGTAGCCCTGAAGTCACACCGGATGCATTTCTGTGTGGTCTACTGGCAGGAGATAGAGCAATAGCACACTGTGATAGTGATTCTGGTAGCTCTCAAACTAGGCTTATTGGCTTTATCATTAAACATTAAGTAGTTATTAAATGTGGACTGACAGGTTTTGTGTCCTGTGTGAATTACGGGTAATAGTGCACATAAGAGCATTTTTAAAAAATCTGGGCTTGTGTCCTTGGCACAATAGGAAATTAGTAAACAATTCGTGCTGCAGCTTTAGAGCTCGCTTTCCACTCAGCTCAGCTTTTGATTTTACTGTGCTCATAGATCATTGCTCAGGAAAGAATGTGAGAGAGATCACAAAATATAAATATCCATAGGACAACAGGGCTCAGGTGTGCTATGTTAATCATTACCCCTCTAGTTTTTCCCCCAAACACCTCCCTCCCAGCACGGACCTACTCTAAACCACCTGCTACTCTTATGCAATGAATGGTTCCGGTTTTATTCTAATTGACCCCTCCTGAGTTTAACATAGACACAAATGCTGCTCTCAGCAGGTCTTGTGGATTATGAAAATTAATACTGAAGACTTCAGTGATTACTGCTTTTTTTTCTACTGAAGCAACTAGATCTTGGAGGAAGTCTGCAAATTATCCAGATTTCTGGTTAATGCCTAGAGTGTACTGTAGTTATAAATAGCTGAGATGTCTTGTGGGGTCAATTAGACGAGGATGCTGTATATAGCTGTATTTGGGAGGACTGGACTCATTTAAATCTAGTCATTTAGTCAAATCCAAGTCTCTATTAAGTACATTAAATCGCTGATCAATTATAGTATCACTTACAGTAAGCACTAAGCACACTCACAGTTGTCTGTAAACAAGGTTGGCGAAGAGCAAATCAATGGCAAATCTTAACTGCACAAAACTGAACCACCATTGTTCAACACTGACAAAATGCCTACTACATTAGAGTATTTATTTGGTGATGTTAGCTGTAATGGAAAGGATAAAATGTGCTGTTTACTAAAAATATGCATCTTGGAGAACTTTGCTTGTGGACTGACTAAGATAGGTGTGTATGAATGTGTGAAGCTGCCCTGTGATCTAGGGTGTAATACCGCCGGTGAATCCGGCAGTCGCCGGATTTATCTCGACCCCGATCAGGATAAAATGCAGTTACTAAAAATTAAGTGAGTGAGTAATTTGTGGACATTCTAAAATGTCCACAAAATTTATTCTTCTATTTCTAAAAGAATTTCACACACATTTCACTACACATGCTACAACAGCGTGGCTTCGTAGACATAGAGTGCGCATGCTTGACTGGCCTGCCAGCAGTTCAGATCTGTCTCCTATGGCGCATTATGAAGAGGAGAATCGGACAATGATGACCAAGGACTGTTGAGCAGCTGAAGTCTTGTATCAAGCAAGAATGAGCAAAAATTCCACTTGCAAAACTGCAACAGTTAGTATCCTCAGTTCCCAAATGATTAAAAAGTGTAATTAAAAGGAAGGGTGATGTAACAGTGGTAAACATGCCTCTGTCCCAATTTTTTGAGTGTTGAAGGCATCAAATTCTAAATTAGTTTATATTTACAAAATACAATTAAGTTGGTCAGTGAAAACATTGAATATCTTTTCTTTGTACTTTTGTCAGTTAATTAAAGCTTAGAAAAAGCTTTTATGGGGTTAGTATATAATATTATGTTTGGTATTTTGGATGTACATGTTTCTGTCTGATTGTGAGTTTGAAATACATCAGAATGCAAAGTTTACTGAAGAGTTTTTTGAGCTTTACTGACACCCCCATCTCTTTGGTTTGTTTATCATGTGTTCTTGTTTAATCTTGTTGCTGTTTTGACAAAGGCCTAATTGGCGTAACCACAAGCTTTTCAGCTCTTCTCAGATGTTTACACTTCTTGTCCTTGGACTGAGAGCTGGTTGGCACATTTTCAGCCCCGAAGTGTTCTCATCACTCCTAGCTTGTGTTCCAGTGGGTAGTGGGAGTCAAATGTCATCCTGTCACTGTATACATAGGGCTTGTCATGTTAGCATATCTTTGTAAAGTCTTGGACGTGTACCTACTGTAATTCTAAGTCATATTCCAGGCTTGTTTGTTTCCCAGTTACTGTCTTGCCAGCGTTCCTCTATGCTCTAGTGTTTTCCAGTATTGTTTACTCATATCAGCAACTTGACATAGACAAACATGTTATGCCTCTATCTGCCTGTGTTATGACTCCTGTTTAAGATTATGACTCTTGAAATCGTCAAAATAATGACATTTATTTTTGTCTTACTGTTATTCATGGCCTCTGGCTCAAATGCACCTGCTACTCTGCCAAGAGAAAGGTTTGTGACTACAGTACCATCAATGGCCACAGGAGGGCTTTTTCCCCCACAGGGGGGGTGTGTAGTGCGGCCACTAGGGTATCAGGTGTAGCAAAAAGACTCAAACACCTCAGTGACAATGATCTGGCAAATATATCCAGCCAACAGCAGTTCTGTGGTAAGAAGCTGACACTGATAGGGCTAAAAGATTATTAATTCAAATTGTGCATGGAGGAAAAAGCACTTTAGTCACTGTATGCCTGTCATTTCAGACAGTGTTTAAAGCCCACAGCAAAACTGATGTGCCTGATAAACTCATCCTAGCACCACATACATTAACATGCCATTTCCATGCCAGTGTCACTTCTTTGCTGAGTATGGTCCACCCAAAATAATTCAGCAGTGGTCCCTTTCAATTGATTGACAGTGCACCTACATTACAGATCTTAAAGGAGGCAATGAGTGGCAACATATCTAATGTACATGAACGATCACACACAACATCTAATGGTTTGGTTACTAATAGCAATTAACAATAACTGTGTTTTTGTACATGCACATCTAGCCTTGCAGCAAGTTATTGAAAAAGCAGTTGCAGTGTGTTTTGTGTCATGGATACATTAGAAAATATTAACCCTTTCAACTGGGGTCTTATTGTACCCCAGTACACTCAATGTGTGCTTTTTTTGCTAGGCTTATAGTGAATATAGCGGTAACGTCTGTAACAGTAATAGTATGAAAGTGTTGCTTTTATCTTTAAATCTAACTGAGTATATAAGCTTAACAGAACATTCATTCATTCATCTTCAATAACCACTTTATCCCGGTAAGCATCATGGTTGATCTGGAGCCTATCCCAGGAATACTAGGTGTGAGGTGGGAATACACCCTGGATGGGACACCAGTCTACTGCAGGGAACCACACACACATTCACACACTCATTCACACCTAGGGGCAATTTAGCCTAGCCAGTTCACCCACTGGCATGTTTTTGGGAGGTGTGAGTAAACCGGATAACCTGGAGACATCCCATGCAAACACAGGGAGAACATGTAAAACCACACACAGATAGTAACCTGAGCTCAGGATCGAACTGGGCATCCTGGAGCTATGAGGTGATAAAACTACTCACTAAAGGATGCACATTTCTGTATGCAAAATATTCTAGTCAGATAAGGGAGGGATAAACTCAGTAAATACGTAAGAAGATTTTGGTAAGAGCAAAATACACATCTATGAATGACTTTGTATACTGTAGTGTACAATTAACTTGGAAAATACAGTACAGAGATAGGTCTAAAAAAGACACAACATGCACAAATGTGTACATTTGACTGTAAATGCTAAGACAGATACAATTCATTATCATGCAGTGTTGGTCTACTGAAAATTGGTTTAGCTGTTTCTACAGATGATTCAAGTCTTTGATGTCTGTATTTTGAATAAAGTCAGGTTAGTGAAGTAACACTGACAAAATGTTCTCCCACCTAGCCATCTAAATCTGGATCACTTTTCAGCTTACAAGATGCAAACATCCATCTATCCATGTTCGTTCAATTCCCTCGCTCTGCTCCCTCCTTTAATGATAGGCTCTAGCTGGAGTGCCTGGTGAGACGCTCTGTCTACAGAAAGTAATTTATGTAACCAATCAAGCGCTCATTTGTCAACCATCACTCTTCATTTGAGTGACTGCAGGACACCCGTGCTGTGGTCTCTGGGGTGTTGACATATGTTGTTTTGTTATTTTGATTGCAATTAGTGGATGTGTCTGAGTAATAAAGGATGGTGGAACAGGGCCATGGCAATATGGCCATCTCACAATGACAGAGATAGATAGAAAGAGGCATCAAAAGAAAATTACTTAACATTACACTGATGATATACACTTTTACACAACAGCTAGATCTAAAGGACAATCCACAAGGGCATGCTGACTAAACTGTCTTTCATTCTTTAATTCTTTCTTTCTTTTGCGCTGGAAAAAATGACAGTGGTGTGCGCTGAAGTAAAATTTACATAGGTGCCATTGCATTTCACAAATAAATAAAAACTACTACAATGAATTTTAATCTCTGTATCAATGTAATAAATGCTATAAACCGGTATCACATACTTTAATGCTGGTAGATTGAGATGAAAATCCTGTTTCAGTGTATACCTTCTTCCTTCCCCCCCTTTCTCTGTCTTTCTCTCTCCCTCTCTGTGCCTGACTGACTTCTTATTAGCTAGCCCATATTTCTCTTCAAAAGCACAGATGCCAATAACCTCACTCTGCCCCCTAAATGCTAAATTATTATTATTAAAGTGTGATTGACGGGCCCGCTTATTAATTATAATCTTGTGCACATATGCAGGGTGACAGTAGGAGAGGAAACGGCTTTGTGTGCCAAGGCGCTACCACACAGAAGCTAATTTGCTCTGACACACTATCAAAGTGGGCACATCAGCCCTCCCATGGCAGCTCCTATAGGATGCATGTGTTTTAAAGGGGCATGGCAGCAAGATCTCTCTCTCTCTCCCTCTCTCCCTCCCTCCCTCTACACATACACACACACACACCTACACACACACCCTCTCATGCACCGTTTATAAAGACTACACCAAAGATCAGTAGTATGAGAAGATAGTTCTCATACACACCAAAACACACACCAAGCAAACGAGTATAATCTTGTTATATACCATTTTACACATATAATAAATAGTATGATGCAAAAGTCTTCCTGAATCTTTGAAGAATTTTTAATTGCCTGTTGTGTGTGTATGTGTGTTTACTGAAGTAAAGCCATAAAAAGGTATCTCTTAATTAATTTATCATGTGATATCTCAAGATCACAGGGCATTTTTAAAATTACTGTATACAACTGAATGTTTGTATATCGAATGTCTCTATAATGAATGTGCCAAACCTCCCAAGTTTCATCAAGCAACACAACACTGACATAATTTCCTCATTGTTTTACTTTCTATTTTGTATCTTATAGTACCTGTAAACATAAATTTACAATGTTTGCACTGATACGCACAAAGAGCTGCTATATTGAGCATGCATCACTTTAAGCAGTGTGTTGAGTCTCATGCCCAGGAAAGCACAGGGAGAGCTGTGACTCACTAATGTAATTTATAAAGATGCTTTGTAATGCACTTAAGACGTCCTTATAAAACTTTACCTGCTGGACTTTTACTGCTCTTAGGAATGAAGGGCAGTATTGGTGTGAGATAAATGTCGAGCCAGTTCATATCGACTCCATCAAGTGAGTGAGTGGAGGGCAGGTTTATAAAGGGTTACCTAGGAGAATGGGGTGTGAGCGAAGTGTGTGAGTGGATGTCACTTATTAGGCCATTTATCACCTTTGAATGTAACTTTTATTACTACTAAGAAGATGACCATTGAATCAACACAATCAGGGAAATGCACTTGTAACCCTGCACTATATGACAAGGCATATCTTTTAATAATTTAAGTTATTTTTATTCAGAATTTCTTTCATTCGGATTACATGACGAAACCTAACATTCCAACTAAAATACACATGCAGATATTTGCACAAACTGACAAAACTGAAAAATCATTTACGCAAACTGACACACTGACTCTTTTTTTTGCTACATAGTATTAATCAAGCAAACATCTTACACTACAGTATATACAGTCACAGCACAGCCATGGATGAAATCTACCTCAAAATCTGATCAATAGGGGGCACTAAAACATCATACTTCTCAACAGACAGGTAAACAAGTCCAAGTTATGGGTTTCACCACACACAAACACACATGCCAGCTAGGTGTGAGTGTACAGAGCAGGTAAATTTTCGACATGCCACACGGAGACTTTATATAATGAATTATTACCATCAGTTACAATAGATATACTATTCGACTTCCTCATTTTCACTAATGCATTGCCTCACTGCCTGTTAAACTCTTACTACGAGCCATTATCATGTATAGGTACAGCATGGTGTTTTATTTCTCCATGCAGCTCAGTCACCTCCAACATTATTAATGTAATAGAGATGGCATACATTCGGTAACTTTGACATTTTGCACCAATAAAGGGATGATGCTCCTACTCAACTAACACTTTCATGCAATATTAAATCATTCTTAGGAATCCAAATACACACACACACACACACACACACACACACACACACACACACAGCTTGTGCTCCAGCTCTGTGATGAAATCACAGGTGAAAAATAGGTAACCTGAGTACAAGGAACTGTACGTGAGCCTTAGTATTTGCAGCCATGATGTCTACCAAACGACATTTTTAATGGGCTAAGAGGACTTAAGAGATTAAATTGAAGCCCTCTGAAGCCACTCAGCTCAATTTGTCAGCATGACAATTCATTCAAACGGGCCAGGCCAAGCTCTATAATTTCTCCATCTCACTGCTTTCCACTCTCACAGCGTAAATGGACACCTTGCACTAGTCCTTACCTTCACATTCATCAGGTCCTACAAACCGCCAGCACTATATGATCCCAGAGACCGGTACATTGTTCAGCCTCATAATGCCTGTATGTATATTTCAAATAAAATAAAACACAGCTGCTATTTGAGCAGCCACCTCACTCTAGCAAATGGAGTTCAAATTGCCTGAAATGAGGGAAAAAGTGAGGGGAGTGGGGGAAAAAAAAGGGAGAATTTCTTTCTAGAAAATGACTAATAGCTATTTCTGCAGAAAACCGTGCAATCATGTCGGACTATTCAAAAGGAGAGGGTGCCTAATTTGCCAGTGCATTTTTCTCTCCATTGTACTCCCCTCTTGCAGTCTTCTCCCTTTCTTCCGGCTCCACTCGCTTCACTTCTCCGCCTCTCAGCAGTCATCCCCCCCTCTCTTTCTTCTCTCTAAATGCAAAGATGTACCCAAGGGCAGTGTGTGGATCATGGTCAATCACAGTGCACAGATCTGCATATTCAGTGAGTCATAAATCTTCTATTAGCTGCTTCACTCTGCCTGCCTCCTGACCCTTATTTCACCAAGAGAGCGGGGTCTAGGGTAGACAAGGACAAGCTAACAGCCCACTTCCTCCTCTTCCTCTATCTCTCTGTGACTGACACTCAGTCCAGGTGTTATACACACTTCCTGGGGTCTGCAATCCAATAACTGCTAACATATCCCATCTGGTATTTGAGCACTATTTTCATGATCAAAACTCAAACATAGAGAGATTGTATAAGATCACAGTGTTGGCATATGGGTATTCTCATATTTCTGGTGCACTGGTACAGGTGGTAAACTGACAAAGAGCAGCGTAAATGAAATGGATGGGGTTATAATATATTCATTATGAAGAGGTGTGGTTGGTGATATCTAATTTAATTAACTCGTCGCATTAGTTTTAAAAACAGACTGTGCACAGGTAGCTCAGCTCAGGGACATTTAGAGTTCACTTGGATATTACGTCAGTATTTTACAAATAGACATCTGGCTGAATGCACTTACAACAATATTATATGATATTCCGGACATAATGATATATGAACTGTCAAGTTCACATGTAATGGCCACAACTAAACTGTGTTATTACTTATGGATAAAATAATTTAATCAGTTCCATTTAGTAAGTAGTTGTATGAAATGGGACAGGATTTTCCGCGCTTGGATGAGGTGGTTTAGTTATGACAACTTTAAAACAAAATGGATTTGGGAATGCCTCTGTGCCCATAGATTTCGGTTGTCGTACACCCTCTGCTATGCTGCTCCACCCACATCAGCACAGACACTTTCATTTCACATAGCAAAAATAGCAGCTAGGCAGTTACAAGAAAAAATTGCCTTGCGTCCAAATTAGCTATACATCAGCAATATATCAAATCAAGCCCCTTGTGCCTTTTTTCCCTGATCATGGTTCACCTGATTGTTAGGGAAAAGCACAAGATGTCCTAAGATGACAGCAGACACAACACACACTATTAGCGCTCAGCTCTCCTTCAGGAGTACAGGATGTGCAGTAAGGTGTAAAAAAGAAGAAAAAAAAAAAAAAAGTATCAGCAACTTAATGAAGAGAATTTAAAAAAAAAAATTGCAGCACTTTTCTTGTGCCTGAAAATGTCTTCTCACATTGAGATGCTCACTGATAATGTGAGAGTAAGGGGGTGAGAAAGAGAACCATCAGGGATGTGAAAATTAGAGGTAGTAGTTAGATTATCCTTCCACGTCTCCTATTTTTTTTTTTTTAGAGATTCTTCACCCAGTGCAAAATGTATGCAAATGCAATATGGCTGGGAGAAGGAACATTTGGAGCGAAGGAAATTGTGAGACAGCGGAAAGAAAGGAACAAGAGAGAAAAAGAGCTCTGAATGCTGTGGAATTTTCTATGGGTTTCTCATAAATTCGTGGTGGAGGGTGCAGGGTGAATGCTATAACAACTTGCTCTGCCAGCCATCAGCGCGGCGTTTAACGGTAGGCAAAAGCCTGCGTGACAGCAGCTCTCCACATTCATTATTTAAAGCAGACCATCATGCACCACACAGCAACGCGGGACAGCCACGGAACGGCCGCAATACGGCCTCTTAATGATCCTACAGGCCCACTGTGAAAGAGAGAGGAGAGGGAACAGAAGAGAGAGGGGTATGAGGAAAAAAAGTGAAAACTTAGACAGCCAGCAGAGAGAAGGAGAGAGAGAGAGAAAATGAAGGCTAGCCAGAAATAAGGAGTAACACCTCAGGAAGGAGAGAGGGATGGATGGTGCAGGAAGAGAAAAGTAAAGAAGGGGTGACGGAAAGTGTGGAGATGGGGAGAGAGATTCGGTTTCTTTGCCTGTGTCCCACAGAGATGACATCAACTGCTGTTCTTCACATCGTCACATCCATAACTCTTTTTATTGCCACTGTTATTTATGATGTTATTACAACGCTGGGTTAATAAAACACAGGTAAGAAGAGACCAGGGCCGGGGACGAGTCCGTCCACAATTTAGCGCCTCCATTTTTCATTTATTCATTTAACTAACAAGGCAGCAGCTCCAGGCTTAAGCGAAGGATTGATGTATCAGCCAAGTTTTCCCAGCAGGCTAAGCTTAGTCAGGCTTTTTCATGCCTTTTTTCTTCTTTTTTCTACTGGCAGAATGTTGGGGAAAAAGTTATGAGGGTTTGTAGAGAGACAGCCCTGAAGGCGTATGACAGTCCAAGAGTAACCTTTATGTTCCATATATTCCAGCAGCTAAACACAGTAGGAGCGAGAAAAGGAGGGAGAAGGAAGAGAGAAAATAAAAGCACCCTGGAAAAGCTCATATTATTTATAAGGGTCATTTGGGGACTCTTTTTAAGCTTTACTTATACTGTATAAGCAGATGCTCATTTACCTGCTTGTTATTGGTGTAAATGTGCATAAAGAATAAAACACAAATATAGAAACAGAACTGGTAAGATGGACTAATAAGAGGACGACTCATCCATAAAGCAGAGGCAATCATTTCATTTAATGTTCCTTCAATTGGTTAACAGTGCACTTTGAAAGCAGCAATTACTCTATTTATGAAGGAAAATTATCTCTTTCTTTCGGTCTCTCTTTCTGTCCCTTGGCATTCAGTGGCCTTTTGTGGGGTCAAGCGTTGGCATTAAGTGTGACATTTGGCTGAAATCTATTAAAAAAAATAAATAAATAAAAAGCTTCTGCCTGTATAAGGTCAAAGTGCAGATGCTACAGTCAGGCCTTAGCCTTGTCACCCAAAGAAAGAGATGGAAAACTAATGGCAGATAACTAGCTTTGGTGATTTACCATGGCAACTTTGGTCCCACTAGTGTTCAAATTTGCACTCTTTCACACACATTTATACATGCAGGCCACACTTGTACCTGAACTTGAATGTCCGACCTGACACTTTGTCTCTCAGTCCTCCCACTTCCATTACAGGGCTTGGGAACTGGGGCACTCATCTTTAATCATCATAACCTGGGGCTTTTTTCTACATGCCTGGCTTCATGGGTGTGCCCTTACTGTGTCTGTGTCTCCATTCCCTTCTTCTTTCCTCAGTTTGGGGACAAAGTTCACTCTAAACATACTATGTCTATCTGTCTTAACCCCTGTTCCTAAACTCTGACCCACACATACAGTATACATATGCTGAATTGTATACTTTATCAGAGCTGGGGTGGTTCTGTGGTCATGTCACCTTGCAGTTCTCCCTCGGAAATGGGTCAATATAGGAAACGCTCAGAGACCAGCCAGTGCAGACAGAGAGAAGAAGAGAAACGAGTGAGGAAAAGCACCAAAGGGGAGAGAGAGAGAGAGAGAGAGAGAGAGAGAGAGAGAGAGAGAGAGAGAGAGAGAGAGAGAGAAATAAAGAAGCACACACACACACAAAAAAAATCAGAGAGTGGAGTCTAAATCCTTGGCTATAGACCTGCTGTTTTGCATAAGTCAGGCATCTGGTTAAGGGTGAGGAGAGAGCTCATAACTCTTGGAAGGCTGATATGAAATCCGTATGCATGTAGATGTATGTGGACAGTAATGGATTACCTGGCCCTGCTTCCTCTCCCAGCTCGGTCTGGTTTGGCTCAGCCCACCGACCCCGACTGTCTGGAATGTGACAAGATAGCAAGAGGCTGCCAGGGCTGCTGCAAGGCCTGATTTATCTCACCCTACTCTGACGGATGATAAAAATGTCACACCATGATGTTTGAACCGGGTCGGCAGCCGGAAGACCTGCCCGAGAAACCTGTGAGCCAAAGCCGGACCTGCTGACAACACACACACACACACACACACACACACACACACACACACAAACAGAGAATGCATACACCTTTTCAATCACTTGTTCATACAATCTGACCTCAACCAGAACCCTGTGTGATCCCGTCATTTTTCTAAGCCTGCTGCCTAAAATAACTCACAGGTGTAGCACCCTGGCCCATCTTCTACAGCACTGATAACATCAGTCTTCTAACACAAACACACTTTATAGTCGTATATTAAATTTGAATCCATGAAAGACCAGAACTGTGCGCATAATTCTCTATATATCGTTTTGTCAGTGATGAAAGACAGTGTATTAAGCTGGTAAGAAGATAATAATGACCATTAGAGACAACTGCAAATGAACCTACAAATGCATATTAGCTCTATTTTAATAAAGTCTTATAGTCAAATCTGTCCCTAAACCCAGAATGAGAGAAGGGCAAGAAAGTGAAACGGATAGCAACTTCGGCAGACAGAGAGTAAACTAGACAAAACTGAGAGAGAGAAAAATGAAAAGGAAAGAGGCTTCTTGGCAGCAGGCCAAAGTCCACAGACTGTGTCCACGACAACGGAGGGATGAGCCTTTGAAAATCAACCATCCACCCAATTATGTCCTCCTGAAGCAATTATGTCCAATGACACCAGCTCTGCCCAGCTCAACATCGCCTTTCACCAGCTTTAATTATACATGCTAATGCCCCACGTCAGTGACATCACCAAGCCTGTCTCCACCACAGGAAGAGAAATTAATTTAAAATAATGCAAGTTTCAAAATTCTGTACGTTGTATTAAAAAAAAAAAGAGAGCGAGAGAGAAGATTATGCATCGTGAAGGTGGGCATCCATGTGCCTAGCAGGCCAGCTGAGCAATAAAGATGTAACATAGCCGCAGACAGGCCCGGCTCACAGCTTTTAATGTTATTTAAAAGAAAAATATGCCAGCGTGACAGTTTAACACTGATTGATAGGGCTGCTAGTGTAAAGCAGATAAACAAGCAGGTGATGGATTTGCCGTTATCCGAGTGAAGACATTACGGCGGGTGCAGAAGCCGGTGCCAGACACCTATGAGCGGTGGGTGGCCGGAGGTTAGCCATTTTGTGCCCACTCAGTAATGCTGCCTTAATCGCTCCCTATATTTCCAGTTAAAAAGGAGGCTTAATGAGCCAGTTTCACAAGCCCAGAGAAACTGATTATTATCTGAGAGTTCCTACTGAGTTGGTGTTTGTCCAAGTCTCTCTCCCTTCCCCTCTCTCTCTCTCTCTCTCTCTCTCTCTCTGCCTCTTTGTCTCTCCCTCATGATCTCTTTCTCTCAGTAGATGGCACTGTTGTCTTTTCCGTGAAGCATTTTGAATCGCATTCGGTGCTTGATGCCAAGCAGGTCCATGACAGCATATTCTCTCCCTCCTGTCCTTATCATAAGTGTGTGTGTGTGTTGTGTGTTCATCATGAAATAAGTGTTGGAGTTCTTCAAGTGTTTATAGACTTTGGATTGCCCAAACGATCACAACACACAAGTGTGGCAGAGCTATAGCCAGTCGGCTTTAGAATTATTGGCACCCTTGGTAAAGATGGGTAAAGGTGGTTATGAATAAATGTTTTAACGGTTAATTAGCTTAACCTCACTCTGAAAATATTAGAGAAATCTAACCTTTAATCGAAGTAAAAAAAAGATTAAATAAAACAAAAAAAAACAAATGATCAGAAGCATGTGTTGGAATTATTGGCCCCTGCATTTAGTACTTCAAGCTCCGTTTGCCAACATTTGTGTGATTCATTTGATAGCCCAGCCAATGTTGTCTCCCAGATTAGTCTATGAATACATATCAAAGTACCTGCCTCTCTCCAGACCAACAAAACAATAAACACACAACATACACTGTCACACAGGCATAAGTGCAGGAGTCGGGATGGGAAATGAGTGTCTGGGGATGAGGTATCACAATGGAAATTTAAAGGAGTAAGTAAACAATAAAAAACCTGAACATGCTAGACAGTAGACCATTTAGGAAATTTCATGATGCATTGTAGCAAAGGAATAAAGAAAACATTAGAAAATGTAAACCCATCCCTCCCTCTGTACATAATGGAGATGGTGGCTGGACTCTACTGCTTTATTTATCTACATCATGATCCACAACATTTTATATTCATACACAACCCACAAAAGCCAGGATGAACAACAAAAAAGCAATAAAATGGTGCTTTATGTACATCCATAAATATTATACAAATCATTACAGTGTTTTTGTGTGTGCGTTCGTGTTCATTTTACATGTGAAAACACACAGCTCTGAGCAGTTTTGCATGTGCGAAACCTGCAGGCTGCAAGGAAGCAACTTTTCAGGAGGCACAGGCACAAACTGTGAAGAGATGGGCTTAATTAAAAACCGCATGAATATGCATGAGACACTTGTACCGTTCCAGTAATTACATATTGAAAAAGGTTTCATGAGCTAGGGAGGCACTGGCGAAAGTATTCTTAAGTGATATCTAATTCCAGCACAGCACAAAGCGTGCAGATACAAGAGACAAAACACTCTCTGCAAAACAACAAAGAGATTTTAAATAGTGCAGGAAGTGGTTAGGAATAAATAAGAAGTGGAGAACCATTTTAAAACAGTGGTCCATTGTAAAGCAAAAAAACAGCAACAGCTAGCCTGTTTTCAACAGTGCTTTACTAAATGTCATAATCTGACCTGCGTTCCTAATTATATCAATAAATGACATGGCCTAAAGCTTTAAAAGCATAAATCATTCATCATCTCAAACATCCAGCCATCAAATGAAAATGTCCAGCACGAATGCAGTCACAGCGTAACCATAGGGGCAATACTTCAACAACACAGAGAATTGAAAATGACAATATTAGCTTAAGATGTGATAATGAGCATCTCCATGGGAAGTATTAGTGTCTCTGATCTTAAGTGACATACAGAGGGGAGAGAAGGGGTGGGTGAGTGGAGAGAAAGTGAAGAGAGATACAGAGACAGAGAGATTCGGAGAGGGGGAAGAGAAGGAAGGGAATTGCAATGGCAAGTATGATAGGATGGTTAATCACCACTTTGCCCGGTTAATTTTGAGCCCCCATGGTAACAAAGCATGTTTTATTCAAACAATTTATTAGCTCCCTATCTACTCTGGCACTTAACACTAAGAGCAGCAGTGTGGAGGGTCTGCAATGCTCACTATTTACCAAAGATCACTGGAGAAGATCACAGGCCTTGACCAGACAATCTATAAATGATTCACCAAAATATGACAACAAACAGCAAAAAATGATCAGATCCTATATATCCTTTTACGAAAAAGTTCCTGAAGGTGCACAAAACATTTCATCATGCACAGTCTACATCACAATGGTATTTATTTATTTATTTTTACAACTCTGATCATTATATTCACGAAAAAGTACATAGCAATAGCTAGACTGATTAATTTCATTGAGAGAAAATGTATACAATGAGGACATGTGCACAAGGTGATGAGAGGAGAGAAGAGAATAATTTGGTGCGTATCTGAAGATTACAGGGGGTCTTATTCTGCTTTCTCCATTTCACCATCTTTTATTTATTTATTTACTTCATCCTGAATCTTGAAATTTGGCATGATAGAGGTTTCATACAGCGAGCCTTTTTTCACCCAAACTTGGCAAGTCTAGATATTAGATAAACTTATTACTAAGTTTGTTTTGGGTGTACTGTACTTCTGTTAATTGACCATTTACTTACACAAAGCACCTCAACATTCAGAATGTCAAAAAAACAAACAAAATAACAACAACAAAAAAACTACAAATACTGCATTCCACAATGTTTCTTTCTCTCTCTCTCTCTCTCTCTCTCTCTCTCTCTCTGTATATGTGGTTAAGTATGGGCTATACAAGTGTTGAAGTGTGGAAGGAACTGTGACATATTATTTGGGCTACACAAACAATGTACTGAGTACAATTATAAAGTTAACTTTAGTATTGCTTGTTGTCGGGGTAGAGATTAATTAAAAAAAAAAAAAAAAAAACAATCAAAGGCAAAAACGGGCATGTGCACAATGAGGTGATGCACAAACATTGTGTTAAAGAATTGATCCAGTGTGTTTTAAGCAAATCGCATTGCAATGGTTTGCATCTGTGCATGCTATATACTCATGACACAACTTAATGAACAGGTAAAACGGTGGTGTAAAACAGTAATTAGTGAAGTAATTATATTTAGTAAAGTAATTATAAGATACAGTAATTATATCTCATAAGCAATATTTTATGCACATATTGCTAAATTTGCACATCTGTGAAATTTCCATGTGGAACTTTTAATGTTGTTGTTATTGATGAATTTTCATTAAGCACACTTCCTACAGCAGGACATTACACATTATATATGCATACACGTTACAAATATAGATCTGCAGTTATTGAAATGTAGAAAAAGACAGTGTGTTGAGAAAACACAAATATGAGGGATAGGAAGAAATTAAAAAAAAAAAAAAAAGAAAGTGAGAGCCTGTGATAGAGGACGGAGAAAGTGGAGGAGACGGCTTGGAGACAGTAGCATCAGGCAGGGTACTAATGGCTCCCAGTGCTGTGAGACACAGGCATTATGCAGAAACATGCTGGCCATATGGAAAAGACAATGAAGTACAGTAATTAAAACAGAAGAAAGAGACTGAAGCACTGTGCCATAATTAGAACACTGATTAATCAGCTGATAAATTTATCTTGATTAATGTTCCTGATTTTCTCTTCATATTGACCTGAGCCAGTTGGGTATGGTCCAATTAAATTTAAATTAAGCCGCAGAAAATTCCTCGTCAGAATGGGATGTCACAAGACCCTGTAGAAAGCGTAATTGTTTTACGAGAGACATTATATATATATTATAGGTACATATTTTTGTCATAGCAAAGGCTTACAAAATTTCCATGATGAATTATTTTATCTTATTCCTTCTCCACCTTGTGTTGAACCATCTGAAGATCACAAACACCTATACTTGTTCTGATTAAATTTAATAAGTGGTATATTTTGATGCTTTAATCAGCAAGGACCGTGTTTTTACATGACTCCTGAGACCCTCTGTTCTTCCTCTGCTTGATACCCAGCATTACATCCAAAAAGTATATAAAGAGATGGACCCACACCCACAAAAAAGAAAAACCTCACAAACGTCATTTGAAGCAAGCAGCAGTTCTGAAACAGCCCAGCTCCCCGGGTGGTTCCTCTCAACACTGGCCCCTCTGACACCAGCCCCTCCATCACAGCCAAAACTAATCTGCTCAATATTACACAATGGCAGGTGCATTTATTCTGTCAATTAAGAAGAGAGGAAAGAAACAGTTGGGTGGCTAAATGAAAAAGCTGGCTTCCTCTCTCTCGTGGCCGTGCTGCATGGCGATTGAGTCCAGTTTGGGCCTGCTGGCTGGGCTTCAGCTGACTGGCTGGCCGCCAGCCCCTACAGAGTCACTTTGGGCAGGTCCTGCCAGCCATGCTGGTCTGCCAAAGCCTCTTCCAGTAGAGTTAGTGGAGGGCACCGCTACTGTCACCAGCGCCCCAGCAGACTCGACCCACTGTGCCATGTTAATTCGCTCAGATCTATTTAAAAGCGGGGTGACAGCTCTGTTACGGATGGGGAGGTGGCGAGGGCAGCTGCTTCCGTACACACACACACACACACACACACACACACACACACACACACATGTTGTGGAATGCAGTATTTGTAGATTTTTTTTTTTTGGACATTCTGAATGAATGTCCATGTTTAATGGTCAGTTAACAGAAATACAGTACACCCAAAACAAACTTAGTAATGATATCTAATATCAAATCTTGCCAAGTTTGGGCAGAAAAAAAAAGGTTCACTGCATGAAGCCTCCATTATATCAAGCCAAATCAGGATGAAGTAAATAAAGAAATAAAAAACAGTGAAATTGAGAGAGCAGCAAAAGGCCCCCTGTAATCTTCAGATATGAGGTTTGCTAAATTAACATGTGGTCTCCAGTCGAGGGAGGCACACCACGGGGTATCTCATCGACACGGCCAGAGAGAAATAAATAATAATAAATAAAACCACCGAAAGCTAAAACTCATCTGCAGCAGTCGAGTAGGGGAAAGCTGGGAAGAGATCCAAAATTTTGCTCACCAGTTTATATGCAATGACCCACTCCTGATGGGGGCCTCGGAGCTCATCTAGGCCCCTTTATCCTCTCTCTGGTGGGATCCAAACACCATCAAGCCTGGATTGTGCTTGTAATTGACCATTAGAGAGCCAGGTACAAATCATTCAGCTATCTCCCTGAGACAAAGACAACAACAGCAACACTACATGACAACATTCCATTAGTGCGGCATTTAAGGGGGCTTACAATCCGATATTGATTGAATGTGACAAGCAATGTGCAAATATCCATAAACATTTGCTTAGCTTTCGGCATCTTCCAGTGTTAGGTACTTTCCATTTGCTTTGGAGTGTAAATCAAACCTAAAGTGGCAGATGACACTTGGTTCTATTCAAATGTTCAGGAATCTTATTTCTTCAGAAGGGCCATGAGCGCTGATGCCATGTCTCCTTCAGACGCTTAAGTTTAATTACGTGGAAACCTTCCTTTCCCCAGGCCATAGCACAGAAATGTTTTGACAAGTAAGTATTCATACTGACAATATTGCTCAGGAATTATTTAGGATTAATAGAATAGAGCAGAGCAGATAATATTAGTCTATTAAAAACAGCAGGCTGCGCTGGTGCATTGATATTCAATGTTGCGCCAGCGATAAAAATGATTATTAGTCTATAAAACCTGCACTAATTTAATTCAGACCTTGGGATTCCAGTGCACTGTTAGCCCCTGAAATAGCACAATAGTTACTGATCTAATAAAACCCTGAAATATGAAATAAATAAATATGTGAATGACTCTGGGTTTGACATAAGCTGACAGCATTGAATAGGAAATTAGCCACAAAGCCGTGGTAAAAGTCTATTACTGGGTTCGGTATCTGTTTAGCAGCCATATGATTGGATTTGACATATCTGTGAACAGGTGCACATTTATCTCCTAAGTAAAATAAAGTGACTCATTGCTCATTTCAGTGCCAGTATTTACAAAAAAAAAAAAAAAAAAAAAAAACCCAAGCATTCAATAGGTCTTAAATTTCTATTTCAAACGGCAAGAAATAAGTCATCTAAAAAAGAAAATATGTAAATTTTTCATTAGAGCAATACCAGAGCTCAATCTTGGTCCACATTTTGCACAGTTTATGCAAGACCTTTTTTTCTCTGTGGCCTTTTTGATATTCTAATAACAGGCGGTGAGCTGGACGCAGGTGTGGTGTTCTGGGCAATAACAAGGCCTGAATAATTACTGCCGCCATATCCATAACAGCCCCAAACCTCCGAAGTGTGTTCAGTCTGTGGAGCCACTTCTTTGCGGTGCGCAGAGCCGTCTCTCCAATGGTAAATGGCAGAACTGGGATCTTTTCCAGATTTAGTGATGCCCAGTTAAAGGGAAATAAAGCTGGCAATCCTCAGGAGGACCCTCTAATGTCTCTGTTAATTGTGAGTTATGGGTAAACATTGCAGGCTTGCTGAGGTCAGACCTGTCAGCAATAATACTTTTCCGGAAGAATTTACGAGCTGGCCCTGTTTATTCCACTGTAAAAGGAAGTAACAGAAGGCATTAGACACGGCCTGCTGTTGTCATTTGTTTTGGCTGTTGTTTGGTTGTGTCATTCATTCTTCCTGTTATGTCTTGATTCACGTTAAATGGAAAGAGCTACTCATCAGAGCTGTGTGATGGTGCCAGTATTAGTGGATGTGACTCTTGGGCATGCTGGATAGAAACACAGCATCTTGTAGTGATGCCAGATAAGATACTCAAGACATAGTGAAAGTTTTCTTTCCAAATTCCTCCCTCCATACATGCAAATTTGGCCAAATCTCACAAAAGAATTCCAGGTAAGGAAATGTACAACGTCATGTAGTGTGAGCCATTAAAGAGTTAAAGATAGTGTAGAGTGAAATAGATAGGCAGTAGTGTAGGATGGTATTGGCATGCTCTCTGGAGGGCATCCTCCCTGGAAAAGAGTGGAATTAGACGCATCCAGATTCAGGCTCAAGCCTTGGGAAAAGTTCTGTATGGGGTAGCATTACTTTAACAGCTGTGTAAATAACTTTAATTCCTTCTTTGGATGGGCCTCTGGCCAGTTACCAGATCGCACAGTCAACACAGAGCTAATGATACCAAAGCCCTCGCTGCTTGCTCTAAAACCTCCAGGATGAATTGAGATCCTCGGCTCCTAAAAATACCAGCTCCTCGACACCTCCTCCGAAAGACCACCTTGTGCCAACAGAAGGAGCAGATGAAGCCGAGAGCACACAGGGGAAAAGTGTTAATAAACCCAAGGACAGGGAGAACAAGTGTCTCTCCATCTATCACCATCAGGACCAGGACGCCACAAAACTCCATGAAAGACAATGACTCCAACTGAATTATCATTCAAATGTTGCTTGATGGATGGGAACAAAGAAAAAAGTGAATCGTAAAGGGAGGAAAACCACACACAACATGATGGCTACAGACAGTTGATTAATCAGGAGGCTGTGTTGCATATAAGAAGGGTATACTGCAAGAAACATGCATGGTGACAAATGTGAGTGCCATGCAACATGATGCAAAGTGCCTTGCTAATTACATAACAATAATTAATCACAAAGAACTGCATAACAGGCCTCAAGGCTTTGTGCTCCTTTAAGCAGAACAGAGGTAAAGTTCGTCAAAAAAAAACAAGAAGATTTCTCGGTGTTGTTCATGTATATGTTCATCCATGTATGTTCTTCGTTTCTCAACACAAATACGTGCACCTGTATACTCTACATTACTGACCAGAATGCTGCCGAGTCAGATAAAGGCACGAAACGCATTGCTAGCTGCCCTTGAGCCACTCTCGACATCATCCCAGCCCTTCCTCAGCAGGACGGTGCCCTCGGAAACAAAACGCCCGGCTGTATCATCCTGTCACCTGCCCTCCGGCTCCCACCATGCTCTCTGTCCCCCTAACTCCGCCTCTCCCTCCTGCCAAACCTCTCCACCCTTCAGCCAGCATGAAAGGGAACTCTAGCCCTCTAAATACATAAAACATGCAAATGATGGAAGTGACTGACACAGCATAAATAATCCACAAAGGCACATGAGAGGATATGTGGGCTACAGGACTCACTGTAATGATAAATAATGTATTACAGGAGACAGGCCTTGCTTATTTCAGTAGCTTGTGCGATTCCTCACAGACGAATTATTCCACCTCTGTGACTGATAGGCAAACACAACAGACAATAGCAAGGAGTGTGCATTCATCTTCTGTTTTTAGAACTGTGTGGGATGGGATTATTGGTGCTTGCGCTATATAGAGGTGTAAATATAGAGAGGTAAATGTCAAAAAAAAACAGCCAGAATATTCTGACTTCAAAAAAAAAAAAAAAACACTGGACATTCAAAAGTTGTAATAGTAATAGCAAAGTTAATAAAAAATGTAGTGATTTATTTTTCTAACTTTAATTAGAGTGGAATCCTCAAGCATCTCTGTTATCTCTTTAACACAGGAAAAAAAAAATAATCAAAAGAAACTTGGGTTGCTGTTTATGAGGAAAATGTCCACAGCAAAACAACTCCTCCAAGAATCTCATTTGCATCCTAAGGGAGCGGTATCTAGGTAACCACATCGGTATGTGGCTTTGTGACAGTGCTGATGGTGACAGTGTTAAATATGCCCAGTGAAACACACCTCAAACACACATACGTGTACACACACACACACACACACACACACACACACACACACACACACACACACACACACACACACACACACACACACACACACCACCTTGTGGCACGTCACAACCATCCTGGACACCTGGAGGTGTGATCTGCCATGCAGGCCTGAAAAGCAGAAACACTGTGAAATGTCCATACAGAATTAGCAACAGCAATTAGAGGCATTTCAACACAAGAATGAACAGAGATTAGCTGAACCTTGAAGAGACAAATCTCAGAAAAGGAGACTTCATACGGTAGAAAAGTGTGTGTGGGTAGAAAAGTGTGTGTCCACGGGCATGCCAGTGTGCTGAGGAAATGTAAAGGCAGAAGTTAGTTTTTTTTTGTACTTAGAATTCATTTTTTTTTACTCTGACCATCATGGACTCAGGGAGTCAAAAAGTAGTAGATATTCTTAAAAAGAAGTCTGAGAGCTGAGTCAGGAAGCCATCAGTGGCTAAAGAGATGCACGAGAATGACAGGAAGTAAAAAACAAACCTGTCAAAAATGTAACACATATATAAGCTACAGCAGCAACAACAACAAAACAAATCACCGGAAAGAGTAGTGGTAATGAGATGGTGTGGAATAAAAATAAATAATACAATTTTGAAAAACAAGAGGAGGAGGGATGGAGCAGAAATCTAAAACATTAAGGGTGAGAGTGATGGAGAGCGATCAAGAGAGGAAGAATGTGAATTCCATCAGCAGTAGGGAGCGATAATCGGGGGATAGGGGATATGGCAGGGAGGGGCCGCGTCTCGGAAGGGCAGTGCGGGCACAGGTGACTGTCATGTGTGATAATTATTATTACTGTACACCTGCTCCTCCACACTAATTAACTTTGGATATGCAAATCAGCCCTATTGCATCATGGCCCCTCTCTCCTCCCCTACAGATAAGAGGATGTTCAGCTGCTGGATTTAATTAGGATAATGAACGGTCGGACCACTGAGAGAGAGAGGAGGAGGAGGAGAGGGGAAAAGGGATGGAGAGAGGAAGAGAAAATGGGAGGGAGGTAGATGAATGAAAGCGGATGTTAGGGAGAGGTATGGAGGGATTTAAAGACAGGAAAAATCGAAATATGTCAAGGGAGAAACGATATTAGACAAAGCCAAGAAAACAAGCAGGTGGGTTACTAAGTGAGTCTGAAGGAAGCAGAGAGAATGAAAGAGTAATTTCTTCCAGAGTAAAGTCAACAAATAAAAATAATTAGGCCAATGCTGTGGCAAAAGCACACTCACTCATTAATAACCATCACAGATCTGTCTACACCACTCCAATGTGTAGCCCTTAATATATAAATCGGGGTGTATGATGGTCTCCATAATCACTGTTGTTGTCATGACTGTCTGCGTCTCAAGCTGGCGGAGTCGTGATGAACCTGGACTGATGAGGTGTCAGTGAGAGGAGGGGTTGGAGGCAGGATGAAGGCCTACAGAGAAGACAGCAGGTGTTCTGACAAGGGCAACAGCCCTCACGCCTCCATGCGAAAGCCTTTGTGCCCTTCAGCAAAGAGGGGCCTGCTCTCAACTCCACAGCCCCCATCTATGGAGGCTTCCGGAAAGAAGGATAACATCACACCTTTCCATTCGGCACATAGCCAACATGAATCTGAACTCCTGACCAACACAATTCCAGACATGCCTAATCACTATTAACCTCCTAAACTACAAGGACACATTCCAGACTTTCGCCCTTCCACAGCTTGATCTGATCATTTTGTATTGTTTGTTGTGTAGTTACTGGATAATAAGCATTAGGGTTTGATATGTAAGGGACCATAAACATTGTCATCATTATTGTGTTTTATGCTGATGAGCTGATGTTGAAGAATATTTGGGCATGCTGAAAGCTAGAGTGGCTCGCGTTAAGAAACCTGATGCTTAGACTAATTGCCCTGTCAACAGCATGCATAGCAACATTCCCATCTTTTTAAGAAGGCAGTGGGAAAGTGAGAGAGATGTGATCAGACAAGTGAAGGTGAGTGAGGAAAAAAAAGCAGGGGAGTCATTTCTCTTTAGACTGTCTAATTAATCATGGGTTGATTTTCATCTTAAACCTAGCTATCTCATGCATGTTAAAAGTGCAAGTTCAAAAACAAAGCAGTGCCATCGTTTTCCCCTACAGACAACACTGACAACCTATATTATACTACATTGAGAACATACTTTAATTGTACTATATATACACACACAACTATACAATTTCTTCTACATATTGCAACTGTAGCTGGGTTTGGATATTTGTCCAACATGCACAGCACATATGTATGTGTATGTATACGTGTGTGCTTTCTCCACTCTAACACCCCCCAACTCAATAGGGCTTGATAATTACATGTGTTAGGATCACGTGTTAGAGCAAGACAACCCCTTAAATAGGAATTGAGAACCACTTACCAAATGAGCAAGGAAAATGAGTGAAATGCTGCTCTCCATAATTTCAGCCACCATATGGAATTCAGTGGAGTGAATCTGATTTATTATGTGCATCATGCCGAGAGTAAAAACAAAGTGGCTGAGTTGGACTTGAGAAAACAATTCTTTTCCTCAGTTGGGAGGGAATGCAAATAAACTTTCAGACTTACATCTCCACTACTTTTTCCTGTTGTAGTATGTACACCAGCCTGGGCTGCACTGAAGTGTTTAAAGCCTGCAAGAAGATATTTGTATATTCTGAATTAAGGATGCATATCGATACTGTCACTTGATGGAGAAGAAATAGAGATAGTAGATAACTTCAGTCCACTTCAATCAATAATCAATAAAGAAGTGACAAGAAGCCAAGAATCTGACAACGAATTGCTCTGGGCAAAACTTGAAGAGCTTGGACAAAATTCTCAAGTGCAGGGATGTGACACAAAAGTCTGACTAGTTGAAGCCATGGTCTTCTCAGCCACGTCATGCCGATACAAGAGTTGGACAGTGTAGAACTATGGAGCTGGCAAAAAATCTTGCGTTTACCCTGGATGGCCCAGAAAACAAATGCGTGGGTACTGCAGCAGATCTCTTCCTTCGGGCACATCGTGCAGACAGTCAATGGAAAGGGACATCATGCTGGGCAAAGTGGAAGGTCAACGTAGAAGAGGAAGGCCTGCTACACAGTGGATCGACACAATCATCACAGAGGACAACTATCCATAGAGTCGACATCGACTTGACGGCACCTAACAACAACTGATACTGTGGTTATTTACTCTTACTGGTAAAATTGCTCCAATACCAACATCTGCTACCGGGTTTGGGCAGTGGTGGCTCAGTGGTTAAGGCTCTGGGTTACTGATCAGAAGGTTGGGGTTTCAAGCCCCAGCTCTGCCAAGCTGCCACTGTTGGGCCCTTGAGCAAGGCCCTTAACCCTCTCTGTTCCAGGGGTGCTGTATGATGATTGACCCTGTGCTCTGTCCAGTTTTCTAGCAAGGTGAGATAGGTGAAAAAAATATGTATGTGACAAATAAAGGCTTCTTCTACATGTTATACTATGCCATATAACCCTAGTGTATGCTGCTGTTTTTTACGGTTAAAGCAAGCGGAAGATCAAACTGTGTTCTGCAAAAATATCAAGAGAAGGTACTACAGAATCTTCCTACAATACAAATGACCTTTATGTTGTTTAAACAATATCTTTAATAGAGAGCGTGAGGGCGGCCGATCTGAGCGTGCAGTATCAGCAAGTGTGGTCATGGTGAGCACACAGAGGTATTCGCGAGCGAGGAGTAGTGACACAAGCATGCTGAAATACTGTCACGCATGAGGGCACTTCAGTTCTGCGAGCACTGAGCACTGAGACACACATGCTTCCTTTCCTCTTGCTCAACAGGGTCTAGACCTTTCTTGTAAAACAAGGTGCAATTCATGGTACCTTGTGCTCATTTTTTTTTTTTACATAAACATAAACTGAGCTATATTACATACTCCATAATACCCCTGATTGTTACTTTTTCAACTATACATTAAATGTACTGTTTTCTCTAATTTATGTCACATTTTTAAGGTTTTCATTTGACTCACCATGGCAATTAGTATTTTTTCCCCTGATGTTTGCTATGACTGAATGCTTAGGAACTTACACAGAAGTTCAAATATTTTATGGTTGCTTTATAGCCTTTATGTGTAGTTTGTTTCCCCTCAGGCTGGTGTATAGGCCATTACACCTGAATCCTAATATTAGTTTGTAGTTAGCAGCTGTAGCAGCTTCCTATTTCGAGCTTTTCATAAACACAAACACTCCATAACACTCCTGGTTTGTTTATACTAAGTAGGTTACTCTTTTCATTATCAGTATCGGTATTGACAAGTAACAAAAAATCATGTCCCCTTACTCAAACTCTGTCTGAAAAAAAAAGTATCCATGCATTCCTATTCTGAATTCTACAACAAAAGCAGAAACTTTAAAACTTGGAATAATAATGTTATCTTTAAACATTCTGTCATATTAAACTATAAAGCTTTGACCCTCAATTAAAGCAGATACAACACTAACAATTTATTTGCATAGTCCACTGTAACAGTTAACAACCATCTATAGCTCTTCAACATCCTGCCAGGGGCCTGTCATCAACCAGCCTACTGACTAATGCTGACTAATGTTTAAAAGTTTAACAGACAATCTATACACAGTCCAGTTTATAGCTCTTGATGTATAGTAGATCATCTACAGAGCCTATCAACCAGCATGCCAACTCTTCATTAATCCTATCACAATTTCAAATTCACGTCTTGTAGACTTGCAGTCTACAGATGGTTTGTAAATTGTTTAAAGCAGACTATCCAAATACAGAGTTACCGACATCACTTTTAAAATTTAGATGGTTTTATGCTTTTTAGCAATATTTTGGTGTAAAACGTCTCATGTACAGTATATTTGGTGGCATGTAAATATTTACTTAGTGTTTTTTTGCCTATAAAAGAAATACAGAACTTGATTTTTTAGACAATACTACCTGTGTAAATGCCACAAGACCATCACACAATATCAAGACCTCACTTCAGATTGTTCAGGATCCCTTTATCAAGAATTGGAGGTGGTACAGCAACAAACCTGACCAAAGGAGAAAATAAACCTTTAAGGTAAAAGGTTTGTTTTTATTTTCTTTAAGGTGTAGTGGCCTATACACCCCAGGCTGGTGTATGGGCCACTATACCTGAATCCCTGGCATTAGTTAGTAGTCAGCAGCTGTAGCAGCTTTCTATTTCGAGCTTTTCCTAAACACAACCACTCCAGAGGTACAGCATGCAGAACCTCACACCTAAATACGTAGAGAAGAGCATTGCCATGGAATTTTGTCAAATGTTAGAGGTGGTGATTGGTAGCCTATGTGAATTCTGCCTGCTGAATATAATCTCTGGTATAATAGATGGAAGTGTATGCAATTGTTGGCCATGAAAGTCAAACCAGGAAGTTAGTCTCCTCTTGCAATATTCCCTCCTAAATGATCAATACCGAGGCATTGCTCACATCAGTAATAATTTCACGCAATGTACAAAAAATTGGACCAGGACTTCATAACGCGAGAAATATTTACTCATGTAGTTCGGTGGACTACTTTATTTAAGGGATTTTCAAATGATGCTATTTTTGTATCTTTTGTGGAACCTTTCATAACTGCTGCAGTAATAAAGCAGGCTCTGTGAAAATGAGTAAATTCCTGCTCTGTTGTTATTGTTTTATGAGAGGGCGATGCACACTGCTGCCTTCAGGATCCACCGCTGATTTTACACACCAACCTGCAGCCTGGAGTCTTTTCCCCCCTACTTTTAATCTTTCTGCTTGAGGTGATTGATTGAAAAAGGAATGAGCTGTTTATTGGATGCAAGGGAAACAAATTGCTGTTTTAAGTGTGTTGCCTTAATACCAGACATGACTCAAGATGAAGCATCTAGCACCCTCTCGCTCCCTCCTTTCTCCCTGGTGTGTGCAATACAGTCTTCATTTGGAGAGCTGCCAGTGCAATCCCACTCACACAAACTGCTTAAGTGTGCCCTACACACACTCCCCATTTAACATGGCATCTGTTTCAGCTGCTTTTTTGTCAATCCGTAAAATCAGCCCTAAGGTTTTCCTTACAAGTAAACCAAGCTCGAAAAGTCTGACAACGGCAAAGTGTTAAATTTCACACCAGGAAACAGCATCTTATACATTTTTACTCTTAGTTCATATGTGGTGATTGATCACATCAGAACAATGTCAGGACGCCACAAACGTGACACAGCGTGGATACGATTCAAGCATGTTGAATAGAAAATTAATAACCTCAGGGTGAAAAATAGCATCAAGTGCTTAGCCGTGAATCTAGAACATATGACCCTGCACTATTATGGAGAGTGTAGACTTATTGCTATGCATAATCCACAAAGATAAATCATTATGTCTTCCCTCAGTCAAAACACCAAGAGTTTTGCTTTCAATGAATTTATTCAAGACGTTCTCTCTGTCATTTCCTCTGGCTCACCCTCTCTTTATTATTTTATTGCGTGAACGTATGTGCCCATTCTCTGGAGGCGAGCAGTCACGTGACCTACTTAATGACAATCTGTCTCTGAGCTCACATTTCTCCACACGGCTTATTTATTTGATAAAGTGTGATGCCTCTACTTTTGTGGCCTTAATCGGAGCTTAACGTCTTTACTCAGAGATCAATAAACTTTATGAATTATATCACCGGCGTCTATTTTTATGGCTTCTCTTTGCTCATTAGCATGGCTTGCTTTATTAGCTGAGGCTTGCCAGTGTCTTTAGCCCGTCCTGTGTTCCTTAGGTACAGTAAATATCATTCATGTTGTAATTAATATGCACACCCTCAGCACTAATTAAAACATAGACCCCTCCAACCAGCTGGGTCCAAGCAGCCAGAGCTGCCGCCGCACCGTAATGAACTTGTTGTAAATGTGAGCCCAGCCATCGGATATCATATCCCTAGGAGCTGACAGCATGCGATGGAGGGGGGAAGTAATAAGATCTATGAACTTGTTAATACCCAGCCAACCATCCACAAGATTCCCCCTACTCCCCTCTGAAAAAAGAGAGGATATTTTAATGACACAACTCTAATTAAAGCCTTACTTTATCTCATGTGTTTGCTTAAAAGGACAGAGAGAATGAGAAAGAGAGCAAGGAAAGATTCCATGATGTCAAGTTTCTGACTATATAATAAAAGTTTTTAGAAAAGCGATAATTTGGGCTACTTGCGAGTGAGTTATTTTCTTTGACAGCGAGTTAACACTGTCTGTTTAAATGTATATAATGACCGAGTGACTGACAAGACTGCTGAGTGCTTTCTGTCTCCTCCACGAGAGATCCACAAGTATCTTGTAAAAGCACTCTTTAACTGTTTTAACCTGACTTAAACTAGATTGACTGACCTAAATGTTGACTTTTACATCCATGCTGCTGGAACATGAAAAGTGCATTTATTAATAAACTGACTGTCCATTATATGGTGTACTAAACAACTATCAAATGTGGTCTCTTATTAAAATTTATGGCTGAAGATTATCAGTGAATGTTAACTTTAATAATATTCTAACACCACATTATGGTTATAGACATTTATTAGCGCAGAGGTAATAAATGTATAAAGATTTACATCAGTATTATGCTAATTATAGTTCGTCACATGATGACAAGTCAATACAGTCCATTAAAGAACTTTAATATGGGGATTTAGATCCAACAGTCTTTCATTAATATAGAAACTTCCTTTATAACTCCCTAAACAATTCCCCTGAACGCTTAATCTGGCATTATTGTATCTTTAATAATTGAGCAAACAGTGAGAAAGGTCAAGGCTTATAACAAGGAGAACAGAGATGTGCTGCTGGAAAGGATGAATGAACTCTAGCACCCAGCTCTGATCTCACCACTAGTCTCTGCTGTTGCTTCACTTTTCCCATCTCTGCCTTCATACTTCACATATACATATACAATACATAGAGATGTATAAACTGCTATTCGGACTTAGGGTAATGTGCAGTAATCATGATACATAAAATGCATTATAAATGTCTGCACACTACACTATATGAGAGAAGTTAAAAGTAATTATGTAAACACACTTAGTTGCTCTGGAAACAAATAACTAAAATTGGCTACCTTCTGACTTATCATCTAATTCTCTTGAGCTATGAGGTTTGGATATCACACTGAGCTTTATTCAGGATGCAGCTATACGTGCGGTCAAAGTTGAGCCTACCCGAGGCTTTAATTTGGTTATAGTTTATTAATGTCAGAGGTACAAGTCCATTAATGAAGTTATAACACAACTGTGTACAGGGAGAGATGGCAGCACTTCCTCCTGGTAATAAGATCACATGTTTGAAAGGGCTGCCATTATCTCTGTGGGTTTCCGAGCTTAAGTTAGAACTCCAAAAATGATTTTCATCCCACGCTCATTAATATGCAAAATTATTCAAATGAGATTGTAATTAAGCATCTACTCAGTGGAAACCCTTTTCATGATAATTTATGATAAACTTCGCTGCTTTGATTGAGATTGATTTTTTTTTTTTGCTGGGGAACTGTCATGAATACAAAACTGATTTTAGCATTCAGGTAGACACTTTGAAAGGAGGAGACTAGAAAAATAAATAAATAAATAAAATACATAAATACACCTGAATAATGTAGTGTGTTGAATCTGAATATTGCTTAAAGTAAATTCTGTTTTTCGTTTTTCTTTTAATTCACCACTCTGTGATGAAAAATGTAAGACGTGGACAGGACGAGTTAGAAAATGAGAGAGAGAGAGAGAGAGAGAGAGAGAGAGAGAGAGAGAGAGAGAGAGAGAGGAGAAAATGCCATAACCCACAGGCTTCTCTTTCTCTTAGTCAATTCCTGCTCTTAATAAGCCACTGGAGAGCGAATTAAAAGGTACTGTTAACTTATGAGGTTCAAAACTACACCACACTCGATGTGTAATGGCATCTAATGGCTTGTTATAAACTGATGAAGCTAAAATAGACTAAGTACTGAGAGGCATTTATGAGGGCATTAATGCAGAGTAAAGGAGCCTCACACTCATCCATCTTTACCTCCAACAACGGTGATGATTTTCATTCAACTGCACACACTTCACATTTCTTTGAAGAAAATATTTTCCATATGATTGATGTCATTTTTTGTACATTTTTTAATGTCTAAAAAAGTGACTGTAACCAGGAATTATGTTAATGGTTATCTGAAGGATAAGTTAATTGATAACCAATATATTTGAACAGCTGTGTGTGTGTGTGTGTGTGTGTGTGTGTGTGTGTAAATGCAGTGGACATGGATGAGCAAATGCAAATGATAATAGCTCATATAATTAACAGAAGCAGAGATAACACCTCAGGGACCAAGCACTCATTGTTATTAATGCAGAACATGAAAGAGAAAGGTAATTTTGAACAAATAATATTACTGGAATTGACATATGTGTATTTTTGGTGCAATTCTCAAAGCTTGTTAAGTTTCCTGATGAAAGCAAAGGGGGAATACTGTTTATTTCTTCGATCCAAGTTCAGGTTTAGGATTGTATAAAGACTTTAGGGAAACAAGAAATGAACCTACGTGAAGCTTTGAAACAAGTTCATGCTTTTTAAGTTCTGCTTCCTAAACTTCTTGTTATTTCCCTTTGATTTTAACCCAATTTCCACCAGTTTACCCAATTTGTAACCAATTTCCAAATGAAGGCTAACACACTCTTCCTCCAACACACGTATATCCTGTTACCACAGCTTTAGAAACTGCTGTTCATACAATATAATAGGGCAGCTGAACACACTTAGAGGAGAGCACGACCGACCCTCTTCAGAATACATGAGCTTTTTGATGCTTGTGATTGGCTAGTGTCACTCTAAATGACAATGATGAGATTCCGTGGCCAGTTATGTCATCTTGGACATAAACAAGTCTAATCTGAGCTTAGGTTATGTCTGTGTGGTTTCGGATGTTCTCCCCATGGTTTCATGTGTGTTCCCTATGGGTTCTCCAGTTTCCATCCCACTGTTCAAAAACATGCAGGTATACATATTACTGCTATACTGAAATGCCCAGTGAATGAGTGTGTGAATGTGTGTGCCTTTGCTACACTAAATTTATGAATGAGTGTGTAAATATGTGTGCATTGTGCCCTGCGATGGACTGGAGTCCTATCTGGGGTGAATTTGCCCACTTTGCACCCCAGGATCCACTGCAGGATCCCTGACCAGGAAGAAGTGGTTTCCAATGAAGCATGACTGTTCTAATCCAGAGTAAATCACATGTCTTTTCTGTTTCACAGATAACATTTTAAAATGGAAACTTTGTGGATTAATTGTAAGTTGTTTTTTTTCTTTTCAGAAAAGGCTAGAAAAAACAATGTTGACACCAGGGTGATCATAGACAAAAGTCTGAAAAGGCAGGGACTGATGTGGAGAGAGGGAGAGAGAGGTGAAACCTTCACGGCACACAAAGGATCTGATCAGCTAAATGAGTCACCAACTCCACACTCTGCAATTGTTTGCATCTCACTGAGCAGTGACAAGCCTCCACAAATCACACGAGACCTTCATTCTGACTGAATATGAACTTGACATGAACAATAACAGGTAACAAAAAACATGACCTGAGGGTATCATCAGTACAGAACTGTGTGAAAAATGAGGTGTTTTTTTCACTTACACGTTCTCATAAACATGCTTTATAGGACTTTATAGGAAATTATTTATAAATAACACTTCAATAAAATGTCATTTCTGGAGGAACTCTCCAGTTATTCTGACCCTGTGATAGATGACTCTAAAAGGCCAAGAGGCTGGCCATGTGGACAGCCTGGTTGTTACTGGGCTGAAAGTGCTGAAAGCTCCCTCCCTCACACCCCATACGCTTTAAGCCTCTCAGTATCAGACAGCTTAATTAACTCAGTGCTACATCTGCCCGTTGCACTGACTCCAGGTCAGAGTAAGGCCTCACTGTGTGTGCTGGAAGCGGAAGCTGGCATATAAGTGGCTGCCAAGTGTTAATTCACATCTCTTTTTCTCTTTTATGCTCCCTCCTTCTCTACTCTCACTACTCAGTGAGCCTCTTGTGAATATGGCACATCTGGACAGAAGGCAATGGACAATAAGTTGATGTTCTAGATTATTAATATGTATAAGAAAAAGCTTAAGATTAAAAAAGGACACTCCAGAGACATGCAGATTTAATCAGTGAAATAGTGGATTAGTAATATTAGCAATAGTTGATTCCTAAACATGATTAAGATTTGGACTCTTTTCTAGGGTAAATCATATAATTCAGAAATATTAGCAGAAAGTAGGAGTCTGTCTTGCAAACCTAGCATATTGTGTGCTTCAAGGCCAGAGTGCATTGGTCAACAAAAAATTGGTACCAAACTGTACAGGGTTGTTTTTTGAGCAGATACAGTGGAACACCAAATAATGTTTAGATCGGGGTCTGAAATTTCATTTCATGTCTTAAAGCCTTAATGCAAACCCTGGTCAGTGCATGCTCCCTAGAGCAGACCCAAGCTTTATTAGCATCTCTCTGGTCTCTCTATAAAGGCAAAAAAGTCACTTATTACAAGTCATTAGATTCACATTAAGCATATTTGGAACAATACATCTACTATATAACAATAACTGGTCTGAAAGCACAATAATGTAGTGAAGACAGAACATAGTCTGAGCAAAATGATTTGTAATTCGAGTGTAGTGTAGAGCCTGCAAAATGGCGTACTAATGTCCTACTTTTGGAAAATGACTTATATAATCAGCAAAGATATGTGCAGACCAAAATAATGCTGCAATCTAAAGAGTATTTAGAGACAGAGGAATGACCAGTTTTACTGGCAATAACATAATGAGTGATAATTCTGCATTCAATATAGGCAACAAAAGGTAAAGACCTCCAGAAAGCACCTTATTCTGTAGAGGAAACATTTATGCAAAATGAAAAGGAAATAATCTAGTGGAGACTTCCCCAAATCCAATTCTTGTCTAATGCAGTATGGTGATTCCCCCTGTTTCAACTGTGCTGGACTCTGGTTCTTCAGAATAGGAAGTGAAAAACCCATGAACACTTCAGCATCATTGCTTGGCAGCTAAGGATACTGGGTGGGGGAAAAACACTCACATTTCTATGGGAAGATAAAAAAAAAAAAACTATATTATCTTGCATGTTAACATCTAAACAGTTTCCTTCATGTGTAGTCAAATATATTTACATGTAATATGTGACAGAGACGAAATAAGATGCACATAGATAGTTAGAGTGTGTGTGTGTGTGTGTGAGAGAGAGAGAGACAGACAGAAACAGAGACAGAGAGAGCATACTGGGCTGTCAAGACGGTCGTACCAGAGCGTAATCTGTCAGCACTAGATGGCTATGGTGAAAATAACAGCTCGTAATCCATATTGAGCTTGTATTACTGATGGACATAGCACATTAACAGACTCATTATCTATTTCAGACCATATGGACCTGGGCTGGGGTGGGTCACTGCAATGCCACCCTGAGCTGCTCACCCTAATTACAACAATTACAGCATCTCCATCATAAGGGGCATTTATGGAAAATGGTGGCATGGCCCATCAAGATTGGTGTCACTGATCTCTGAACTAGCAAGGAGTTAGAGATATCAGTACTGTGACCTGTACAAAACCCAAATCTGTTCATTTTTTCCAGTTATTCCATGTGTATGTGACTGATAATGACAGTGCTGGAGCCATAGTAGATAAATAACTCATTAGGAGTATCTTTAAACCTACAGCAACAACAACAGCAACAACAACAACAATAATAATAATAATAATAATAATAATAATAGGAAGAAGAAGAAGACAACGTAAGTAGGCTAATACTCCAAGTTTTTTTTTTTTTTTTCAGAATCCTTCCCATATAAAGAAAGGGATGATAGCTGTAGATCCAGAAATGATATTTTATTAGTTGATTGTATGTTTTTTTTTTTTTTTTAAATGCTTTTATTCATTAATTCATTTTCACAACCCCTTTATCTTGGTCAGGATTGCAGTGGATTCTAAGCCTATCCCTGGAACACTAGGACCCATACACACCCTTTCTTTAGTGAATAATCTCATCTGGGTGCTGTAGACTTGTACCTAAGAACACCGCTGTAATCATAAAGACTGTGATGCTCATCCTAAACACCCTTTCAACAGTGATCACGAAACCTCTTCCTTGAGATCTACCTTTCTGCAGGTTTAATCTCCACCCAGCTGATCCAGAACTTCTTAAGGCAGTGATTAGATGGTCAGGTGGACACGATTGAGAGCTAGTCTTCAGGAAGGCAGATCTCCAGGAACAGGGTTGGTGACCACTGCTTTATTGTATACAGTTGTGGAAAAATTGCAATGATTTATAATCCCACTACCTGGTGTTGTGCAGAGGAGCATGAGTATGAGGAGTATGGGTTCCCTTTTGAGTCTGGTTCCTCTCAAGGTTTCTTCCACATGTCATCTCAGGGAGATTTTACTTGTCTCTATTCCCTCTGGCTTGCTCATTAGGGAAATTTAATTTAAATTTACATCCAGATTTCTGTAAAGCTGCTTTTTGCAATGTCTATTGTTAAAAGCACTATACAGGTAAAATTTCAATTACACTGAATTGAATTGAGTCGGATTAAATATATACTGAGAGTATAATGTAATTTTATTGTATATGAGAAACACTTCACTATAGAACTTCTCAAATTGTTCCTCAAAAGTACCTTTAACAGAGTTACGTTATGATACATTATATATTGTAGGTGCGCAAAAAATGCTAAGTAGATCATCTTCCAAAGAGAACAAGAAGGAACTGTTCTTTATACCAAAAAAAAAAAGACAGCTGTGCGAGTTAAACGGTATGATCGAGTGACGTCGATTTCAGCCTATGGTGCTTTGCGTGACACAGCCAGCGCCCGCCTTCAAACGCAAAGGATTGGTAGTTGCGCGCCTTTCCTCAATTCCAATTGGTTGAAATTTTACAAATCGCTAGCGGGAGTGTCTAACCCTAACTTTCAGGAAGTTAAAACATCTGCTTAGTTAGGTGTCAGACAGAAATAAATATGACAGGAAAAAAAAAACAACCTTCAAATCTTTGGCATTCGCTTATAGTCGGAAATTAAATTTATCTAACATAAATGGTTTGTTCAGAATTGAGCCCTGAGCCAAAATCATCTAACTATATAATTGTTAGCTTAGCTAGCAAGTCTGACTAGCCTGGATAGATTTCCAACTGCAAACAGTTACAGTTTCGGTTTCCCTCTTAGTTTGATCAGTTTTGATTTATTTGTATGTTGAGTTGGTGGAACTTATTGAATAGAAAACCCCCATGTTCTAGCTTCGCTGTATTAGTTAATACTACGTGTAAATATAGCTTGCTGACATCAATGGCTCCTAAGAAAAAAGCATTGCCTTGTCCGCTGCCTGAAGGATGGATATTGACAGACACAGAAAAGAGAAGGTGGCGTCTCGGCAAAATCATTGGAAAAGGAGGCTTCGGACTCATTTACCTGGGTAACTTAATGCCTGTAATAGCTTTAAATGATACACTTACGTGGAGCTGTATGGTTTTGGTTACCCTAAACATCTTAAGTAACAGAAATAGTCTTATGTATTTCGTTTGTATAACTTAAAGTTAACAGGCGTGGGCATTTGATCTGTTCTGAAAGTGGTTACGACAGACAGACAGACAGACATACTGACTGAAATCTAGTCAGTATGTCTCGTTTATTTCCTAAATATAACAGTTGGGTTATTCCATAATTGGAGTGCCATTTAAACCTTTGAACATAAAAATAAAACCGATGTTTAATTTTTATTATTATTATTATTATTATTATTATTATTATTATTTATTGTTGACACATCTCGGACATCATCTAATTTTTATAAATACACAGAATGTGTTTAGCTAGCATCCATTGTTAGGATGAGGACAGTAAAGATTTTTTTATTGATTGATTGATTGATTGATTTTATATCATCACAATCCTGGGTGCCACCCAGTTAACTTGGATAGTTGGATTGTCCACTTATGGAAATCAGAAATAATGCAGGTCTTGGATCTTGAATAATCTTCATAACCTACTAATAAACCAGTCACCATAAGTTGGATTACTTATGGTCTTTCTCCTGTGTTACAGCTTCAGACTGTGTGGAATCACCTGTGACCGAGGATACTAATTATGTGATTAAAGTTGTAAGTACAGTTTTGATGTTCCAACCACAGTATTTTCAGATCTGAAATATTACAGACATAACAGATCTTGCATGTGAACACAGGACTCACATTATCTTAAAGCATGTCTCCATCGTGTCTGTGATGTTTGTCATAACTTAAAAACTGAATTAATGAGAATGTCGGTATTGGAGTAGTATCAGAGGCCTGATATCAGTATGATGAAATAAGACTGTGCTGGACTCCGGGTTATCTCACCTGGTGGGAGTATATGGTAAATCTTACATCCCTCACTGTGGCATTTCTGATTCTTCTTTGTTTTTGAAACGCTTTTCTAAAATATAGCCTAAAGGTTTTGTTCACCACTAGTAAAATTCTACAGTGTCTTAATTTTCATTATGTATCACTGCCTTTTTCTTGAAATTTTCAGCATATTAAACATAACTGGTCTTTTTTTTTGTCAGGAATATCATGAAAATGGACCTCTGTTCTCAGAGCTTAAGTTTTATCAAAGAGCAGCTAAACCTGAAAGCAGTAAGTACTTATTTATGTGCACTGACGAGGTCTAAATCATATGGGATTGTATACATAAAGTACTGGCATACACATTTGTGTTCCACATTTTGAATCTTTTAAACCAAGTCACTTGCATTACAACGCAGAATCCATTCAAAGGCTTGGGTTTAGTGATGGTGAAATAAAAGAATGAAGAGATGCACTCTCGAGAGCGTTGTGAAACGAAAGTGCGGCAGACCACTTCATCTGAGCGTTCTCACACTTGGAGTACATGTCACTGATGAAGAGGCTGTGGATGTAAATTAGCCTCACTGGACGAATTAATAAGCCAAAGCAAACATGCACCTCTGCGGTTGTTAGCGTAAGCCCTCCCTTGTTGTGGAGTGACCCAATTGCAGATGAAGATGATTTCTTCAAAAGGGTTTATGGCCACCTGTCAGTCTGGTGCCTCACCAGTCAACATTTCCTTCGCAACTACACAGAAATGTGTGTGTGTCTATGAAACATAATCAGCACACTTGATATGCAATCTGTTAATATTTTATGGTTATTTATTTGAATATTTTAGTCAGCAAATGGAAGAGAGTCAAAAAACTTGATTTTCTGGGGATCCCAGCCTACTGGGGCTCAGGACTCTCCGAACATAATGGAACAAGGTATGATTTGGTCTGTGCTACTCATGATGATGGCTATGAAAATAGTAATGATGACCTTTACTCTAGTTATGTATCGTTTTGTTTTTCTGAGCAGGTACAGGTTCATGGTGATGGACCGCCTGGGTACTGACCTGCAGAAGGTGTTTGTGGAAAATGCTGAACAGCTGAAGAAGCAGACAGTGTTGCAGTTGGGTTGCCTCATGGTAAGTCATCACCAGTATGTGGATTCACTGTGTCTAGGAGCAAGAAAATAGAAAAGTTTGGTGCACTTGGCTAGTATGGTTTGCTGAGCTTCTTAATTAGTAATACTAATTAAAAGTGGCATCAGCCTGCCCAAAGAATTCCCTTAGATTGAATATGCAGTGTTTGTTGTATCACCACATTGTTCATGATGGGTAAAATTCCTCAGTTCTCCCTACAAACCACAACAACAGCACTAGCAAGATATGAATCACAGCAAAATGATCTTGGCATCTAGGCCCCGTCACAATGTACATTATTATGGTTATGTTCAGGCAATTTGAACTGGATACTATTAACATTGCCACTGTAACAATTTTGAAGATGATTTTAGTGAACAGCCCTCGAGTCCACCCACACGAGTCGCATGCTGTCAGCAGTCATTATGGAGGGTCATTATGAATAGGTTAAATTATTCATCTGTTAACCTTACCCTCTGTCACTTTGTCCTCAACAGGTGGACGTCCTGGAATATATTCATGAAAACGAATATGTCCATGCTGACATTAAGGCTGCCAATCTCTTACTGGGCCACAGGGACCCAGACAAGGTTAGTGAATTTTTGCCTAATAGCTAATAAATAGTAGCTAATAAAAGAAATGTTGCACTGTATGGATTTTGGTGCATGGGTAATTCAGTTAATTGTTTTTATTGTCAAGCACCAAAATGGCATGGCCATTTTTTTCAGCCTTACTGACTGACCTGTGCTATGAGCTTCCTCATCTGGAGAAGAGCTTGGTGTGGAAGATGACTTGTCATTTCATTATCTCTTGCAGGTATACTTGGCTGACTATGGTCTGTCATATAGGTACTGTCCTAACGGAGAGCATAAAGACTACAAAGAGAACCCAAAGAAAGGACACAATGGCACGATTGAGTATACAAGCATTGATGCTCACAGAGGTGTAGGTAAAGCTGATATATTCATTCATTTTATCTACTGTTTCAGCCTACTACTCACTATTATCTGTAAATATTTGTGGTGGTCTGAGAAAACCTGGCAGATGTCACCGTGGCTGTAATTCTGGAGAAAAAAAAAGCCAAAAGTGACAATTTTGTCTGGACCAAAATTGAGTTTTTCTGTCAATAATTTACATTGACACCTCTATTTTAAGAACTCAAATAATTTTTTAAAAATGACACAGAAATGGTTTTACTTAGGTTACGTTCTAACCTTGCCTTGGCTTTCTGCCTGCAAAGATCACGTCAGGTAAGGAGCCAGTTCAACAAATGCAGCAGTAAATGTAGCCTGTCTAAAAATGTCTAAAACCTTGCTAGTGTAGTGTGCTTTTTCCACACAGTGAACGTCAGTCTTTGATTGCTGTTGGACAGCTATGGCCATAGTGGAACACACATAAGTCTAATCAGTTCCATTTGTGATCAGGTACCATCTGTCGAAATGTCACCATCACATCATCAAAACAGAGAAGTGTCCTTACTGACTCTTTACAGACGAAATTTAAATGCATTACATGACCTTATCATTAATAACAAGAACTTTAGTCAACAGAATGGAACTGAATGAATTATTTAGCAGTTATTCCATGGTCTGTCTTAATAATCGATTCCGATTGGCTGGAAGGTGTGCGTTCAAACCGTTGAATACACAGGTAGTTCCACTCAGTTTAATCACGGTTCTAAATGAATGCGCTGCTTATAAACAATTGTAACCATAGTAACAGTTACAGTTGCATACAGTAGTTAAACTCACAGCTTAATTATTAGTAGAGATGCAGCACAGATGCAGGTAATTTACACACACACACACACACACACACAGTCTCTCTCTAACTATTTATTATAATTAATTCAAATAAATCTCATCGCACTACTTTATCTTTGTGTATGATTTAGAGCAGGCAGAAATCTAGACCTAACGACCCGTATATAAAACAACTAACGAAAATGAACTGATATTTTTATGCTTTCAGTCAAATTTTGCACTGCATACATTAATGACAGCTTTAACTTGTCAATGCCGGCATGTGACGCTCCGCGTCGGGTGGTTCTTTGCCTCCGCGTCGTGCATTAAAATCATGTAATGCACACCTAGCCGTGGATTATCCCTTATTTATTTCAGCACTGATGTAAGAGTGAACAGTGATCACTCGAGTGACGAGATAATAATTTGTTGAATGCCATGAGTCACTTTTTACCTCAGGTGATGAGACAAAGACTGAAGTAGATGATCTTGGTTATTTAAATGACAACTCATTTCCCATTGTAAACTTAGAATTATTTAATATTTGTTAGTAATGTTGTTTTTCCATAAGTAGATTAGGTTATAATTGGAATCTTTAAATGCAAATTTGTTTCATTTTTCACTTGAGATTAACCTGACTTTAAAATAGAAATTAGTTTAAAAATCTTTTAATTGCGATTGAGGCACATGTAAAAGAGAAACTTATCGTTTACAGAATAGTATACAGTTGAAAATGTCCAAATTTGATTATGTGAAGGGTTTTCTCAGGCCACCACACATGGCTTAAGAAGGCAGATATTTAAAAAAAAAAAAAAAAAACGATATAATTATTCTGGATAATTTTTATTATAGACTGTTATTTACAGTGTGTGTAATTCCCCCCTATAATCAAGTCTAGTGTACATAGACTGCATCCAGCATATCAAGCTCCTAATTCCAGGTCGTGATATTGGAAACACATTAAGTTGTAAACTGCATACAGTCTTTTTTTTTTTTTTGCAGGATATTGATTGACTTGGTCGTATGTACCTGGCCAGACTTAATTCAACAATTCCCTAAATAGTCCAAGTGATAACCTGCATCTTGTATGCATTTACCATTAATTAAAGCTTTGATGTTTTGTTAGACTGGGACTCAAAGCCAATATCTTTGCCTGCAAAGTAGTGCAGGCAGTAGAGAGGTTCAATACTAAATCCATGCCAAGGTAAAGCTTCCTAATAGCCATGCTTCTGCTGTTAGTTACCAGTTTCAGTTCCCAGTTTATATGAAAAGAATGGTAAGATGCTGACTCGGCAGTAAATATAAGTTTAAGAATGCTAATTTTAATATCTTTACTGAGTGGTGATATGTTGCTGAATAGTAAACCAAAACCATATGTTCTACTCATTTGGCCTAACTAGTATACCTATTTTACACTAACTTCATTGTACATGGTATTACAAATTATCATGGAGATGGCGAAATCTTGAGCATGACCACATGAAAAATCGGGTGAAAAGTATTTCCATGGAACACCACTGTGGATATGATGTAAACTCAAAGTACATGATATTTTGTAAGAATGAAAGTAAATCACATTTAGGTTCAAACAGGGGTCTGTACTCTTTGGAGCAAACCCGAGTTCTTACTACATGACAGTTAGTAATTTGCACATGTTCAGGGTTTTACATATGGTCTTCATTCCATGTCCTGCTCCTTATATGCATAGGTGGTCATGGTACATAAATTTTATTGTATAAAGCAGCGTATTATAATCGTGGGTCATGATAACATTAGAGTAAGGACTAAATAATGAGAACTGGAGAAAAATATATAGTTCCCTGGCTGAGCTCAATATACCTTATACCTTATAGAAGTGACAGACCTGATTTTGGTGTCACAGTAGTGGACTTCTCATCATGAGCTGACAGCTGTTGTGTAGGTCGTTAGCGTAGAGTCGCCCCCGTAGATGAATGCAGATTGTGGAGTGTTCCTTTACTCGTGGCCCCTGGCACCCTGCGTAGATGTTGATGTGTTACCATGGTGAGAAGTGAGGAGACAGGCACTCTGCTTCCCGCTGAACTCCGTGCTAAAGGCCTAATTATCACCTGTAGGGCTGAAGAGAAATGGCTGAAATTCAGAAGGAGAGGTTCAAGAGTTTGACACAGCACTTTAGGTAATTTGAATAACAATGGGCCATAATTATGAACAACAGCCTGGCACTGATGGAAGGTGTTGTGTCTGGCTTGGAACTCCTTGTTCTCATGGATGCTCATTTTAAAACTGATTTGGTTTCAGTCCCACCCAGGCAGCCGCCTTTCCCCTCTTGCATAGGTATACCAGTGCTAATAGAGTAAGCAATGTCTTTTATGCACTGAAGGCCAGTGTCTCATTACAAAGGCCAACATGGTTCAGAAAGAATTCATTATTAATGTTTTGTCCGAGGTCATCATAATGTATCATAATGGTCTTTTGAGATCAAAAACAATTTTGTGTTTGTTAAATTACAGGCTTATTAAGGGGGGAAAACTATAACTGTGTGGCCTGTTGGGCCTGGCTGTGAGATTAGCTAGCAGGCAAGATCACCTAATGGGCATGGCGAGATCAATGGCAGGAATGGATCTAGGCTGAGATTTTCCTCTTTGATGAATGCAGTCAATAGGTAATTTCTCTGGAGATGGACTGCAGTTACAGTATTGAGTTGATAAACTCTCCAGGCACGAACAGGCTGTGTGCTTTAATTTACCCTTATTGACAAAATGAAACTGGGGATTTTCCATGAAGTGACTCACTTAATCTTATGTTAACCCGCATATTTAACCAAGGCAGGTGAAGCAGTCAAGTTTAGCTGTAGTCACATTTATTTACTAAACACCTTTTATATTTAACAGTGTGAGTCAACCTTTTATATTTGCCGTGTTTTCGGTTCTTTAAAATCCTCCCTGTTAGCAAGTATTATTTGGTCTTTTAAGCCGTTTCCTTTATTTTTCACAGAAGGCTGTACTGCACAGTCATCATCTCCTCTCTTCTCAAAGTCGAAAGGAAGTGTGTTGATCCTGCAAGTTTTTAGCATACTCCAGTGAATAAAATATGGTCAGACTAAACATGGTCAGTTCTGGGAGATTAAGTAAAAGAGAGGGTGATGAAGGCAACGTCGTCTCAACGTCTCTTTGCAGAGTGAAAAAACCCCCAAAACGGCTGGTTAAGATATTTCTAGCGCATGTGTGAAGAAGTGTGTTTACACTAGATGGCAGTTGTGTAATGTGGTCTAGCTGATGTTAAGGTGTAGAGGAGGTCCTAGACACACACACACGCACACACACGCACACACACACACACACACACACACACACACACACACGTACTTGCTGATTTCTGGGTCTTCTCTTATAGCCAGCACAGAGCCTACGGAATCCAGTAACATGTGGGAACAATTTGGTCTCAGACATTTATTTCTTTGTTTTACTGCCTGGCTCTGTGGTGGAGAAAGTGTCGGTCCGGGCCATGGGCCGTCTGGATCGTGTCAGAGGCCGCGAGTATCAGGTTCTTGGGACGAGCTTCCAGACCAGACGAGTGTGTGTGCGTGGGGGGTAGCTGGACAGACGAGAGGAAACTGACCCACTCTTTTGAATCTATACCTCTTTTTGAAGGGCCCTGTTGTCTGTTAGCTAGGCAAGAGCACCAGCTGAAAAAACAAAATACTCCTCTTCATCACTATCCCCCTTTCTGTCTTTTTTATAAGGGCATATTTCAGTGGCCAATGATAGGCCATTTAATCAAAGGATTCCTTTTTTTTTTTTTTTGCTGAATTCGTGCCAGGTATTCAACTCTCTCTTATTCTCTGTTAACTCTCCCCCTTCCCCGTTTTCTCACCCCATACCATGTTTATGCTCTTTTCTCCTCTCTTTCTCTGTGGCAGCCCCATCCAGACGAGGGGACCTGGAGGTGCTGGGCTACTGCCTGCTCCACTGGCAGTGCGGAACTCTCCCCTGGCTGTCAGTGCTCAGGAATCCAGTACAGGTCCAGGAGGCCAAGGCCAAGTATGCACGCTTCCCATTTCCTTCTTCTTTCACAGGTCCAGAAACAGCACTCAGCCGTGTATGTGGTGTGGCCATTGATCACAGGCTCACAGTTGCTGCTGTTATTCATTGCCCAGTGATCTCTGAATTGCATTGTAAAAGTGTAGTTGGCAAAATACGTGGACGACTTCATTGCCTGGAAAAGTCTTTTTCTCTGATTTCTTTGAGACAACTTTTGAGAGACATATTCATATCAAATAACATTTAATATGAATAAGAAACACTAAGGAGTAGTTTTCTAATCCTACTTTAAATAGCTACAAATTCCAGTTAAAATACAGTTCTAAGTCTAAAACTATTACTGGTTGCAAGATATTAAACAAACAAAAACAGTAGTGTGTTTGGCTTAACTTGAACAATTTATCGCAAATTCTATAATCCTATACCAAAAATGAAAAACAAAATTATTGGCTAACCTTTACCCTCTGTTGACCCTAGGTTCATGGATAACCTGCCAGCTTCAGTGATCCAAATGTCCACCCCTGGTATCAGTCTAGGTAAGAGAGAATGAGTTTATTTGTGCATGCAGAGACCACTTACAATGATCAACAAGGTGTGGTTAAGTGACTGCGCCACCCTGCTTTTCCTCCATCAGCAGCCCGTACCAGCCATGCATTATCTTTATTCCTGGCACAGAGCAAAAGGGCAAGCATGTCTCCTGAAAAGAGGCTTTGTGATCTATGATTATGATGAGGTCTTATTCTGCCCAACCCTGAGAGACTCACTGCAGCTGGACCGGAGAGATAAGGCCTCCAACATGCATCAATGCCATGCATGTGATATACATTCTGTTAGAGAGATGCTGCATACTGGCCCAGTGCTGCTGGCAGCTTATTTATTACACTGAAGAATGGAAAGCACCCATATTAGACACACCTTTGTGTGTATGTTTGAATATTGAAGCTCGTTCGCTGTTGTGTTATTGTCAGGGTCCATGTACTGGTATGATGCCCTGTTTTGTTCCTTTAGAAAAAAAGTGTCACTAGCACTTACGCACTAGCGACACTTGGCTCTAGCTTCGGTGTTCAGGATCATGGGTGCATGATTTGTATGCAGCATTTTGTTAACGCACTAGATGGTGATCCATATCACATGCAACTAGCTGAGCTGTCAGTCACCTAAAATTGGCATAGTGCATTTAAATACATGAATCATAGCCACCTTAACCTGTCTCCCCACTACCTCAAGGGATTGTTCCTGTATCTGCGATGAATGATTTGCAGGAACCTTGACAAAATAAAATAACATTACTAACTAGCCTTGTTTCTTCTTTGACTTGTTTTTCTCAGCTGAGGTAGCCCAGTTCCTACTCGCTGTGAGAACGTTGGGCTACAAAGAAAAACCAGACTACGATGCTCTGAGGAAGGTACTATCACATGTCAGGCCCCGAGGCCCACTGGACCTTTCCAGACCGAGAGCAGCAGAGTCATCCAGGGCAGCGGCAAACAGGGTGAGCATGAAATGCTTTGGCCCGCAAGAGTTCCTGTCTTAATAGGTACCATATGAGCAAAGGCTGGAGTGCAGAGAGCAGCCTGTGGGCTGCGGTAGATTTATCTGTCTGGGAGAGAGCAGAAGATGCTCAGGTTTGAGAGAACCTCTGCTGACCTCTTCTCATGAATGCTCACTCCCACTCCGATTGGAGGTAGTGCAGATGAGGGCGGAGTGGAGATTTACACAGTGGTGACAGTCTCGGACCTGTCTAAAGCCTCCAGCTTGAAGCTACAGCTTAAAACAGCTTCAAGAACGTAAGGGAGCAATTTCATTAAATCCCTCTTATTTATAGGAATCATATACATGCTGGACATAGTATTTCAACAGATGTATGTGTTTTGCACAACTCAAATTACAAACCCAAATTACTATTCTCTGCACAGCTCTTTAAGATAAAGAATTATAGTGAAAAGAAATAGGAACTGTGCTTTTTTTTCACCTCATAGTATAGCTAAATGATGCAGAGAATGTTGACTTGGTGTCATAGGTTAACCTCTACTAACCCTGTCAAGAGGCAACGGCGTGGAGGCGTTCATTCTGTAAGAATCACTTTACCACCCCTCATTGCTAACTTGAACCACTGAACTCGAGGAAAGGCCAAGCAGGGCAATTTAAGACTATTGAATGCACACATTTTCCTGAGGCCAAAAGATCACCACTTGGAATTACAGTGGATTTTGCTTTGCCTCTCATTTCCAAGTGAAACCGGCCAGCAGTCTGATCTATGGTTAAAGAGTAGGTGTCAGTGTTGAAGTCAGTAAAGTCATAACATTTTGGATGTAATGTGCTGCCTTTTTGTGTTCTGATATCATAACCTCTTACAGCACATTCTTCTCCTTAGATACTTTATTTTTCTGTAACATACAGGTCTCATGTAGATTCTTAAATACACTGCAGTGTTCACATACAGTATACAGCACACATTCAGAAGGCTCACAGAGGAATACAGAGCTGGTGAATGAGCTTTAGTATCTCTGACCTTGGCCAGACCTCCTGCACAGATGGAAAAGATCAGTGTCAACACTACGGGCATTAAGATTTGAATCCCCCCTTTTCTTTGTAGTAATATTTTCTCTGTGATTTCTGTTCATCTTCTGCTTGAGGGTCAAGCTCTGATTCATTTAAATACATTTTTTGTAAAAATCATCATCAATGTCACCCTTGTGTCTCACCTGTCCTGTAACAGCATCAGGGCAAGAGAGGTATACCGCTTCTAACAGCACTCCAACGCTCCTGGAGTTTATTTTGCCTACACCTGACCTCAGCAGTGATCTGTGGCCAAATTTAGTTTGGAGTGTTGCCACCTCAGGGAGAGCATTGGGTGTCATTAATCAGGAGAGGTGCTTTACTCTCAGGATCCAGGTCAGGTTGAGAGCACAGAGGAGAGAGAGAGCGTACAGCCAAATTCAAGGACTTATGCTCACGCTGAGTTATCAAGGCTTCCAGTCAGCCCTTTTCTCTGAAGTAGCTTACCAACTTTTTGAAATTCTCTAAATCATGTTTTTCACTCTGTTCCCTCTTAAAGAACTCGAGTCAGGCCCAGCCTACAGTGAGATCAGCTAAACCAAAGCCTGCAACTCATGATGAAGACCTCACTAAACGTCCCTACAGAACCAAAGAGAAAGCAAAGACAGAAGAACAGGTAAGGGATAAATTCCATTTTTCCCTAAAAAAAGAATCTGATACCTGTCAGTTACTAATCACTTTTTCACCATAGAAACCTTACAAGGTCAGTTCTGCAGCTGACACACGTGCAAGGTCTAGGCGTGTGGCCAGTGACCATGATGAAGACCAGGAAGACGAATGTGATCCTTTGCCACCAAGATTCCACCCCAAAACACGAGAAGGCACAAAGCAAAGGCAAAGACATGACCAAGTAATGCATGCCTCTCACAAACACAAAGAATAAACAACAAAATGATTCGAATTTTATGGATACATCAGTGAACAAACAAGTTTTAATAATATGTATATACATAATATGTATATATCATATAGAAAAGAAATCTATATTGCATGCTTGAGCTTGCTTAAGTGTAATCAAGGGAAAAAAAATCACTATTACACTACCCACTTTGTCTGACATGGGGGAAAAAAAAATGCAATGCATGCTTTGCTATCTATATTTTGCTAAACAAGTTGGCTCCAGCATTTGGAATGAGAAGAAGAGATGAGGATGGTCTGCAAATGCGGAAACAGCACAATAAGCCGGAGCGTCAGGACTTCAGCCCCGATGTCACTGACCACTGGGGAGGAAATTACCACTCATGGGAAGACTACTGCACAAGAACCAGCGAAGGGGAAGACTACTGGGACAATCCAAAATATAACCACTGGGAGGAAATTGATTATAATGGACATCAATTGAATGCTGATGTGCACAGTGAATACTACTCCACACACCGCAACAGGTACGATAGACAGAACTCAGAAGACAAGCCTTTCATACAGAGGAGCTGTAAAATTTATGCATACATCATTACTGTTGCACTCTTCCTTTTTCTGGTTGCTTTTACAGTCTTTTGAACACATCGTGTTTGGTTTTCATATTGCAGTATTAAGAAAGAAATTTCTTGTCCTTCTGAAACACAGCATCCATTTTGCAGAGTGGTCACGGTTTTTGTATGGCCATTTTCACTGTGATGGGCTGGGGGGGGAAAGGGATTTTGATATTAATGTCTTTTAGAAATTCATGTATGTATCCATGCAAATTTTAAATAAATAACGCATGCTATCCTACAATAAGTGAACATTTTATATTAAATAACTAAATTTGCTTTAAAGACAGTGTTCTGAGTAATAGTGTGTTGAAATACTATGGCACCAATACCTTGCTGCAGTAAGGACATTCTCCAAACACAATATTGAAGCTCTGGCGACTGGTGGGCAAACCTCTCAGCCACTGAGATGACAATAATTTGAATTCAGTCGATAATGTGAGAGAAACAACCACGTCCTAATCATTCGTGCTCATTAGTAATATTATGTGATGAGTAATGATAGGTTAAAAGGGTGTACGAGTGATCAATCATAATGTATTCACCTCATAGAGACAGGCCTGATGAAAAGGCTGCCCACAGCGTGGATCGTTGCACACCTGATCTGGAATGGCAGAGTCCAGCCGATATGAATAGCAGATGCCGCACTCCATACTAAAACTCTGACATAAAATCACAATCATATATCATATAGTGTAGTGATGATTTAAGGCCATATTAAGAAGGATTTCAAAACCAGCTATACCACTGAACAGAACAGCATCAAAAATCATTGTTTCTTGCTAAAATGTTCTGGGCATGATCAAAAGAACGCCACCTCCCATCTCAAATCTGCATCTACTTATCCCCCTCCCCCCTCATCCCTCTTTCCCTGCTGGCTAAGAGGCTGTAATGCATGGAGGTTCATATTTGTTTCCACTAGGGTGAGAAGACTCAGGTGGGCTCATCAACCCTGTGTATACTTGACCTCCACTTCACAGAATCCTCCTCTTTTGCAAGATGCCAAACTGAGTCTGGAGAGCCTTCATACATCTTCCCCTTATTCTCCCATTTTTCTGTTCTCCTCTACTCCTCTCCACTCTACTCTCTGTGTTTGCATATTGCTTTTCCGTTAATTAGAGTCCCCCCCCCAAGCAATCCATTAAAAGGATGGCAGGTAAAATTTAAACATCTGGTCAAGTAAACTTTTCACTCTTCCGAATGTTAATGATGGCCAAGCATTAATCAGTGGTGCAGACTGTGAATAAACACAGCGCCCTTTCAACCCACCAGCAGTCACACACGCTGAGGTGGGGGGAAAGATAATTTGTGAATCTATGATTAAACAGCTCTTGATAGTGCTGAGGATTCTGCCACCTTTGTTATTGTAATGATCTTATCTGTAAACAACCCAATTAAAGGAATTTTGTATCCACCTCAACCGATTTAAAAAAGAAAAAAAAAAGAAAAAATTCTTGCAAAACCCCAAATGTTACTGAGATGTGCGACTAATTATAAGTGGTGGTGTGACATGAAAATGCAACGTACAGATTTTTCGTGGGTGGCAGGTGACGGGAATTCTATCTCCATAACATCCTTCATGTTCTGCAGGACGCTGCAGTCAGGGTTCCTGAGAGAATGGGAGACCTATATTCACTCATAAAACACGAAAACACGGCTGTGGTAGTGTAATGTCTGTGGAGATCAGGACAAAGAAGCAATTAATTACTGTCTCCTTACCATAAATGCATGTTAGCATTCAGCTTGCTCCTCAGGGGGGTTACCACTGCAAAAATAATAACACTGACTTGTACCATACAGCTAAAGAATATGAAATTAATACTAAATATTTGTATATTGTAAAGAAATGAGCTTGAAATGCTAAAAAATGTCCCACTCAAACAGAGTAGCAAAACAAGCCTGAGGGAATGTTCTATATGAAAGGGCTCGCTTTGCAGTATACCAGAGCAGTTTCAATTAACTGCACCTCATCTTTCATTCAATGCCCGTCAACCTGATTGTAGCGCACTGACAGACAATGCACAGCCATGCCATTTCTTACCACTAATCTCTCATCTCTGTTAGAAATGCCACAGTAAAGCCGGGCACTTCCTACTGTGACAAACATTCTGACAGGGAGGGAAATATTCAAATAATTCACATAAAACGTGCTCATCATGGCTGCTCCACCCTGAGAGATCAATCTGGAAGGAATGTGAGTCGCTCGCTCTGTTTGTCATTTGTAAATGCAAAAAGCAATATTTCTGTCTGACCCCTCGCTCGGCAGGTCCGCGTCTGCCACTGTCTTGACTATCGAAGTGTGGATTTAATATCAATGAATAACATTGCTAGGCAACCAACAATATGTTCTGTGAGCCACTGTCAGCCAAGCATGACCTTGGATTTAAAGAAACAATCACAGAGGCTTAAATAGTGCAAACTGACCTCCATTCTACCAAAATCTCTCTCTAAATCTAGAAGGACCTTACATATTGGTAGCCTGTCAGCCAATCCTGCTGTAGCAATCCTGTGTTAAATGTAATAAAACCTTCATGGGATGTACACTTACGAAGAGAGGTAATTGGGAAAAACAAGGTGATAAATGAAATTGATGGATATGGACATTTCATATGTGAAATGCCATTCAAGAACAAACTGGTCATTTTAACTGTATGAGCAAATCTAAGTTAGGAAGATTTGCAGATATTAAAAATACTCACCATGCTCAGCTCCAAGCAGGCAGCATTCTGGTAACATCTTCGGGTGCCTGGGGTCGATCTCAACCTTTATGGAGACGTTGTTTCCTAGGCACAATAAGGCTGAGGTCAGCTGCTATAATATGGTATAGGTTTATTAAACCACAGACAGTGAGGATGGCAGGAGTTTACCAATAGCGATCCTTCTCATCATGTCTGCTCTGCTAGGTTTTTCAGGTTCCAGCACCCAGGTGTGCTCATCAATCTCATCCATCACTGCCCAGAATTCAGCCAAAGCCTCCACAATCAGCAGGAACTGGCTATGCATGTGGGCTAAATTACTCTGTGTGTAACAGAGGATGGGATATATATGTTTATTATGTAATCAAATACACTGCTCGATATGTTAAATTGACGATCATGCTTGCATGCATTACAGCCTCCATCACAAAAACAGCCACACATCCAACACTGAAAATCGGATCAGAATGAGAGACTTTCCTGGCCATACATGACACAGCTACAACTCAAACCTCAATTTATTGGGTACATACAAGTGGAAAGTTAAAGTTGTTAAAGACTCACGATGTCATATATGAAATCTGAAACTCATAAATGTGTTGGAAAAGAATTCTCGGCACAAAATCCACTCGGCATAATTTACAATAAATGAATAAACAGACACAATCATGTTTTAGATATTGTTTCTGTAGATCACCCAAGGAGAAGCACAAAAGAAATAAACTCTTACATAACAGAACAAGGAAACACTTTTCCCTTACACAGATGCCAACAGAGTGGGAGAGAGTGGAGGTGGAGGATCAGTCTATCCATCTGTCTGTAGTTATAGGTTATCACATGATTCTCTGCTTGCCTTCAGTATATTCACTGGCTAAACACAGTTCATCCTTTGTTATTTGGGGTGCACCATTTTTGATTAGGATTTAGGCAGTAATTCAAATGGGGACGAGTTGTCATTCACAAACAAATCATTTAAATTATTAAATGTAAATAGTGTAACTTACCAAAATGGCCAAAGGATCATAAGTGAGAATAGTGATCTCAATGCTAAGCAAAAAAATCTTAGTCTTCTTATTTCATTAAGAATTGTTCAGCCGTACCTTAAACACTAAAGAAGGAATATGAAAAGTGTTATGAATCAGACTTTACAAAAGGAGGTTAAACATGGATGACAACCCTGAATGTAATACCAACCAGACACCAATCCCTATTATACTCTAGGGAGGAAAAACCAGCAGCATAGAGTTTCTATTTCAAAGAAGCAAGTTAAAACAGAAATGGGAGTGAGACCAAACTAAAATGAGGACAAATATTGGAATATTAACTTGACAGCTACACAAATCCAGGTAAAATATTGTAGCTGTTTGCTAGCTAGCTACTAAAATTATAGCAGGCCATACTACCCTAGCTGTGAGTTTGTGAACACCTGACCATCACACCAATATGTGCTTTTTGGACATCCCATTCCAGATTTAGTCCCTTTGCTGTTATAATAACCTCCATTCTTCTGGGAAGGCTTTCCACTAGATGTGGAATGTGGGGATTTGTGCTCATTCAGCCACAAGAGCATTAGTGAGGTCAGGCACTGATGTCGGGCAAGGAGGCCTGCGGTGCAGATGGCGTTCCAGTTCATCCCAATGGTGTTGAGTGGGGTTGAAGTCAGGGCTTTGTGCAGGTCATCCATCCTCTACCACTCCAAACCTGCCAAAACATGTCTTCATGGACCACACAGTCGCACTGAAACATGTATGGACCTCTTGGTTAAAGTGAACGGATGTTGTTTGTAACGCTTTTGCATATTGTAATGCTACAGCATATAAAGGCATCCTTTACAATTGTGTGCTTCCAACTTTGTGGCAAGAGTTTGGGGAAGGTGGTCAGGTGGCCACATACCTTTGGCCTTATAGTGTTGCTAACTGCACTGTAGGCTGTTTGGCTGCCTCGCCACTTTAATAATTAAAATTGGGCAAAATTTTCGGGTAGTCCTTTTAACTGTTTATTTTTCAACAGCACTTTGTAATATGGAGTAGATTACAATTACAGCAGCTAATTACATCCTCAAAAGACATTTGCAGCCATCAAGCATGCTACAAAGTTTTCTTCAGCAAGTTGCTTTTAAGATGAATTATAAAACATGAACCATGCATTTGTCTTTTGCTAATACATCTACAGTACTAACATTTCAAACATAAATACAATCCAAAGTCTGGCTTTGGGTAAGAGCTTTCGAAGAACACTTTAGCCAGGAAAAGCTATCAAATTTAGAAGGGGAAAAAAAAAAGACGTCTCTGAAGTCACTCTGGCTTTCCATCAACCCATCAGCAAACCACTGATGAGGGAAGAAAATGAGAAACCCGCTAATAAAAATACTGACTGAGAAAGGAAGAACCTATACCATGCATTAGCAAACAACTGGAACTGGGCAATAGCTTTTGATCACTGCACACCACAGCCAGCTCATTTAAGGTTCTACATTACAGTTTTCTGCATTCTAACATACACAAACACATTAGGGTCTCTCTGTCCTGTGGAGCTTGCTCAGCTGTGAGGCAGAAGTTACAGTTTAAGGATGGCAGCTCATAAATCATAGCTGCTGATTGATAGCTGATGCTGGTTGGCCGTGCTTCACTCTGTGCTGTCAGTGTGAGTAAACGCAGGTTGAGCGTGGCGATCTGCTCTAAGAATCATAATTCCAGTGCACAGTCTTTAATCTCGACCCACAGAGAGCTTTGGTCTGGACACCAGATCCTCTCTGCAAAAAAACAAGACCACTGGTTTATCTTTGTAATAGGCCACACTTCATTTGAGCCACACTTTAACTGATAAACTGTACCGTTCTCTCTACACATGCACTCGCTCACTTGTCAAGAATATGGTGAAGGATGACTCATCTGACCAGATCACTTTTTTCACATCTCCCTAGGCCAGTGTTTATGGTTTTTGCACCACTGAACTCTCAAATGTACATTCGTCTTTGCAATGAGAGCTTTATGCACTGCAAGCCTACTATATTTTTCCTATACTTTCCACTATATTGTTCTATGTAGTTGCTCAATTTTTCCATACAAATCAGAACTCTTTTGGAACAAAGGACGAAATAAAAATAGAACTTTTTGGCAATAATTCAGCTCATCATGTTTGGAGAATGAAGAGTTGTGTGCATGATCCCAAGAACACTGTACCATAGTGAAGTACGGAGGTGGGCAATAGATGTGGAGCTGCTTCTCTCTGTAAACAGTACTGGGGCATTACACGTGACGGAAGATAATATAAATGGAGCGAAGTACCGGGACATATTAGAGGAGATTTTAATCTCATTGGCCAAGAATCTAGGAAGAAGATGGACGTTTCAACAAGACAACAACCCAAAACAACTCGAGACTGGTTTCTAAAAAAGGTGTAAGTGCCGATTTTGAAATTGAGATCGAGTCAATCAGAGGGACCGTTGTAACCTTGGGAAACTGAAGATGATTTGCTAAGAGGAATGGGCCAAAATTGAACCAAAATGCTGCAAACTCACAATGCTGTGATAACCTGCTAACTTCTTACCACTGTTACCAACAAGTGCTTTGTAACAAAATACTAATTTTGATGATTTGTGGTGTCTGAATACTTTAGTAAAAGTATTTGGTCATTCAGCTTTCTGAGGCTATATACAATATCTCACAAAAGTGAGTAAACCCTTCACATTTTTGTAAATATTTTATTATATCTTTTCATGGGACAACACTGAAGAAATGACACTTTTCTACAATGTAAAGTAGTGAGTGTACAGCTTGTATAACAGTGTAAATTTGCTGTCCCCTCAAAATAACTCAACACACAGCCATTAATGTCTAAACCACTGGCAACAAAAGTGAGTACAAATTGGGCCCAATTAGCCATTTTCCCTCCCCGGTATCATGTGACTTGTTAGTGTTACAAGGTCTCAGGTGTGAATGGGGAGCAGGTGTGTTAAGTTTGGTGTTATCGCTCTCACACTCTCTCATACTGGTCACTGGAAGTTCAACATGGCACCTCATGGCAAAGAACTCTCTGAGGATCTGAAAAAAAGAATTGTTGCTCTACATAAAGATGGCCTAGGCTATAAGAAGATTGTCAACACCCTGAAACTGAGCTGAAGCACAGTGGCCAAGACCATACAGCGGTTTAACAGGACAGGTTCCACTCAGAACAGGCCTCGCCATGGTCGACCAAAGAAGTTGAGTGCACGTGCTCAGCATCATATCCAGAGGTTGGCTTTGCAGAATAGACGTATGAGTGCTGCCAGCATTGCTGCAGAGGTTGAAGGGGTGGGGGGTCAGCCTGTCAGTGCTCAGACCATACGCCGCACACTGCATCAAATTGGTCTGCATAGCTGTCGTCCCAGAAGGAAGCCTCTTCTAAAGATGATGCACAAGAAAGCCCGCAAACAGTTTGCTGAAGACAAGCAGACTAAGGACATGGATTACTGGAACCATGTCCTGTGGTCTGATGAGACCAAGATAAACTTCAGATGGTGTCAAGCGTGTGTGGGGGCAACCAGGTGAGGAGTACAAAGACAAGTGTGTCTTGCCTACAGTCAAGCATGGTGGTGGGTTTTGTGCATATTTTTCATGAATTTGCTAAAAGCTATTAGAATTCACTATAAATACTGAGACACTTACCAAGAGACAATGGTTAATGAATGAATTAAAAAAAAAAAAAAAGAAGGTGCGCGGAGCTGTCTAAAAATATAATTTAGCTACATCCAAGCATGTTTCACCTGGATTTCGACTTCTTGTCAAGGTAGCAGTGATGATGTGTATGGCATAAATTTCACAAGGAAATATGTACCAGCGCTTTTATGGAGAAAAAACAAACATCAACAAAACAAAACAAAAAAGAACCAACCAAAAAAAAAAAAAAAACACCCAGCACAAAAGCATACTGACTTAAGTATAAACCTAGGCAGAAGGCTAAATGTTAAATCGCCCTCGTCATCAGTAGCCTCATTTTGCTCCATTGTAATACTTCTGACCACATAAAGCAGCCAATTTAGAAAGATTTTAGGAAGTACAGCCATATTTAGGGATGTAATTTCGTGCATCTCTTTTCTTTTGTTACATAATTTGAGTATTTAACTGCCGTTGATTATGTGCTTGATTCTCTCATACATTTCTATACATGCTAAATTGATGGGACAGAACATGAACACAACCCCCAAAGCCTGTAATTGGCCACAACAAAACAAATTGATAGCTCAGTGACTTCATGTTGGGCAAGACAGATTAAAACACCCCACCTCCATGCACATATGATGAGAGAATATTGTATAATATTATATACAACACAAATAAGGGCACTGAATAAGGAAGGAGAAAAGAATACAGAGTTTGCACAGTCTAACAGAAAAGAAGAACTTGCGGTGTGGGTTCAGGTGAAGAAGACAGCACAGGGTGGAATGCATTAATGTGAGTGAGCCACCTAAGAAAAGAAAAGCATCCTGACACGGAGAGAAAATGAACCAGAAATGATGGGTCACTGTGCCAGCAGAGTGCACACAATTTAACATTGCACAGGTGCAAAAACTCTGCAATTACTTTCCAATTAATGCCAGTTGTGCGATTACAGTTATGCTTTTATATCAATATATGGTCCAAATGAAATGACGTTGTAATTGAATTCTGACTAGAAATAAGCTTAAAATGCAGAGTGGCACAAAGATCCATGCTTCCTAGGGTGAGCCTGTTCTCCACACTGTTAACTATTCTAATTAAGTCTCTCTACATAATGGTCAACAATGCATATTCATAAAATCGCTTAGAAAGAGAATGAGTATGAGCTGGATAAATAAATACAGGAACCACATGATGTTGCTTCTTATATCCCTTAATGAGTTTTCTCAAACAAGTTAATGATGGAGAATAATGTATAGTGCAAAACCAAGGCTACGCTAAAAATCTGTCTTTTAGGGTTATAGTGTTTTCTGTCTTTTCTACAATAAAAAAAAATATTTCTGGCCTCATCACAGACTGGAAAAATGGAGCAGAGTATCAGAAACAGAGGTTCTGGCAAAAACACATCTTTTAATTGGCTTGAACAGGTTTAGAAAGGTCACCATTATTCATCCAGAAGTTTGTGTATTTAGGATGGCCAAAAATGTCTGATCTTGTGTGCTATGTCAATAACACACATCATAATGTGTAATGGCCAACACTGACATCATTTTACCACAATGTTATTAAAAAAAAAATAGTAGTATTAAGTATTTTGAGTATTATAAAGACTTATCAACTTGTTCATTCTCCAGCCTTAGGTAGATACAAAATAGACAGCATTTAATTTAGAAAGAAAAAGTGCAACATTTCCTGACTTTGACCCAAAATGACAGTGAACTAGTTCTACAATTCGGGCAAGCTTCCAAGTTGCATGGGTTTAATTCTTTTCATCCACTGGCACACAGTGTGCTGTGATCATCTTTAATTCATAATAATAATAATGACGATTTGTTTTCCAAATTAACTTGCATTTATAAACATGTAAAATACATAGCATTTACACCAAGTCAAGGTTTTTGAAGTTAGCAAAACATTTTACTAGTAAAAAAAAAAAAAAGTTTCAGCAATTAGATCACCTTTTGTAAACTGCTCCATTTATCATAATTGGCATTTGGCAGTGTGCAGAGCAGTAAGAGTGAGCGTGGTCATTAAAAATGAATGGAAGGTGCTGTGAATTGTGCACACACAAAGGAGCATGGGGCAGTGAAGTAAGCATGCACTGAAGCTGTTGTATGTGAGAGCGCTTCAGTTCTGCGAGCACTGAGCCACGCTTCCCTTCCCCTCGCTTGTGAGTCAAACTACTTAAATTAAAAGATCCATGGCCTAAAGTTGAAACAAGTAATTTGTGATGTTTATTTTACTAGTATTCTGATAATGTGTATTTAAATATAAAGTTTAAATTGAAAATGTGCCCTCACTCCCACTGACATCACCTACCCTGCCCTCACCTGGTTTAAATGTTCATCATAGTTATATTCCACATGGATACCCAAATAAGATGATTGTGTTAGCGGCCTGCGGAGTGTGAAAGATACAAAATCATATAGAAAGACATCTCAAGTGTGAATGAAAGAAAGTGGCGAATGAGCCATGATGGAAAATACAAATTTTAAATCATGCCATAGCGATCCTAATGGTATGTTTTTAAATAAGCAGTCAGCACAGTGTTTGATGATTAAGCTTTATGGATAGAAGCAAATCCACATAGTAATTATGTAATCTTGTCAATCTCCATGTTCTTAGTAGTGGCCAATTAAGTTCTTTTATGTGTCACTGCTTGGGTATATTTTCCTTCCTTAGTTCCATTAAGTTGTAGCTCAGTGCATCATTCAACTCATGTCCTGGGTATGAGCACTTAGAATTAAAACCACTAAGGGATAAACACAAAATTTGCCTAAACATACCCTTTAATATTTGCCATATAGGTGTGTTAATAGCCCAAGAGTGTACTAGATTAATCTATTCTAGAGGAAAGAAAAGAAAAAGTGTGTATGCATGGCCTCAGATTTGAGGCAATATCACAAGCTTCACTTTTAATATCAGGCTTTATTACCATATGCGCAATAACGGCACATTTCGTGTGCACTCAGGCTTGATGAGTTTGATGAACGAGTCCCCAGGACACTGGCTGAGTGACTGACTGAGCTCTGTTCCTGCAGAGCCACACCTGCACTGCTGCATGTGCCATCATACAGAGTGCCCAGAAGAGCAAAAGCCTCTTATCAGGACTGTATATCTATCATACGCAAGCATGCATTATGGCCTTGCAATGACGTGCAGTATAATTATTCATTTAAATCAGCTGGAAAGGTAGGGGGCAGATTTTTCTTGGAACATAGAAGATACGTCAAGACATCAGCATCCCAGCAGGGCAGGGGGAAGCAGAAGGCGCTGAGCTGGCCTTCACCGTCAGAGAGCCGTGTACTACTGCCATGCTACACATGGAACAGAACAATCCAGCTAGTAAACTCTCTCACCTTCAGCGCTACTTTACACTACACTACTGTAGAATACTCTCATATGCTGCCTGATAATGAAATATGACTGTGATCTAATTCTTCCTTAGTTTTATGCACAGGGTTGCAAACTTCTCTATTTTTAGAGACTTAGTAGTTGTGTCTTATCAAATGTTTTTCCCTTTATCACACTGTCTCATCACTGTCCTCTCAGTTCATCTGGCAAACCTGAAGCCTCAGAGAGCTGTAAACTCCAAGAAAAAAAAGCAACATTGCCATACAAAAACACTTTCATCATCAACACAAACATGTCTTCAACTGCCAACCTTGAAGTAATTAGCACCATTGTGCTTGCATTGTTGAGTAAAAAGAGGCCAATAGGAAAAAATCTTAGCAGAATTCAGAGGGGTGTGGATAAGCTGCAGTGCCAGTACCTCACAAATCAAATAAAAAAAAAAATTTAAAAAATGCATTTTTAAGAACCTGCGTATATCAAAAACATTATACCTGTGGGGTCCACGTAATGACCAGTGGGACAGGAAGGTCTGCAGAGCATTCTGGAGCTTCTGCTGGGTACTGAGAAGACCAGAAAGTAGGGAAATTACATTACTCCAACATTCTTCTTTAACAGGTGATTGACAGTCACTTCCTAACCAGGAAGTATTTACTTAAGATGAATGAATGAATGAATGCTGTAAACATGTCATGCAGCACCATGTGAGCAACCTGCCATATTCAATACAGTCCCATATTAATGGCTTTCTTTGTCTCTTGAGCTTTATATCCGACTGCCCGCTCCCACCCACATGACTTTTTGCCCACTCCCACTCCAGTAACTTTTTTGTAGGGTCATGCAGGATCCTAGTCCCAATGCCATTTCTACTATAAATAGAGTTCCTCTATGGAAGAGCCTATAATGCAGAAAGGAATGTAGTGACATTTTGAAAGAATATATATTTGGCATTGAAATTTTCTTACAGTCACACAAAAGAGAGGCAGCCTAAATAAGAAATACTGTAAATACTTGAAATTTACTTTACCCACTCAAGAAACTGTAATCCAACCACTTGGCTGAATGTGTTGAAAAACGCCAGTAATTTCACAATTTTACAATTTCACAACTTTCATACATCTCCCTCGCCATTAAAGTTAAACTTGAGGTTATCTAACTGTGTCCATGTCAGCAGCATAGCTTCATGGGGAGGTACAACTTCTGGAGGTCCTGACAGAGAGACGCCTTCCCCTGGGAGGGTGAGCATATGTGAGGCAGGGGCATCACTGCTATTTTTAATCCTCAGCAGGCAGGTGGGCATGGAGCGTTCCTCACGCCCTGCTGAATCTCATCAAGACCCTGCACGGTGCCAGCGACCCGCCGCTGGCATTTCTGACCCACTATCGCTCCAAATCCGGAGCTGCCTTGGCCATACACTACTTCTCTCAGTGAAATGCTATTTTGTAGCTACTGTACCTCTCGCACAGCTCAATTTTCTGCTTCTGCTGTGGCCCCTGTAATCGTATTATAGAGACCATTTATGGCCTTATCTCTCCCTCTGCATGTCTTACCGTCTCCTATCTCCGCTAGGGCTAGTTCTCATCTAAATTTTCACTGTCACAGGACATCACATAAATGTAACCAAAATTAACATATATAAACAACAACAAAAACTATAATTCTCAGTCTAGGTTTACTTCACCTCGTGGATGTAGCTTAGATTTCAAAAGTTCCATTCTCAAACAAACCCAATAGTTAAACCAAGATTTAAGAAACACATGTAAAGAAGAAATGCGTGTGATCTAGGTTTTGAAAGATAAGCTTGCTCTGCAGCCTCACCTTTGATTTAAGCTTGACTGTAAAAACATGCTGACGATGAGAGGAGTCCTCTGCCTTCAACTTAAGAGTGTGGAAGTCAGTGTCGATGAAGATCAGACTGAAATATAAGACAATAACAGTAAGTGCGAGTGAGAATACTCATACAGTGGGTATAGAAAAGAATCATCGCCCTTTAAAATAATCACATTTTGTTGCTCTTCAGCCTGAAATGAAGACGGACACAGCTTTTGTTTTATCCAGCTGTATTAACTCAGTGCAACTTATAACATCCAAGTGAAATAAAATAATACCAACATTTCAGAAAAAAAATAAAAAAACAGAATCACTGAGTTGGAAAAAGGATCACCCCCCTCCTAAAATGACTTGTAAGGTGTAGCTAATCACCTTCTCAATGGCACACAAAGTCATTTGACTTTCAACTGTGATCTGCTGTGGTCATTTTGATTAGCTCAGCATGAAAAGAGCTTTCCTGGAGCATTTTTCAGTCATTGGTAGTGCAACTGAAGCAGACAATCAACTATGGGTGGCAAGGCACTGTCAAAAGATCTCCGGGATAAAGTTGTGGACAGGCATAAGTCAGGAGATGGATACAAAAAAATTTCAAAGGCTTTATCAATGCCTAGAAGCACAGTGAAGTCTATTATTAAGAAGTGGAAGGTATTTGGTACAACACAGACCCTCCATGGATCAGGACGTCGCTCCAAACTGGATGAAAGAGCCAGGAGGAAACTGGTCAGAGAGGCTACCAAGAGGCCTACAGCAACTCTGAAGCAGTTGCAGGAATTTATGACAAAGAGTGGTCATTGTCTGCATGTGACAACAATATCACAAATTCTCCACAAATGTGGCTTGTATGGGAGGGTTTCAAGAAAAAAGCCACTCCTCAAAAACGGCCACATGAACGCACCTTGAAGATTCTGGGGCCACATGGAACAAGGCGTTATGGTCAGGGGAGACTAAAATTGAATTACTTGGCCTCAACACCAAACGATGTCTGGTGGAAATCTAATACAGCTCACCATCCAAATATCACCATTCCTACAGTAAAGCATGGAGGTGGCAATATCCTGTTATGGGGGTGTTTCTCTGCAGCAGGGACTGGAGCACTTGTCAGGATAGAAGGAAAATGGATGGGGCAAAATACAGTCAAATTCTTGAGGAAAATCTGCTGCCCTCTGCTAGAAAGTTGTCAATGGGAAGAAGGTTTACCTTCCAACATGACAATGACCCAAAGCACACAGCAAAACTGACCACACGGTGGTTGAAGGAGAAAAGGGTGGATGTCCTTGCATGGCCTAGTCAGAGCCCAGACTTAAATCCCATTGAAAATCTGTGGAATGACTTGAAAACTGCAGTTCACAAACAGTCACCATCAAATTTAACTGAACTTGAGCAGTTCTGCAAAGAAGAGTGGGCAAATATTGCAAAGTCTAGAGCAGTAAACAGCACTAACCAAAACAAAGCCAATATTTGGTGACAATCCTTTGTCTTTAAAAATGCATCAGTACATTTTGTGCAGTTTTATGTGCATACTGACTGGGAACTTTTTCCAAGCATGCTGGAGAATCTACCACAGTTCTTCTGGAGACTTGACAACATACCTGAATACTTGACAGCATTAATGTTTTGTCTAAAAAGTGGTCTATTATGTAATATGTTACATTTGCACAACATAGAATATAAATGTATCTTTGAACAGGCCTCAGATCTTTCCTTAATTTATAGAACAATTACAGACAGGTGAAAAAGTAAAATGAAAAACTGGTGGCTCTGCAGGGATTTTTGCTGGCATGGTCTAGGTCCATGACTGATCACGTTTATCCTATTATGAAACATTTCTATCCTGATGGGAACGGTCATTTCCAGGATGACTGCACCCCCATCCACAGAGCACAAGGGCTCACTGAATGATTAATGAGTATGAAAATGATGTAAATCATATGCTATGGCATACACAGTCACCAGATCTCAAAGCAACTGGAGTGATATGTTAAACAGTGCTCTCCACCACCATCATCAAAACACCATGAGTGAAGTTCTTGTAGAAGAATGGTGTTCATCCCTCCAGTACATTTGCAGTGACTGCAGGACTTCCAGAGAATCTATAACAACATACATTAGAGCTGTTCTGGTGGCTCATGGTGGACCAATACCTTACTAAGACACCTTATGTTGTTTTTTGATTTAATTTGTTACCATGTGCAGGTCTTCTATAAAAGGTTCATTGATAAAAGTGAACACAGACTCAAATATCTTAGAACATCTTAGTCTACTTAATTTTCACCAAGTTGGGACGAAGGCAAAATAAGAAAAAAAGTTTATAGAATATTCAAGTAACACCATTTTGGAGGATCAGGTTAATTGGTAACAGGGGAGGGTATCAGGATTGGGCATAAAAGGAGCATCCACCAAAAAGCTCAATTTTTGTAAGCAAGGATGGGTCGTGGCTCACCACTTTGTGCCAAACTTTGTGAGAGAATTGTCAGTCAGCTCAGAAAGAACATTGCTCAACGCAAGATTATAAAGAATTTAGGTCTTTCACGATCTACAGTGGATAATATTGTGAAAAGATTCAGGGAATCCGAAGAAATCTCATTGTGCAAAGCGCAAGGCCGGAAACCACTGTTGAATGTGCGTGACCTTCGAGCCCTCAGGCAGCACTGCCTGAGAAGTCGTCATGCTACTTTGATAAATATAAATCACATGGGCTCGGGAGTACTTCGGAAAACAGTGGTCACTTAAAACAGTCTGCCTCTGCATCCAGAAATGCAACCTGAATCTGTATTACGCAAGGAGGAAGCCACACATCAACTCTATGCAGAAACGCCGCCGAGTTCTCTGGGTCAGAGCTCATCTCAGATGGACTGAAAGGCAGTGGAAATGTGTGCTGTAGTCAGTTGAGTCCACGTTTCAGCTTGTTTTCTGGAAAAACGGGTGTCGAGTTCTCCGTGCCAAAGATGAAAAAGACCAACCAGACTGTTATAAGCAAAAGGTGCGAAAGCCAGCATCTGTGATGGTATGGGGGTGCATCAGTGCCCATGGCATGGGTGACTTGCATAAGTATGAAGGTACCATTGATGCGAAGGCGTATATTGGGATTTTAGAGAAACATATGTACCATCAAGGCAAAGTCTTTTCCCAGGAAGTCCATGGTCAGCTGAAGTCTTTTATCAAGCAAGAATGGGCAAAAATTCCACTTGCAAAACTGCAACAGTTAGTATCCTCAGTTCCCAAATGATTAAAAAGTGAAATTAAAACGAAGGGTGATGTAACACAGTGGTAAATACGCCTCTGTCCAAACTTTTTTTGTGTATTGAAGGCATCAAATTCTAAATTTGTTTATATTTACAAAATACAATTAAGTTGGTCAGTGAAAACTTTGAATATCTTTTCTTTGTACTTTTGTCAGTTAATTGAAGTTTCAAGAGACTTCACAAATGACAGGTTTATTTTATTACATTTTAGTAAAAATCCCAACTTTTAAGGAAATGGGGTTAGTATTTCTCTATTCCCTTGAAAAGGAAATTCCATCTTTATCACAGCTTCATTCACTAACTATACCTCTAATCAACATTCTCATCTTGTAATACCATGTAATCAGAATTCCTTCATTTTCTGAATAGTCTTGTTTCTCATTCTTAGGCACCTTCCTTTACACTCCTTCAAGCAATGGGATAAAGATCACATTCAGTTACATGAACTGATGCCTCAAAACATACGCTTCGTTCATTTCCAACAAACAGACCTTTTTCCAAGCCTGTATGCCGTTCTGCATTCCACTGAGCGAAGTATCAGGGCATGCTGGCATTCACTTCAGATGATTGAAACAGCTTGACAGCTTGATGTCTTGCTGGGAGGATTGATGAGAACATTACATTTGCAACTACAAAATCAGCGGCGCTCATAAACGTTGGAGGGAACATTTGGTGTGTATGCATACAAACAGGCCATGGACGAAGATACAACAGCATAAAACATTTGGCTGAAAGAAATATAAAGTAAAAATATAAGCTGTAATATTGTCAAGGATTCAGGATTTTTGGAGCCAGGTGCTAAAAATAGTGAATGGTATTCTGTTCTTAGAGGGGACACCAGATATCACGTTATGTGATACAAAGTGCCAGCTTGATATGGAAGGCAAGAGGGACAACCAATAGGAAGCATTTTCAGGTGTCATTATCCTGGTGGGGTGTTAAAAGACTATAGAGAGAGGCTCAGATTCTATCCATTGTATATGTGTAAGCTATGACAACCTCCCACCAAGGCCCTGGTGCAAAGACTGTCCAAAAAAAAGAAAAAAAACCAAAGGCAGATGCACACTCAACAAAAAATAAATAAATAAAATAAAATAAAATAATGAAGAGCCTTTTTCTGTGTCTGAGAAAAGCAACATACCCTACACTGCATCTTTTAATACATCTAGCTGAGTAGTGATCAAATGAGTTATCATTTTTCTTAAAGCCGAACACTTTCAAGCTATTTTTGATGATAAGACCAGAGTAAAAAAAAAAAGTGACCCCCATCTTTACAGCAATTAACACTAAATGTGCCTTCTTCAAGGCAACTAAAACTCATTAAAATGACCAGGTTCTGCAGCATACCCCACTTGCCTAAACCAATCAGAGTTCACTTCCATGTCATACTTGAGGCTATAACCACTAATACAAATTAAGGATCTTAATTAATCTCAAGTACATTTACAGATAGAGCTGCTGTGTAATACTTCTGACCACAGTTCAGCAGTGAAAAATGGAAATGTGCACCTTGTCGCATCTCTCTCTTACAACTTCTACATTTCCCCATTAAGCTTAAATGTGGGCTCCCAAATATACCAATTTGCATTTACTAATATCATAATTACATCTCTGACTGTTAATAGAAAGAATCAAAACATGATACATGGTCCACAAGCCACAAACGGCCTCCATGTAGGGCGAACTATGCAGCTGAAGTACACTGCTGCATCATGTAGATAAAGATCTTAGATGTCAACAATGTATGCTCTAAAGGTCCAATCAGGATATTAATCAATAATAGAAATTAAATACAAAAATGTTTTAAATATCAAGGAGTATTGGGGGTAGCATTCAGTATAAGCCTCTGTTTTCATGCAGTTGTTTCATGCATCTTGTGTTTCAGTATTCTATCCCATTTAGGGCTTATCCACATAAACAAATCTGTTTTAAATACCAAACACTTCAGGAGATCTGAGATGCATTTTAGCCACCAGTGTGAATGCAGCTGTCTCTACAAGCCATGTTTAACAACCAAAACTACCTGCTGTATTTCATCCTAACACACCTTGTCCATAACTGATTTTAAAAAATAAATAAACAAATACAATAAAATAAAGTATGGAAATGTGCGATTTTTGATGCATAAATCATGTTTTGCATAAAACAAAAAAAGCACAAGAAGTTGGTGGTCTATGACTAATTTGAGCTAATGAGCTAATTTGCATATTACACCGTTACCGTGTCTGCATTTGACTACAATTTTAAAGGTGTGTGGTTAAAACACAGATGTCAATCTCATCTGTGAGCCAAATAGAGCAAATAAAAACATACTGAATCTGTCTGGAGTTCAGTCAACTACTCAACATTTTCACGCTGAAGACATATTGCTAGGAATTTACCCTGGACATGTTTCGCAAGTGTATAGCGGCCATACGTCTAATCTGCATTGCACACATTCCGTCTGACAATTTGTTTCATTTTTACAAAGAAAAATAATGCCCAAACCTACAGCAATGTCCGTGAGTCATATAAGGAATGAGGAGAGTTGACATTGGACCAGCTGCATTTACCATACAGTTCACTTAAAAATGTGACATGAATGAATGTTTTTGGGAGGTGGAAGGAAACCAGAGAACCCGGGGAAAAACTCAGATACACAGTGAGAACATGTGAAACTCCACACAGACTATATCCCAAAATCATTGCACCCTGGAGCTGTGAGGTGGCAACGCAGCATGGTGGTGCAGCATATGCTCTTTTAATAATAATGTTTTTTAATAAAGTTCACTTTGTATAAACGGTGAAAGTGTGAGGTTTCAATGCATTTTTAAGGACTTGTAGCCATTCAAATGTATCTAAATCATTGCCAATAAAATTTAACATAGCAGTGAATATTGTTAAATGTCATGATTAATGTAAGGTGTTACATCTTGAGATATATATAAGATCATTTCAATGTCATCCTGTTCCCAACTACTGTAAAAACAAAGTCTTTCTAAATTCCTCCCATTAATTAGTGTTGGAAATTGTGACATTCCTTACCTTACCTAATAAAGCAATTATTTTTTGCTTTAATTCCTACCCTTTCCTGTAATAAAAGTCTTCCTATTTTAGTACAGAGGCTACTTAACGGTTATCTAGGGGAATGCTTGTTCAGGGTCACAGCCTGTTTTGGGTGTGAGGTCTTTTAAAAGTCGTTGCGAATGTAACCGTTGGTGTCTGCATGGGTTACGTTCAAACTGTTTTAATAAAAACAAGGTTTCCATAAGTAACAACAATATTTCTCTGTCAGTACATCAAGCACAATTTATGGTATTTTGTGATTTTATGAACTTAAGATTATACATAAAATCAACATTTTAATGTTTATAGTTTTATTGTGTCCTGTTTTGGGCATGTTACTCTCAAAACAGCCACAGCTTTATTCCCAAGCTTCGAATTTCCCACCTGACCCCACATTCAGGCATGATGTGTATCACCTGGGAGTACTTATGGATCTCCTACGATAATTATTCAGCATGGTGGATCACAAGCGTTTTTACAATCGGTGATGTTCGTGTCCAGGTAAGTTACACCATGTTACACTTGTGATGTTTCATGCAGGGTATAGTGAAGTCACTCAATTACTATATATGTATATTACAGCTACATTATCATAAAAACTAAAATAACTGATGTGGTCTTACCTTAACTTCCTAGTGATGAACTCTATACCCAAAGAAATCTCAAGTTCAGTGTTCGGAATCGTTCTTTTTGAATGGATTGAAAATAGACTAAAGAGTTATCTCGAAATATTAGTTAATGGATCCAGAGATTGTTGATTATTTTCATACTTATGTTAATGTTATTTATTGACTTGTTAAATGTTTTCCTATTTTTAAATTTTTAATTAATTGATGATAAAGTCATTGCTATTTTTGTGTCCTTGTTACACGCACAATGCATTACATGTGATGCCTCATAACTCATGTTTGAGTGGAGATGTTATCTTTTGACCCATATGCCATTATGTCTGATGGTAATCTCAGCGTAAGAGTGGGAGTGATCTTCAAAATTCCTTTTTCTGGAATTTTACCCTCATGTCACAGTTTGGCTGCAATTTTCATGGAGTGACCCTAAAACAAACACGACTGGGTGCATGGGTTTGCGTTTTATACGTGTCTTTAGGGCTGAAATGCTGGTCTAAAAACATTTCAGAAACACGTCTGGTGTTATTTGGCCCTTGTTATAACGATTGAGCTCCAAATGTTAAAAAGCATCGACCAGTGTAGTAACCTACAAAAAATATTGAACACAAAACAAGAGACAAGAGCGGCAGGAGACAAAGGATATGCATGTTCTTAGCAACGATAAGCCTGACTGATTTCTTTGTTTACTGCTACAGAAAAGAAGCTTAGAGAATAGATGCAGACTTAATGACCTTAGTTTATGACTCTGTAAAGGCTCACAAAAATGCCCACGTGGCCCAGATAGAAATTGAGTTCGACACTCCTGGGTTAGAATCTTACCAACATACAAGATGCATGAAACACCCAGATGTAAACAAGGTCCAAAACAATAAGGTGTAAGCATGTCATACTTATCCCATCCTAAACTCTCGATCTCTGTGATGAGCTGTGAATAGTACTGAGGTGGTGGGATGGACTGCCAGCTTGGCTGGCTCTTCAATGCTACTTCCTGATCAAAAGTGATGAAAACAAAGAAACATTCAGAATAAGGTAAAACACAGTATGTTTATACGGTAATTCATGCTTTCACCATGAGATATATGAATATGGAGCAAAGACATGAAACAACAAGCGAAAAGAGAAACATGACAAATTAAAGTACAAACTATAAATTACCAATATGGTCCTCAGCTCCAAAATAAACCCGACCAAATCTGAAGAATGTTGTAACCTCTGTATAAACAGAATGAAAATCAGTAGCTATCATTATTATTGCTCCAACACAATAGCAACTCCAATGCTGGCATATGATTAATGAGCGTAGTCCTCAGTGTTAATGAATGAACTTATTCAAAGTTTCCTGTGAATAAAATTAGCCTAAAGGCAGCTCATCAATGGGCTTGGAACATACAGAAATAACTATTGAATATTGGAAATGTAATTAAACCATCGACCAATCCAATGATGGGAATCTAACAATGGTGTCAAGCCTTGAGATTCTACAAACCTGTTTTAGGATGTGGTGATGGTTTTTCAGCAACCGTTTCAGTTCCCAGCAGCAGTGCAACCTGTAAAGCAGCAACCATGGTTCATTTTCACAGGGCAGCATCAATAACCAGCTATTCCACAAAATCATATTGATGACGCTACTGCTTAAAGTGCCCAAGAAATGGCTTGAGAGTTGACTTGATTCTGTACATTGACGCATTTCCTTTTGAAACAAGAAATCAGTCACGGCGTGTTTAAGCGCTTGCTGATTTATACACCACAACAATTATGTTGCACCACAATTTCTGCGATGACGAGATGTAATGCATGCACGTTTGAGCTGAGGGCCACAGGGTCATCATCGGAGGTGATTCGACATTTCTATGTCTTAGCTCAACAGTAGCAGCTTGTTAGCAGCAAACATGGTTCATCAGTGTATTTTCGGCTTCTTCCCGCACACTATTCCCTTTTCCAAACATCACTGGGTTGAGAAAAAAAAATGTTGCAGTTTATTCACTTGGGAGAAGGTGAAATTGATCCATGTTTGCACTTTTCAGAGGAGTATTTTACCAACATGGGGCTGTTCAGTGGTGAAATGTCTCGCTTTTTAGGGCTTCTCCATCAATAAGAGTAAGTAATATAATTTTAGCTACCATATAGAAGTGTCAAATGACCCTTATTTTAACAAGTTGCTACTGTTAAGCTAAGACCTGCCTCTGGGGACAGAACATATACACTATATGGCCAAATGTTTGTGGACACCTGACCATCACATTTTTGAACATCCCATTCCAGATTTAGTCCCCCATTGCTGTTATAATAATTTTCACTCTCCTGGGAAGGCTTTCCACTACATTTTGAAGCATGGCTGTGGGGATTTGTGCTCATTCAGTGACAAGAGCGTGTTGGGCGAGGAGGCCTGGGGAGTAGTCAGACTTCCAGTTCATCCCAAAGGTGTTCAGTGGGGTTGAGGTCAGGGCTCTGTGCAGGCCACTTGAGTTCTTCCACTCCAACCATGGTTAACCATGTCTTCATGTACCTCGCTTTGTGCACAGCTGCACTGTCATGCTGGAACATGTTTGGGCCTCTTAGTTCCAGTGAAAGGAAATTGTAATGCTACAGCACACAGAGACATCCTATACAACCATGTGCTTCCAACTTTGTGGCAACAGTTTGGGGAAGACCCACATATGGGTGTGATGGTCAGGTGTCCACATACTTTTGGCCATGTAGTGAACAAAGGGGGACCCAAAAATTCCCAGAATTAGAATGCGGTGTGCGTACTCAGCGTGTGCACCTAAGCAATTTTACATTCAAGTGCTTAGGAATCTACGGGAAAGCATCAGGAAAAGATGTCCAGAGAAGTGGTACACCCAGAACTGGATCTTGCACTGTGGCAATGCTCTGCACACACTGCGTTATCAACCAGACAGTTTTTAAACCAGCAATGTGGTTATCGCTTCACATCCACTGTATTCGCCAGATCTCGCTCCTTGCGATTTGTTTTTGTTCCTGAAATTAAAAGTGAAACTGAAGGGGAAAAGATTCACCACCGTGGAAGAAATCCAGAAAAAAAATGCAAGAGGCTCTAGACATGACGACAAAAGATGACTACAGGAAACGTAAGGAATGGGAGAAACGCTTGGTCAAGTGTATCGCATCACAAGGGGAGTACTTTGAAGGGGATTAAAGGAGAAATGCTGTAAAGTTTATAACACTAGTCTTTTCTTTCTTTCTTTTTTTTTTTTTTTTTAAGACAATTCCAGGAAATTTTGGGTCCCCCCTCATACATTGTAGATAGCACTTAATTGGACAAACACATGACTAGTACAGAATGAGTCATCAATTATTATTATTATTTTTTTTTTAAGTAACAAACTACCAAAAAAAAAAAAAGGAATTAAAAATAGAGATGAATAGAGATTTCCAAAACTATTTTTCCCCCTTTGTATTTGTCATATTGATGTTCAGAAATAACAACTAAGATTTCAGAGGCACTTTAAAACTATACAAGACTAAATTAAAGGAATCTTTTTTTATATATATACTTTGCCTGTTTCAGCTGATGGTCTGGAGGGAGGGTTATTCTTAACCTGAAGTCTCTTTCCTGTCAAAACACACAGTGCTCTAGTACTGGATACACATACTTTATTTATATATATATATATATATATATATATATATATATATATATATATATATATATAAAACATCACTTTTGTTTTTTTAATTTGTTTTTTTTTTTTAGCTTGACTTACCTGTACTGAAATAAAGCCATCGTAAATAGTTTTGTCTTTATCCAGCGCAACTAATAAAGGACACTCTTTCAGCAGGTTTTCAGCCATTGTGTAAACAACAACAAACAAATAAACAACAGAAAACACAGGGAAATGAACTGATATTGCCCCGCTGAATAACCGACACCTGTGAGAAAGCTAGCAAGCTAAACACTATTACTGTACACCGCTAGTGCTAAACTAGCCGGCTAGCTAATTCACTCATTCCCACTCCGACTTTTACACCTATCACTCTTTAGAGAAGCAAACAGAGACCGAGACACTTATAAATATCGCTCGCTTCCGATATTCCACAGGTTTAAAGTTTATTTCTGTAATGGACATGGAACCAAAAGTCACTGCAGCTGTTTCCCGCAAAGCGGAATCAAACCAGCGCTACGTCATCACACACTTACTGACACACAAAACTTTATTTGAAAGCGCTCACGCTGAGAGAAAAAAGAAGGAAAAAAACGCGACTTTTTTTTTCCAATCCAAACGAAAAGCTCATCACATCAAAAAAAAACAAACAAAAAAAAAAAAACAAAAACAAAAAAAGGTTTTAATACATCACGAGGCTTGAAAGTTTTTTCACTGTCATATAAATGTATATATATATATATATATATATATATATATATATATATATATATATATATATATATATATATATATATATATATATATATATATATATAAACTATATATTTATGCTAAACTCGCAAGGCTGATGTCGTCGAGCAGTGATGGTAGGCCTGAACGTTTTTTTCCACTTCAAAATATTATTATTATTATTATTATTATTATTATTATTATTATTATTATTATTATTATTATTATTATTACTATTATTATTAAATGCTATCATCATTACCCTATACTGTTTTGCAGTATGGTGTAATAAATAACATTAAATGTTTATGTGTAGATTAGAGGTGTATGTTCATTTATTTTCTTAACCAGGTTCTTTGACTACATTGACTTGAAATAACTGAAATAACTGTACTAAAATAGTTTACCTGCTACTCAGATCAGACGACACTGATACACATTACAGCATGCAATGTACTATGCAGCAATTTCTGATTCAAATGAGTGTTTTATAGAAGTTAATTAGTCATTTTTTTAAGACATTACCATATACCTGCTACTCAGACCACACTACACCACATATATAACATCTGTTTTCTTCTTCTTCTTCTTCTTTACAATATTTATAATTTAGACATCATCATCATTCCGTGGTTTAATAAATGGAAAAATGGCTGTATGGTTGCATGTTTTCATGAGTTACATTTTATGTGTATGTGTATATTAGCTGTATATAGTTTGTTTGTTTGTTTGTTTGTTTGTTTGATAGTTTGTTTAACCTGTTTATTTGAGTATATTGATTTCAAATACTTAGAACAACAGTATACCTGCTACACAGAGCTCACTACACAGATATATTAGAACATTACATTACAACATACACTATTACAACATTTATTATGCTGAAGTATTTCTAAATGTTTTTCATAAATAATGTTTTTTTTTTTTTTTTTTTTTTTTTTTTTAAATATGTATGTATGTATGTGTACATTAGTGGTTTTGCCCCCTCCCCCCTTTTTCTTCTTTTTCCTTTTATTTTTTTTTCATTAAACCATTTTTAATTACCCTGTTTATTGACAATATACCCGCTACTCGGTCTGGACTACATGACTGATGTACACATTACAGCATACAGCATTACGACCTGCTTAAATTTCTGATTTCCATTCTAATGTTTTTGGGTTTTTTGTTGTTGTTGTTGTTTTTTTTTTTCTTTTGCACTTGCTAGGAACCTCAAAACCCATTGTCCTTTATTTGCAGCAATGCATTTAAATCCCCTGGCAGTATTAAAGCTATACTACATATAATTAGCTTTAAAAGCAAGCAGTGAAGAGTGTGTTGTTATATATGCTATTGCTTGCGAGGAGTGTGTCAGGCGTGCATGCTACACATTGTGCCTGGAGAGATTGATGTTTTGTCATCCACCTGCTTCAAAGCTGTAAAAAGCAGCTGCGGCAAAGGCAAACCTACCCGGTTTCCAAATCCAAACAAAGAAATCTTAGTGGGCTGTTTACATATCAGTGGAGGGATATGTGGGCTTGTGCTGATGTAGTGCCAGAATGGTTGAGAGATTTCAGTCCCTGCATGACGGGTGAGTGTTAAATGCCTTTTTTGTTTGCTACAGCGAGGAACAATTTAAGGCGACTTGGGCTCTGGTTTTGTGAGGGTAAGCCTGGATCACACAGCAATGCTTTTTTTTTTTTTTTTTTTCCAGCCCGGCATGCAGATTGTTACAGCCGTGCACTGTGTAAGTCTAATGGCATTTTGGAGTTAAAGGTTTATGCAGTTATGCTTTTCTGAATAGCGTGCACTATTTCTATTCTCTGTGCTCTTCTTCTGTTCTGACGTCTAGCGTTCTTTTATAGCGTTTGAGCAGAGTGATCTATTGTGTCTTGTTTATCGCCAGCCATGGTCACTTCTCTGGAATGCAATTGGCTGGAACTACATTGTGTGGGTCTTGCTCCCTGCTTTTTTCCTCCTCCTCTCTCTCTCTCTCTCTCTCTCTCTCTCTCTCTCTCTCTCTAAGAGATTCCTTTGAAGCAAGACAAGAGCAGGGGTGCCTGGTTTATCGTGCCTCTCTTTTTCTCTCTCTCCTTCTCTCCTCTCCATGTGTGTGTGTGAATAAGAATAGAGGACCATTGTTCACGGCAGAGTGGACCAACTGTATAAAGCTAGTTTAGTTTCGTTTATTTCTTTAAAGAATGATCTGTAATGCAAATGTATATTTGAGTTTTATATTTATGCATCTCTCTTTAGCTGTTATGGTTTATTACCTGGGTTTAATAGATGGATCCTTGTTTGGCTCATGTAATAGAAACTTTATTACATTATGTTTTAAGTTTTATATTATATAATGTTGATATTCTGTTATATCATTATATATTCCATGACACTGCACTGTTATTGGCTGTGTGTGTGTGTATGTGTGTGTGTGTGTGTGTGCGCTCCTGTACAGTGAATATCTGAATGCTGAGTTATGCTACACACACTCTGAAATGTGCATTATTCCATCTTTTTTGCTTCATGTGATTGGAATGCCTTGTGTAATGAAATGGATGAAGCCTACTTCAGGGCAGGCCAGAGATGCCATGTGTGTCAGAAATTTGGCCGCTGTCCTGGATTAGGCCCTTTTTATGGAGCCATTGGCACTGTACATGAAGCAAAACATGTCAGAGGAAGTTAACGTGTCCCAGGCCATTCTCCTCGTTCCCCATCATTGACAGCATGTGCTGTGACTCGACTGGCCAGCAGCTTGTGGCTCAAATTCTCCATTATTATGATCGTATTATGTTCATGTCATTGATATAATTACTAATGTCCTAACCTTTTGCAGTTTTGGAAAAAAAACCCAAAAAAAACAACAGACAAATGTTCTCGGATCTGACATTGGCTACCGAACATGATATAAAAACCATGGCCCTCTCACGATCAGAAGAATAACTTCTGTGTGTCTATTTTAATAATTAATATAGTTAATTTTGTTGATAGGACATCCACTGATTAGCAGTTAACAGGTTTTGTTTTGCCCATGTCAGTTAATTAAGTTGCTAGAGTTTGTTTACTGGTTGCTGGTTCTATAGTACTGGGCCTTCTGTGTATGATGTGTGTGTGAGGGGTATGGGCTGAGGACAGCTCCTGATCATTTACAGTGTGTGCCGCTGTTGTCGACAGTAAGCACGTTTGTTCTGCTCTGGCCCTTTGACACTGAACTACAGTTTCTTGAAGACTCTGTATTTGTTTTATAATTGGAATTGGAAATCTACCTTAAGTATGTGAAAGGCACCTAAACATATTATTATTATTATTATTATTATTATTATTATTATTAATCCATCCATTTTCTGTACCACTTATCCTACACCAGATCGCAGGGGGCACAAGGCAGGGGACACCCTGGACAGGGGGCCAGCCCATCGCAGGTCACAGTCACACACTACGGACAATTTGGAAATGCCAGTCTACAATGCATGTCGTTGGACTGGGGGAGGAAACCGGAATACCCAGAGGAAACCCCCAAAGTACGGGGAGAACACGCAAACTCCGCGCGTACAGGGTGGAGGCAGGATTCGAATCCCCAACCCCGGAGGTGCGAGGCAAACATGCTACCCATGCACAGTGATACAGACAGGGTGCCTGATTTGATCCTGACCTTGGGTTACAATCTGTTCTATACTTTGCATGTTGTCCTGGTGTCCATGTGGCTTTCCTGAAGTTTCTTTGGTTTTCTCCCACCTCCCTTAAACATGCAGATAGGTAATGGGGATTGGCATTGGGTATCCTTAGCTGTAAATGCGTGTGTGCAATGGACTGGCGTATTCCCGCCTCATGGCCAGTGTTCCCAAGTTAGGCTCCGGATCCACCTCAATCCTGGTCAGGGTAAAGTGATTACTGAAAATGGATTTACACTGTGGCAAATTGTCCAAAGCTTCCAAGGAATTCATCACAGTTCAAATGGATTTATATACTGCTTTAAACAACAGACATTGTCACACAGCAGCTTTACAGGAATGTGTGTCATAGGAGACAAGTAACTGCATTTCATCCTGTTACCCTCAGCGGTTACCGCATTGGCACTCGTACCAGTGAGTGTGAAAGTACAAACGTGGCACATTTTCTGTGTCACGCACCAGACCGAACCCTTTCCTCCTAACTAAAGCAGGTGGTGTGAAGACTTAGCCTGGATTACAGGACCTCAGAGATAGCACTGAGCCCAGCTTCCTGTCTAACATGAATTGATCGGATTAGAGCGTGTGGATTCCATCCCTGAGGGGAAAGCAAGCAAGTTGTATATAATTGACTTTTTTCCCTCTATGTCTTGTGGGCTGTGTCCTCATAGGGTAAATATCAGAAAGGGCCAGGGTTTGGTCAGACTGGTAAAGGCTTTTTAAGGATCGATACCGTAGTGTTGAGTTGTAGCTGCAGCTCAAGGATACAGTGCATAGGAACCGTGTGTGTTTCTCAACACTGTTGTACCTGCCACAGACATCTGGTGGTTGTACAGGTCTTTGTGCCAGATGAAACTTTTTATTGTTTTCCTTTTTCAGCTTCCAATCTCTCAACTATTTAGTATATATTTATCTAACTAACTTTTTTTTTCTGTATACTATGTCCTTGAAACATTGTTACAATGTATGTGCTGAATTGAGAAACTCACATTCCTTGTAAGTGATATGTTACTTGGCCAGTAAATCTGATCGTGATTCGGATCCTCTTGCTTATCTGCAGAAGGGCCGTGTGCCTCTGCTGAGTGGAGCAGAAACAAATACTCCAAGAGCAGCTCATCAGAGTCGCACCAACTCTTTTTCATTTCAAGCTTTCTCCGTGTCAGAGTATAATTTGTGTGTAATCTATAGTATGGCGGTGTCAGTATGGTGATACAATATTGATATTGTGATAATATATATGACAATATTGCTGTTACTGTCAGTACTTTTCTAACATTGCAGGACTCAGAGTACTATGTAGTGAGAAATTCTTCCATTTGTACTCACTTTCCTGCTCAAATAATGTGATTTCATAGAAAACACTACAAACATTATTTGTTCAGAAAGTCAGTTTCCATCAGTGTTCACACACAAGCCGGGTATTTATGATCTATTTCTTTTCTGGCACCTCCATTTAGGTTTCATTCATTCATTCATCTTCGGTAATCACTTTATCCTGGTCAGGGTTGCAGTGCATGCTGAGCCTGTCCCTGGAACACTGAGTGTGAGATGAGGATACACTCTGGATGGGACACCAGTCCATCACAGTGCATTGCACCCACCCACCCACACACACACACACACACACACACACACATACATACATACATTCACACCTGGGGGCCAATTAATAGTCCCTCCAGGATTTTGCAATCGCAGAAAAAAATCAAGCAAACTCCGCAAAATTCGGAGGAGCTTGCAGTTTTTCTAAATTACCACAGATTTGGGCCTAGACGCGTCATGTGACATCATCACAACATGCATTCAGCCAAAGGTCTCATTTACCAACAAACATCACTGCGAAAGAATGTGCAAAACTATTTTGTGCAGTTGCAATTTTGCCCATTCAAGTAGTTTTCAACAACAAAAGCAAAAAAAAAAAAAAAACACCTCTGCATCGCAAATTTTGAAAAAAGCTGCAGAAAAATCAAGCATTTTTGGCCGCATTAATCACAAACAAAAGAAACTCCACAAAATCCTGTATGGACTGAATTAGAGTGGGCAGTTCACATACTGGCATGTTTTTGGAAGGTGGGAGGAAACCTGAGAACTGAGAGGAAACCCACGCAGATCATTGACAAATTTCGATTTAATATAAAAACATGGGAATGATATCCTACTCAGTAAGCTTTACACTGCCACATAGCCACTATAGATATAAGAAAGTCTGTAAATGCTGCATCACCGTTTCACTGCTTCAAAAGGAAAACAAATGTTGGCTGTTCCGCAGCATTTTGCTAGCCAGCAGTATTTGTGACATGAGCTGAGATGAAAATGAATTTGTTTCATATAAATCTTTGTACACATTTACATATCATATTATATCATATTATATTATTGCAAAAGCATGTGCAATTACAAGCGCACTTTTGTCTGCCGAAAACAAATATCCGACAAAAATAATAGATGTGCTGATTTTATTAATTACATTAAGTATATTTTCTAATTGATTTATTAGCTATAGATGAGAATGAGAGCTGATTAAAGACTGTACAGGGCAGCCTCAGAGTGCACTTCATCTAATTATATTGTGAAGAGTGAGTTCTTGTTATGTATCAGCTCTTACTCTTGATTCTGATTTTTAGAGATTGCGCTGTGTGTGTACGCATACACATAACCCGGTCTTGTGTATGCATGTGTGTGTGTGTGTGTGTGTGTGTGTGTGTGTGTGTGTGTGTGTGTGTGTGTGTGTGTGTGTGTGTGTGAGACTGCAATCTGGTCTCATATATGTTTGCCTGTGTTAACATTTGTAGCCACTATATCTATACTCTATTGTGTGTTATTTATTGATAGAACCTCTTTTATTTGTATTTTATTCTTTTTATTTATTTATTTAATTGCATTTTTTGCATTTTCCAATTAATATTACATGTTGATTATTATTACATGCACTACAAACACACACACACACACACACACACACACACACACACACACACACACACACACAAGCAGTAACCCTCTGCTTAGTATAAAATATCACCTTTAAGACAGCATGAAGTAAAGCAGAGATATGTTTATTGATTTAATGAGGCCATTTCATCTTCAATATACTTTATATGAGCTTCAGAGAGACATATTGCTATTCTTCACTTAACCACATGTAGAAACACAGCGCTTCTGTCATTTTGTCAAAGAATTAGGTTCAACTTAATGGATCAATGTTTTGATTATTAAAGCCAAGCCTCTGTGGTGCAGAGTAATGCGTTCTGCATTGATCTCCCTCCAACCTTTTATTGTCATTACTCCAGTGGCTCTCACATTTAAAAGATATGTTTACAGGAATAAAGATTTTACAAAGTGACAGAGAGATAAATAACCTTATGAAGCACGTTCAGTGTGGGAGACATGTTGGGGATTCTTTAATGATGCTTTATACTGGTCATCATATCTTAAATCTGCGATTAGCTTCACTATACTGTGCTCCAGCACAGAGAACGCAAAACATCCTCTGCCCTATGAACCTCATGACCTTCACCTAAGTCCAGTGTACTGTATTGGGTAGTGTTGTACACAGTGAGCAGTGAAGCCTGCTACACTTCTTGATGATGGAGTTTGATTTTTGTTTTTTTGGGCAGGGAAGTAGGAAAAAACAGTGTAGTGATGCAGTAAAAAGGCCTGAAGCATACGCAGCTTGTATTGACCAACAGTGCGAAAAGGAATGCAAGAGTTCAGGACTTAATGATCGCAGTGAACTGGGTCTATGAGCTATGAGCAGTGCCCCTGGGCTAACCAATCAATAGCCCATCAATACCTTTTTATTAAAATTGTTTGCAAGGAAATAAAAATCCATATTGTTCTGTAGAGGGAAAAAAAAAAGCATGAAACGCCATTTATGTATTTATATGCCGGTCAGATGAGTAGAGAGGAATATTGGTTGTTGTGCGACGGTATTAGAGCTTTGTAAATTTATACAGAAATTGGAGTCTACGCGTCTCTTCGGATTGATTTTTCTGAGAAATGCACTTGTGATTATATTATTTTCGTTTATTTTCAGCTAAGCTGAATACCCATCACATTACACTCATATTAAGACAAGATTAATAACACAAGTAATTATTACACTTTGCAGATTAAGAAGATGCTGCATAGGCAGTATTGATTTCACTCCAAGGTCCTATGAAGATGAAGATTTGCTTAATACCGTTTACAGCCGAGATGATATTTGTTGTAATTTGTTGTTGCCTGTTATACAGTACAGGACTTTTTAGAGAGTCTTTTTTTATCTTTTTTCTTCTTTCAACCAGCATGAAATATGAGAGTATAATTCTCACCAGTGAAACCTGTCACCCAAGAAAGCTTTGTCTTTCTCTCCCCTCCTTTCTTTTCCTCATTGTTCCCAGCCTAAATCAGATCTGTAGTGCTCCCTCAGTGATAGACCATTAGACATATAATGGAATTTGAAGAGCATCTTTATTTAGAAGAGCCATTCTGGAGATTACTGTATAAACTACCCACCTCTTCTCTTCGCCGAGCTCCGAGAGGAAAAAAAAAAAAGGGAGAAAAAAGAGAAAGCAAAGCAGATAGGTGTGGAGGCTGAAAAGGGATGTACAGTGCGAGTTACATTGCCAGGCTTTGTGTGTTCTCGTTGCAGAAGAAGGGGGAAATCAAAGCAGCGAGGGCTCCGAGAGGGACCGATGGAGAGGTGAGCTCTGCAATGGAGGACGGCTACTTCCTGTTCCTGCTGGAGTGACCCGCAGGTCTGAGGAGGAGCGAGAGACAGAGCGAGGGAGAGGGAGAGAGAGTGCGAGAAACAGAGAGAGAGAGAGAGAGCGAGAGAGAGTGAGAGAGAGAGAGTGAGTATGAAATAACAAAGGGAAAGCATGGGCACAGGAGGGGAGTGAGAGGGAGAGGGGAATATTCCACACAATATGATTGCTTTATGAAGGAGCTGAGGCCAGTCGAGAAGCAGCTGTCAAAAGGTTCAGGTCATCTTGATAAGCCAGCGATAATTGTACTGCTTTAGGACGTGATGCGCTCTTTCACTGATGTGTACTTTCAGCAGTGTTGATTCTACTTCTCTGTGTGTGTCAGATTCTGCTGCATTTCTTTTTGCTGATTTATGTGCTTAGCTTAATTTTTTAGGACATGCGTCATTTAATCTGCTGAATTTATTGCACTGGGATTGCATTTCCACACTACCCTTGAGGTCTGTAGTGTATTTAAAAAAACAACAACAAAAAAAGCAACCATGTATGTTTAGTGTATATTTATTACAAGAATATAATTGTTCTCACACATTTGAAGCTTTTTTTAAATTATTGCTAGAAAAAAAAAAAATGCCGTCCTAACCGGCTGCAGTCGCACATACCAGCCAAAAGAGGGCAACATGATTGCAGAATTCCTCCACTTGCCCGAGCGCTCTTGTGGATGGCAGGTTAAACGTGTAAGTAACAATAATTTACATTTGCACTCGGAACAGCTCGCCTGCGCCGTCAGTCAGAGGTTCAAAGCAGGTCCGCACGCTTGGCAACAAAGGAAACGATTGTCACATGTGTGAGATCTTTCGCGCTGGAATAAAGTTCCACGCAGTCAAGGTGTCCATGAAAGGACCTTGCCCTGGTGGCAGCCAAATAAAAACAAAGGAGACATTAAATGCACCTGTCTCCTGGAAAACAGACATCTTCACTCATCATGCCGCTGCCAGAGATCCTGATGATAAGATTATAAAATGTCTTTCTAAAAAAAAGGGCAGTTTCTTTCTTTTTTTTTTTTGTTTTTTTTTTGAGGAGTTAATTGAATTTAAATCGCTTCAGTGAGTGGCAAAAATGGAGTGGCAGGGAATAGTCTTAATCATTTGAATTGTAAACCATTTTTATAAATGAGAAATCATCTTCACATCTGAGGAGTATTATCAGAATGGCATAAACGTGCCGCATTTATGTACTCCTCATATTACTGCATGAGAATTACTGTATGGGTTGATAGATTTGATCATAAACATGTGCTGATTTAATACAGACATTCTCAGGTGGATTTGTCAGTGTGTGTACATGTTTGTATGTCTTGTTGAGGACCAAATGTCTGCACAAGGATAGGAATATCTTACAGCTTTGGGGACATTTGGCTTGTCCCTATGAGGAAAACTGCATTTTCTTTTACCAAAACTCTCAGAAGGTTTCTTTTTGGTTACTGATGTTAGGATTTGATTTAGGTGTAGGCACTGCGTTAATAAGCTGCATTAATAATTATGTCAGTGGAAGGCCCTCCAAAGGCTAGTAAGGTAAGTGTGTGTGTGTGTGTGTGTGTGTGTGTGTGTGTATGTGTGTGTGTGTTAAACGTACCTGTTACCGAGATGCTGGTCTGATTTGGCAGAAGCTGCTGCAGGATCAGTGAGTGTGAGAGGATCTTGTGCACTTCAGAGGATAGCCGACAGAGGGAGGCCTCCTCAGATACGCAACCATGGAGTCAAAACTGAACACCAGAGCTTTTTCTACTTCACACTAAAGCATAGTCTATTATTGCTACTATTAGTATTATTATTAATAATATAATTTAGACTAAATCAATGAGTCAAATCTATTTTCTTTGGATGATATAAACCATTTTCCTGAATTATATACAACAAAGCTTACATATATTATTACACATTTGCTGATTTGTCATTTAGTCAAATGTATTGTATATGTGTGTATAACAATATATTGTTATACTGTTTTTGAGTCTTCCGCGCTCGGCTCTTAATTTCGTATCACTCCTGTCACTTTTACTTCCATAAGTGCAGTGCACAATGTAGCACAATTAAATTAGACTGGACATGCTGTACAATTAGGCTTTCCTGTTACAGAATTTAATGGTAAATTACTTGCATATTTGCCAGTCATTTGTGAGTGTGGTCTGATTCTCTTCACTCTCAGCTCTCGGTGTTGGAGAGAGGGTGATGTAGGTTGATGTGCTTCCATTCATATATACAGTATATACAGTGTGTGTGTGTGTGTGTGTATATATATATATATATATAGTACTGTGCAAAAGTTTTAGGCACCCTATTTTGTTTTAGTACAAACTTTATTATAGAGTTTTTATTTTATGACTTCTACATTATCAAGTCAGTACTAAAACATTTTAGATTCCCAAACATTAGTTTTCTAGCACAAAATTAAATGTTACAGAAAATGTTTGTATGTCATTAAAGAAAGCAGCATATTATGTAAGAGACACTTTTCAGACAAAAAACACAATGAAGGCTGCTGGGTTTTGCTGCAAAAATAAGAAGCAAGTGCGAAAGTCAAAGTCTCCAGAAGAACTGTGGCTGGTTCTGCAAGATGCTCAATAAAACTTACCAGCTCATTTCCTTATAAAACTGCACTAATTGTACAGGAGACTACTATTTTTATTTTAATTTTTATTTTTTTGTCACATCAAATATTGACTGTTTCATTTACTACTGTTTACTGCTCTTTACGGTATTTATTTTTTTAAATGTAGAAACATTTAATTTCATTGTTTTGAAGGCATCTTTGCTCTACGGCATTTCTTTGCATGTTTCTAAAACTTTTGCACAGTACTGTATGTATAAAAGTTAGGAAGAACATGGAAGAACATATTAAGAATTTAATACCCAAACCCAATTGACATTAGACTAACAGAACTCTCAAGGTGTCACATTTTGATAACTGATTATTTATTTATTTATTTATTCATTGCTGTTTGAGTCATGAGTTTAGGAGATGCTGTTCTTGTTTAGCTAAATATTGCATTAGGTAGGTGTGTGTTTATCCTCTGATCTGTTTATGAATGCAGACAACTCGATTTTAGTGCTTCCCTGCATGTAACCCATTACAGTCTCATTTTTCTTTCTTCACTGTATTTTTTTCCCCAATAACTGGGTTACAGTGGGAATATTTGTTGCAGAGATTTGCTGATCTGGACATTTTGTGTTGTTCTAAATAGCAACAACAAAGAACTGCATGTTTCTTAACTAAGCTAATTGATCAGTACACACCATGGCTGATACAGAAAAAGGCTGTTTTGCTTCAAATGAATTCAGACTCAGTTTTATTTGTAGAACATTTTTAGGGTTGTAAACACGAGCTGATTTGGCCCGCAGTGCTTCTAATTGTCTTATGTCCGCGTGTGCGCAAATTTTCATTTGATATTTATAACTCGACTTGCATTGCAGTCAGCCGAAGTGCTAGGCATCTGTTACCACATTCACACAAAGCTGCCTGTGCGTTTTTGTGTGGCGAGTCGTTCTCTACTTCTTATGGCTGCTGGTTATTTGTTCTCCACCTCATCAAAACGTTTTTTTTTCCCCCCTCACCAGTGTAAGTAGGAAGAGGAGAGTGAGACAGCATGGCACAGATGTGCCCACATTTTAGCCGCCTGCCTGTGTTGATGCCGGTGAGCGAATTTGCTGCTCGGCGCTGTAACTGACACAACACCCGACACACGAGCTCAGAGCCAGAGATGGGTCTAATCGACGCTGGCAGAACATTCCCTGCTTAATTTTAGCCATAATGACTGAGAGGGTGAAATGATACTTTAAAAGAGGGGGAGACAAGCAGGGAGAGAGGGGGAGAGAGAGAGCGAGAGAGAGAGCGAGAGAGAGAGAGAGAGAGAGCGAGAGAGAGAAACAGGATAGAACTTGGTGATTAGTTGTTCTGGAGAATCTTGGCCATGGAAGTAGAAACACTAATCCTCACTTTGGTTGGAGCCATTTTGCGCAGTAGGTCCCTGATTCCGCCCCCTCTCGATTTTAAGACCCGTGTCAAGCTCAGACTCGTCTCCCGCGTCTCGCTGCTCTCATTTCCTATGCCTTCTGGCCAACTGGGCTATTTATAAGAAATCATTTTTCTTCTCCCTTTTATTTAATTCTTTCCTACTTGTTTGATTTTCTGCCCTGGTTAGGAAGGTGGCCAGATGAGTGGCAGAGATCCAGAGGGTTCCACCACTCACAGCTCCTCACATTCTCACATGCAGAATCCTCTGCTTGTGCAACAGCCCAACTATGTTTGTCACCCTCCACCCACCCAACACACTCCCTCATACATGCACCAATAATCTCAGCTATATAGCCTTGAGCTTGACTCTTCATGTCTTTTTCTTCATCCACTTCTGTTAAAAGCACCCATCTTATTTCTGCACATGCCGTCGGCGAAGCCTGGTGCAGTGTTTACTGATTGCAAGATGGCTAACTAGGCTTCAGATTCAGATTACAGTATTTGTTTTCATTGATAGCTGTATCCAGATCAAAGCAGAGCTGAAGGCCTTTGCATTGACGCTTGTTTTTTATTTATTTATTTATTCTGAACGTGTATGCCGTTTTGAACGCAGTCAGATTTTATGTCAAGCTCAATAATCCTTTGTGCTTTGGTACAGTACATCTTACATACTTGCCCAGAAACCAAAAAGATTGATTTGAATCCTTATTGATGTATTTTGAGAATGCCTTATGTTAAATCCACTTTAGTAAAATTTACATAATTACTGAACACAACTTCTTACATGTCAAAATCAAAGATAAAGCAGTGATCATAAGATAAAGCCTTGGGACAAAATTCACTTCAAGAGCTCCTGTTGGTTCATTTGAGAAGCACAACTCTGTCTTAAGCAAAGCTCTAATATCTATTTTATACCAACTAAAATCTAAAACCTGACTGCTGTGTACGTAAATCGTGCGTTCACTGAAAATGAAGATTACATGCGACAGAGTGAATAGTGAAATACCTGCTGCTTGAAATGTTTCCTATTACACAAGTTTTATTGTGGCTTTACTTCTTTCTTCCCCCCCCTTCCCTTATTTCCTGTTAAATTAATTTCCCTGACCTTTGAGTATCCAGAGCAGCAGGGCTCAAATTCCACACTTTATTATTGCGCCGTTTTATTTTACTATAAAATATGTGCACCAGGATAACGAGGGACCAGAGAATCCACTTATTGATTTTCATTTCATGGCTGGAAATAATAATTAAAACAGAAGAAACCAGCACCTGGTTCTTAGGTTAGTGACTTTGGGAATAAATATAAAGTTGTTGAAGTTATAAATTTCATCCTTGCTGCTCTCTTGGAGTGGACATGTGTTTCTTGTGTAAATTTACAGCGGTTCATATGGAAGGGCAATACAGAAGTGCGAATATGATCCTTCTCAGCTGAATTCATACCGCACCGTAATCTGAAACATTTGATGCATTAATGACGCATCGCATGGTATTTTTCTTCCTATAATTTGCACTTCATATTTCAGTAAAATTCTTTTTTTTTTTTAAAAAATAGTAAATGACTGCTCCATAAGAGATACCAAGCCATTGCTGTGGTTTTTAACTTCTATCTGTGAAACATTACCTGTGCTACTGTACACTGGCAGAGTTAAATGGCAACCGGAAAAACTGTTCACCTTTATATCGTCTCTAATGGCATGTACTGACTAATGCTCTGGGCTCCTCTGTGCTAATGCATTTCAGAATGTTGTCTTTAAGCTCTGCCATGGCTGTCCTTGCCAGTCTCGTCCCATCAATCGCGCCGGCGATGGACAGAAGTGGCAGGAAAAAATTAATGAACTGAAACTTTCACAGGCCACAGTCACCTGCTGGCAGGAAACTTTCTCACAAGCCTTAATGCACGTTTGAAGAAAGTGTCTGCTGATAGATATTGATATAGATTTTAATAAATGTGTGAGGGATGGCACCTAAAACGCTGCCCGCATAATGCAGTTTGACAGTGTATTTGTACTAATAACCCCTTAGAGCGGTGATAAAATAGTGGGTGCTCCACTGTAGGCATGATTAATGTGGCTGGAGTAATTAAATTCCATTAGGCCCTGGGATTACCTGTGTGTGGAAGCGTGTGGCAGGCCATAGTGAGCGAGCCAGCCAGGACTCCACACACTAATGCTTTTTAAAGCGCCGCTTGCAGCCCTGGAGAAACGCGCGCTAACACAGGACATCTGCTCCCCGTTGATGGCTGATGGTATTGATGCATTCAATCATTAACCGAGAGTGGAGGGTGTGTGTGTGCGTGTGTGTGTGTGTGTGGGGGGGGTGCAAAAATGGAGGTCTAAGATGCAAACCAAAAAGAATCTGCATAAAACAGACCTTCTGGAGAAAGTATTGTGGTCTCCGGATGTCCCCGCTAGCAGGGGTCTGGCTGCAGGCGATGCTGTCGCAGGTCTCTGTGGGAGTAGCTTATGCCTAGGTTATGATGTTGTGCTGTAGGTTTTTTGGGTTTTGTTTTTTTCTGCCGCTTGTTTTTCACCCTGCACTCTGTCCTCCCTGTAGGTGAGCAGCAGCACCGCCTCCCTCCCACTGTCCCCTGCTGTTTTGCAGCAGATTCCTGAAGCCTGGCATCATTGCGGGCAGAGAGAGGCCCGCGCCCTTTGCAAATGGCTACAGTAATGACCCACTTGGGAGGCAACAGTTCAGTGTAGCTGCGGATGTGTCCAGGTGCCGCAACATAAGCATTTCATTAAATATTGAAGCAAGCGCTTTCAGTTACAGTGGCGGAAAAAAAGACATTTGGCATCCTTCCAGAAGTGACTAAATGTATGTGAGCGCGCTCTTTCTCTCTCCCTGGCACTCTCTCATTCTCCCTCTCTCTCTCCTTTTTCTCTCCTCTCTCTAATCACTTTCTGGTTTTACTTGACCTTTCTTCTGCTAATTAGTTGCCTTCTTGAAATGCATTATGGGTAATCTATCTTGGGCGATCCAGCTTCCCACTTCCCGCTCCGGTAATCACTCTAAATGTATGAATGATTTATTCAGTGGAGCCATTTCTCACAATCTTAAAATACACAAACCATAAAATACAGCCCAATTATTACATGGCTGCAGCAGGCCCTGGGCAGGTCCACGCGCGCGTGCGATGGATTCGCAGTGGCATTGAACGAGAAGAGCTGCATTTGACGAGCAAAACAAGGCAAAAGCAGGGAGGAACTCACAGCTGTCTCGCGACGTGGATCACGCGGATGAGTGCAGTAATGGATGGTGTTGAGGCTCGCGTGTGAGCTCCCATGCTGTGTTAAATGCTGTCTGTACGCTGGTGTGAATATGCTGCACATGAGGTTTTCTGACTCCTTGCATGCATAATTGCTGTGTGCCGGGCTTTTCAGGTGGTGAAGAAAGAACTGCAACCAAGCAAGCACTGACTACATGCGCATTAACAGGGCACTTTAACAAACTACTGAACATTTCCTGCGCTCATAAACACATTACACACAGGGTGCAGTGTAGCCAGGATTTAAACTTTAGACATTTGTCTGATGTATATGTTAACAAGACAACCATTAGTAAGTGCTATTTGTCATACAGATGTGGTATGTCTGTGCAGGATATGTGTGTGTGTGTGTGTGTGTGTGTGTGTGTGTGTGTGTGTGTGTGTGTGTGTGTGTGAGACAGTGTGCGCATGTGCAGTTTGCCCACTGGAAATAGGCAGAGCAGATGTGTAGAGCTGAGGCCCTTGGCTGCTGCCAGCTCCTGGGATCCCGTGTTGACATGTGCCTTCAGGTGCACAACACCCCCCATTACACGCCTAACACAATTCCTCCCTTACAACAAGCATGCCCGGCCACAGCCTACAAGCCTCGCTCTCTCTCTCACCCACTCACTCACTCACTCACTCACTCACTGTGTGTGCTGCTACAGTGAAGGAAATAAAGTAGGTATAGAATCCGAGCCACTAGAAAACACGTTTACCTGAAGTATACTAAATAAGTAATGATAAGTAATTTAACAATTATGAATTTACTGTGTGGTGCTTGAATATGGAAATTGAAAAATATACAGTATGCATATTATGCCTAATATAATATAATATAATATAATATAATATAATATAATATAATATAATATTTATACACTGGCTAGATGAAAACATTTTCAAATTAATTTTCATCTATTCCCTAAGTGGTATGCTTTAAAGATTCTAGTTTGAATGAAAGAGTTAGAAAGAATTAGAAATGTCCAAAAATGTAAAATATGATCATTATATATATATATATATATATATATATATATATATATATATATATATATATATATATATATATATATATATATATATATAATTACCATATGTAACATACACCTATTAAACTATTTGCATACACTTTTGGAGAGCAATAACAAGAGCACTCATCGATCAATACTTTTAATAAATTTCTACACTTTGGAAACCATGTTAAATTATTATTATTTAATTTAATGTCAATGCTATGTTGTATCTTATCCCTGAGCACAGAATGCATATAAGAATGTGCATCAATTAGGCCTGATGTTAAAGGAAAAGGACACTTTATTGCTCTAAGGATTTATTCAATTTAACTCTGTAATTGCCTGCGATTCACATGCTCATTATATTACAATTTAGTGCATTTAACACCAGCTGTTATAGAGTTAATGACAGGAGCTATAGGGAGTTGCTCACGTGATCCCAAATGACTCTGCACAAGGTGTAATTCCACATATTAACTATGAGGCCTAATTCAGGAAATGTCAAATGACTCGATGTGTACTGTAAAATGGCGTGCATAGTAAGACATACAAGAGAAGAGTGGGGGAAAAAAGATCCTTTTTATTTTTTAATTTTTTTATTTCTTCATTTGATGCCTAATCTTAATCATGGCCAATAGTAAGAGTGGCTTCTTGGGTTAAATGAATGAATTTCTTTGCAGTAGTAGAAAGTGGTGCAAGCGAGTGGAGGTGAACTGTAACAGCACTGTAACTGGCACAGTGATGACAAAAATGACATTTTAAGAGACACTTCAGGAACCACTCACAAGTTTAGTTTTAGCATGTCTTAATTTCTCAACTTTCAATGCAGGCAATTTTAAGTAATTCGCTGGATACTTTTTTTTTTTTTTTATATCCCTCCTCTCTCTCTAACTCTCCCTCTTGCTCTCTCTCACTCTCTCTCACTCTCTTTTTCTGTGTCTTTTTCTCTTGAGACATACAGAGTGAGTGGTCTAATTGTAAAGATGGCTCTGAGCAGTAGCTGTGTTTGTATGTTGATTGTTTACCGCTCCTTGTGCCCCCCCCCCCCCTTTTCTTCTCCCTCCCCTTCTCTCTCTCTCTCTCTCTCTCTCTCTCTCTCTCTCTCTCTCTCTCGGCTGTAAGTCTAAAATTTTAATTACGCTGCCTGACAGGCTCAGTGCGTGATGCACGGCCCTGCATTCATCACGGTGAGAGGGCCGGTGGCGCCGGCCGCCATGCCTCGTTCCCGAACGCTGGAGCACGGGCTGAGCAGCAGGTGCCATATTACTGTGTACAGAAAAGCAATTAGGAAGCATATTGGATGAATGAGGAACGCATTAATATTAGCAAGTACATTTGTCAGTAGGTTTGATGCGAGTCTTTTTCTTTTCTTTATGCAACATTAAGATTGTGGCGCTCATAAATTCTCCGCTTAAATTGCCATCTGTTCCCCTGTCAGGCCACTCTGAGATAGGGAGGAGGGGGGAGGAAAGTTTTTCCTCTTTTCTCTATCCCCCCCCCCCTCTCTCTCTTTCCTTCTGATCATACATATTTTTCTGTTTTGCACAGGGAGGATGTGAATTTTTTAAATTTATGTAGAGGGGGCACAGCGAGCTCTCCCGCACGCTTAAATCGTTCTGGCTTGTCCAAGCTCGTTCCACGTCTTGGTGCCAGATCAAAAAAAAAAGAAAGAAAAGAAAAAAGAAAAGAAATCCTGTAAGAGATATATTTAACTCGGCTTTATATTTAATTAAGTCCAACGTGCAGACGGTAGAATATCCCTTGGCAACGTTACATTTCAAGGCACCGAGTCAGAGCTGTGTGTGGACGGTGTGGCTCACAGGAAGGGGTACGCTCGGTCTTCTTCTTTTCTCTTTCTATCTCATTGTCTTTGGGAGAGCAAGAGCTTGAAGCTTCAGTGTCTTTGGCACGGTGGCCGTCTTCTCGGGGCTATCATCTCAATAACACGGGCAGCTTAATGACGGCACGTCCACACGCTGTCACTGTGAGATTACTGTCAGCGTGTCCCATGGCCGCGGGGGATGTGGGGGTGTGCCGAGCTCAGGCGGAGAGTGTTAGGTGTTGTGTGTTGGGGTAGTGGTGGGTGGGGGGCTACACAGAGCCCCATGGTAATTAGTCAGCCTGCAGTGTGTGTTAAGGGGACTAAGCAGGCAGCACAGTGGCAGAGGCATCATGTTTACTGTTCATCTGTATTTTGCCTTGTCCTCAGACATAATACACCAGTCATGATACTGAAGTGAGTGGACACATGAATAGTAAGAGACACTCGCACTATTTAACTAATAGGTAGGATTTAGTCTTAGAATTACACAAGAGTTGAACTCAAAATTAACTATTTAAACTTTTTTTTTTTAAATAACAGTGAAAAGATACTGAAAGGCGCTGTGTGTAAGGCTTAATTTCTCAAATAAGCACAAATAATTGTTAATAAATGTAGTGGACATTTTAGAAAAAAAATTGTCTTAATTGTTTGCTATAAAACCAACAGGGATGTGTCAATGGGATGTTCATTAATGAGCTAAATAGAAATCAGCCTATATAATAAGTCTTATTAGAGTCTATTCAGTCCATACAGGATTTTACGGAGTTTTTTTGTGATTGTTGCGGCCAAAAATGCTTGATTTTGCCGTGGCTTTTTTCAAAATTTGCGTTAGTTTTTTGTGCTTTTTTTTTGTGGAAAACTACTTGAACTGGCAAAATTGCAATTGCACAAAATTGTTTTGCATGGTCTTTCGCAATGATGTTTGTTGGTAAATGAGACCTTTTAGCTGTACTCATGTTTGACGCACGTGAATCGAAGGGGGCTTTGGCTGAATGCATGCTGTGATGAAGTCACATGACTCGTCTTGGCCCAAATCAGCGGAAAATCTGCAGTGATTTTGAAAAAAAGTCACAAGCTCCTCCGAATATTGCGGAGTTCGATCATGAATTCACAAAATCGTGGAGGGACTGTCTATTGTAAGGTTGGGAGTTTGGACAGAAAAAGCAGGTTGCAATTAAATCTTGCAGATGCTCGCTGATATGGTGATATCCTTTGCAATATATTAAAGCATACCCATGAACCTGTGATGAGTCACGGCTACAATCTATCCCACTTTAAAATATTTTTTTTTGTCATTACTCTTATGTAATGTTAGAAATTAAATATAGTTCCCCCAGAATCACAGTCTTGCACTTAACATGAAATAGCAACAGAAAAGAGGAGAAGTAAACACAGTGACAACAGCGCAAAGTCAGTACATACATTAAATGCAGATAATATAATAAAAAATGCAGTAAACACTAAACATTACACAATTTTCTTTTTGTTTTTTGATTGTCAATGCTAGCATTATTCAGTCCATTCATAGAGAGCATACGTAGAAGTTAGAAAATGCCTATAGAACACAAAAAAAACCTGTGGTTTGTTGTGGTCATTTGCATATTTCAGCCTTTTGAGACAGACAGTGCTGCAAAAGCCACAATAATGTGTTTATGTATATGATTAACAATCAGCATGACCAAATCTGTAATGCATTAGCTTAAGTGATAACCAGAATTCATTGTTAAGATGTATGTGCTTCAAAATACAAATGATATACTCTCAGAACAAAACCGTACTTTCCTTCTTGCTGGGGTGGTAGCCTCGAGCGTACATCTTGTGTACCTTTAATTTGTATCTTTCCCTTGGCATCATGCTTATAGTGTACATTTTAAAATGATTTAAGACACATAAATGGACCATAATTAACTTCTTAGAATAAAGCAACACCCCAGTGACATGCAAAGGTACAGTTTACAGTAATACCCCCTTTTTTTTTTCTTTTCCCCGAGAGTGTATCTTAGTACAGATTTTGTGAATAGTTTTGGTACACTGATCACAAAGAGTAAAGTTCTTCTTGCAGGATTTTATTTGTGAGACAGCTATAAAACGTCATGGAAAGTTCAGTGGCTGTTAGTTAAGTCTTTATATTTTTAAAATATTGTAGTGTTTCTGCACTAATGGAGAGGAACATTTTCAGTTGGTCTCTTTGGTTTGGTCACCAGGCCAGGAAGAAGCTTTCCTCACAGCATCTGTTAATAAAATATTTTCCCTTTGGAGGATCATTCTCAGTTATTCGCTAGCCTTAGCAGTGATCTAAAAAGTAGTAGAGTTGTCAGTAGCTGTTGTGATAATTTGTATACCAGACGCTGGCTGAGAGATTAAGGATCAGAGAAGAAATAAAAGTTTGGACAGTGTAGGCCAGAGTTCTTCTCAAAGTAAACATGTTTAATGTGGTTTGTGATTTAGCAGACCTCCCTGTTTGGTATTTATGGCTAGAAAGCTGCGCACTTTGAAAAGAAGAGATGAAGTTTTCCTATGTGGTACATGATAAATTGTTTTGAATTAGGGTAATGCCATGCTTTTATTCTTTAAGTCTCTTCTTCTTGGAAGAATAGCTTGTGAAGGCTGTGCTGAGACAAAAGGACCACGAAGGAGAGAAGCGAAGAAAGCTAAAAAGATTTTTTTTTTTTTTTTGCTGTGTGTGTGTGTGTGTGTGTGTGTGTGTGTGTGTGTGTGTGTGTGTGTGTGTGTGTGTGTGTAGACACACCATTGTATGTACCTGTGGGTCCTTTTGCTTTTGCATTTTGCATTCCTCTCATCAGTAACAAGCCAGAAGTTTATCTTCACACTATTGTAGCTGAAGCTCTCAACAGGTCTCTACGTGATCCCATGCTGTTATACCGGCTGATACCTTCTCATTGTTATTCATGGACTATAACATGGCTGAGCATTTTTTTTTTTTTGCTCATCTCCCCTTCCCTCATAGCTCATAGCTCCATTTATGAATTGCTCCATAACCTCTTTTAAGAGTGCTGTCTAATTGATCTACTTCACTGCTAACGGGTGTTCTCTGTTATTACAGATGATCTTGAAGGCAAAGTTGGTAAAAGCATTAATAATCCGTGCCTGTTGTGCAGCCGCGCAGTATGGCTGAACACGCAGGGACGAAAATCACGCGGTCCATAGGGGGCGCATGAAGCCATTATTAATATTAAAGATGATTGTTCTGCACACAGTCGCTCACCTAATGTAAATGAGAGGCTGTTGGTGGGTGTCCCATTACTGCTTTATCATGCAGTTTCTCCTCCACACACTCCACATGGACTGATATGATTTACGTGATTTGTTCTTTTACTTAGTATCCATTCAGCTCCACTTTATTTGAATATGGTGTCCAGTTTTGTGAGGTCCAGGATGGCACACATATTATCTAGAGTTTCGTGAAGCGCCTCCTCAGGTAGCACTCATTTGCCACTCCCGTGAAGGTTGTTTGATATTTTGCTTTGTCTTTTTCTCCCCGGTTCTGTCTTTTTCTTTCTCTTTCTCACCTCCTAATTCGTAGTATGATGACAATAACATGCACGACAGCCTCAGTGAGACCTTTCCAAATGCTGCTGGCCACCCACTCCCTTGCCAAGGTCAGCACTAAAAGGCATCTCACTCCTCTCCCGGTTTCTTCCTCCCTGCTCCGGCGTGCTGCCTAGCTCTGAAAGATACAATTTTCTTCACATGCACCTCTCGAACTAGTTTGTCTATTTCTGCATTGGCCTTTTCCAATGAGGCAGAGACTCTCTGTGTCACGCTGTCTAGCGCAAATCACACGCCAGGGCCAGGATCTGAGAGGGACAATTTGCCAGTGGTATGCATGAGTAAGCAGGGAATTTCTCCATTTAGAGTGACCAGACTGCTCCCTGACAAGCTGACGAGAAGCTGAAGAGAGAGAAACAATATAGAATCACTTCTCCTTGCCGTTGACATTTGCGAGCGCTGAACGTTGCACTGTGGCTGAGGTTCTGAATAGAGGGGACAAGCTTCAGATGGCTTTTGCCACATTTGATCATTCTCTAAAGCTGGTGCTGTCCAGTGCTAGTGCTGCCACTGGGTATTTGCTTATGTTATTTATGATGGGCATGCTTTTTTGTTTGCAGCAATAGAATAGAATAGAATAGAATAGAATAGAATAGAATAAAATTGAATAGGAAATAATAGAATATGATTTAATGAATGATTTAATAACAGAAAACCAGGATAAAACAGGACCAAATGTGACATAACATTACAGAATAGAATAGAATATGATTTAATAAACTGTATGTAATAGAACAGGCTGGTAAACAATATGATAAAATGCGATATAATATCCCAGAATAGAATAGAAACAAATAGAATAGAAGATGGAAAATCAGTATAAAACAGGGGAAAATGGGACATAGCATTACACAATAGAATAGAAAAAAAGAATAGAATAGAAAGTATATAATAGAACAGGCTGGAGAATGATAAAATGGGATATAATATCACAGAATAGAATAGAAAAGTATAGAATAGAATGGAGTAGGATATAATAAGATGTCATTAAAAGCATAGAATAAAAATATGACAAAATAAATGGACATTTTCATGCAATAACATTTTGCTACAAAGCAGTTACAGTGGCATACAGAATTACTCAATACCAATACAAGATATATATTTACAGGACATAAGTGATTCAGAAGTGATTCTGAATGCAAAATAAACACACACACACACACACACACACACACACACACACACACAGACACACACACACACACGCAATGCAGTCTCTGATGGTGCAGTACTTCTAGTCTAAATCTAAACATAAGGGTAATGTGATTAACAATAAGGACACATTTCCACACTTGCTCTGTGGTCTCCATGGACAAAACAATTGGCAAAAAAATGGGCATGCGTAAGGATCTGAGCGACTTTGACAAGGGCCAAATTGTGATGGCTAGACGAATGGGTCAGAGCATCTCCAAAACATTGGTGAATCGGTGATAGGGTCATGTGCGCTCAAGGCTCAGTGAGGTGCGTGGGGAGCAAAGACTAGCCCGTCTGGTCTGATCCCACAGAAGAGCTACTGTATCACAAATTGCTGAAAAAGTTAATGCTGGCTATAATAGAACAATGTCAAAACATACAGTGCATTGCAACTTGCTGTGTATGGGGCTGCATAGCCGCAGACTGGTCAGAGTGCCCATGCTGACCCCTGTCCACCATTGAAAGCACCTACAATGGTCACGTGAGCATCAGAACTGGACCATGGAGCAATGGAAGATGGTGGCCTGGTCTGATGAGTCACATTTTCTTTCACATCATGTCAATGGCCAGGTGCATGCGCGTTGCTTACCTGGGGAAGAGATGGCACCAGGATGCACTATGGGAAGAAGGCAAGCTGGCAGAGGCAGTATGATACTCTGGGCAATGATCTGCTGGGAAACCTTGGGTCATGGCATTCATGTGGATGTTACTTTAGCACGTACCACCTACCTAAACACTGTTGCAGACCAGGTACACCCCTTCATGACAACGGTACTCCCTAATGGCAGTGGCCTCTTTCAGCAGGATAATGCGCCCTGACACACTGCAAAAATTGTTCAGGAATGGTTTGAGGAACATGACAAAGAGTTCAAAGTGTTGATTAGCCTCCAAATTCCCCAGATCTCAATCCGAACGAGCATCTGTGGGGTGTACTGGACAAACAAGTCCGATCCATGGAGGCCCAACCTCACAACTTACAGGACTTAAAGGATCTGCTGCTAAAGTCTTGGTGCCAGATACCACAGCACACCTTCAGAGGTCTTGTGGAGTCCATGGCTCGATGGTTCACAGTGCTTTTGGTGGACCTACACAATACTAGACAAGTGGTTTTAAGGTTATGGCTGATCAGTGAATATGCATATACACTTATTTAGAAAGAACACTGAAATCATTTTCATAGCCATTTTTTTTAGGTTGGCTTAAAAATAAAAAAACAACCAAATAAACAACCAAAAAAAAAAAGTACTTCTCTCCTTCCTTTCATTAGGGAGCACTTGCTGGAGGTGCAGTTGTGGTTTCCTCATACAGCAGCATGTGTTCAGTTCTGCTTTAGTCCACACTGAGAAAACCTGCAGACATGTTTTAAAACGCAGCGCATGAAAACTTGAGTAGTCCCATGTTGTCTATGAAAGAGCTTATAAATCCTCCATGTTTCCTTTAAAACTTCACTTCTCACACCGGAGCTTCCTGTAGTATGAGGTGGAGATTCATGTCTGTCACAGTCAGCATGTCTGTTCACCAGCATAAACAAGCAAATTGAGCAAAAAATATGAGTTCTCCTATAGGCCTGAAGTGTTTTGGATGAGATTGCTGGTTCAGGGATGTTTTGAGCACATGCTGAGCTGATCAGTGTTGCTATCTTGACAGAAGTTAGGTTTTGAATGAAAAAGAAAGAAAAAAAAAATTTTTTTTTGCTCTCCTCAGAGCTTCGCAGAGCCCCCGAGATTTCCTTGTTAGCTCAGATGTGGAATCCCGTTTTTAGAGTACACACCTATTTGTAAGTGCGTGTGTGTGTGTGTGTGTGTGTGTGTGTGTGTGTGTGTGTGTGTGTGTGAGTGAATGAGTGAGAAGCCCTCCAGCCAGCGGCACAATCAGGATGAGTCCTAACCTTGATCAATACCTCACTATGGATCGCTCCAAACCCCACCGCTCCTGCACACTTTTTATTTTAATATCATGGCTGTTTGAACACTCTAGCCAGGGGCCCTCACAGAAATGGGCTCTAACTGGGCTACACACATACCCACACACTTGCAGTCTCTCCTTCCCTGCTTTAGTCTCCTACTCACTTTCTCTTTCTCACTCTCTCTCATTTTCCCTATCTTTCTGTATTTCTTCCTTTGTAAGGGGTCATCTTTTTCCAGAAAAAAAAAAAGAATACACAAGGCCCTGGGCAAAAGAGCATAGGACAACTGTGTCATTTACCTGTGTTCTCTTGTACCACTTGGGGCAGAAAAAAAAACAACTACGCTGGTCTTGCCTTCAACACAAACACACATCAAAGCTAACTTATTTTTGGAAGCGGCTGAAAACGCTGAAGGTTTTTAATCATTTCCCCTGTGCCCTGGTAAGTCTCTGAGTGTGTTTAAGGGCTGAGCTGAATTCGAGCACTCTAACAGCACGGACTCTCACGCTAGGACACCACGGCGCAACAATAACGGCCTTTGTTTTTAAATACCTTCTGTGGTGCTCTTCTAATCTCTTCTTTGATCGCATTTAAAGTCCTCTTGGGCAAATGGAGCCCAGAGGCACTTTGAAAAAAAAAAAAAAAGAAAAAAAAAAAGGAAAGTGCAAAGAAAATGTTCAGGTTATAAAAAGTGCTTGCATGCAGCGTACCTCTTACTATAAGATATAAAAAGCGATTCATGGTGAGCATATAGGAGGTGTGTATGTGTGTGAAATACATGAGAGATGACCCAGATGTGTGTAAGTGGGTCGGGAGTGCGTCAGGGCCTGTACATTAGGCATGAGGAAGATGAAGACGACTGCAGGATGATGCAGTCACGGGCGTAGGATGCAGAATGTGGGACTGAATAACCCATACACACACACATACACACACACACATACACTATCTCTTTACACACTTATTAATACACGCAGATGGATATTAAGAGTCTTTGTTCTCAACACCCCAAACCATCGCATACTTCAAACCGAGTGTGTGTGCGTCTCATTCCTACACCTGCCTTCATAATTGCCCATAAACAATGGGCCATAAAATACACTTTACAAGGTGATTGCATAGCCCACCATCCAAATGGTGCTACTTTGTTTAGTTTAATGCGTCTGTATTTAGCATTGTGCAAATATATCCCACTCAGGTTGTTATGCCTGTTTTTCTGGTATGCAGCAAGGTATCGGAGAGACACTACTATTAAATCAATCCAATCCAGCCATATCAGAGTGACCTCATAGCCCATGTCAGCTCATCTCCCATCATGCAATGCTGTAAAAGAGTGCAGATCGTGCAGCAGCTGGCTCCTGGCACTGTCATCCTCCCTCCTGTCTCTCCTCATCTGCTGCTTTCCTATCTTCCTCTCTGTCTCTTATCACTCTCCTACCTGCTTTCCTCTCTCTCTCTCTCTCTCTCTCTCTCTCTCTCTCTCTCTCTCTCTCTCTCTCTCTCTCTCTCTCTCTTTCCCCGGCTGATCTCGCTGGTGGGCTGCGGTACATCTGACAGTCCCTGTGAGCGTTGCCTCTACTCATTATAAAATAACCCTAAGCCCAAGCCTTCTCCCTGCCAGAAAACAGGTGCGACAGCAACCTCTCCTGCCATGTTGCGGAGGAGACGAATGAAGTTCCTTCCAGGATGTGACAAAACAAGGAACAAAGAAAGATGCTTAAAAGTATAATTTGCTCCCGCTTGCTGAGCCGTGTTCTCTCAGGCTGGAATTACTGGTGTGGATGTGTGGTTTGCATGCCCTTCAAGCTTTGCATCTCTTGCCAGAAAGAGTGGCGCGTGGTGCGCTAGGAGTTCAGTAGCTGTACTTACTCAGCTCATGTGTTTTCTCTTTCTAATTTCTAACATCTATATGTGTGTCTGTGTGTATGCCCCCAGGAGCGACGGCTAAGGCCAGCCAGTCACTGGAACAACAGGCTGATGGACGGTTAAGCGGTTGGAGGGGTGCCAGCAGGGCTCAGACAGGTAGGAGCTACGCCAAGGCTGTTCCTCTACCATCCATCCTGCAGGATGACACACCAGCGCCTGCTAGCTTCTATTATGGCTCCTTCTCTTCCTCTCCTGAATAGAGCAAATTTGATTTGGCCTCTGCAAAAGCACTTTTCACCACATAAAAGCTAATTACTGTGATGGAAAAGTGGCATTCAAGGTAAAGCTGGTTGGGTGAAGCGAGGACAACGTGATCATGGTGAAAACACAGGGCTCACACTTGTTCAGGCAGTGTGAGTGTATTCTGTGTTTTTCTCTTCTTGTCCATGAACTCGTGCCTAGCCATTTACAGATTTATAGTGCAATAACTGGTTCTTGTACTGCTCTTGTACACTGTTAAGGACTTAAAGGAATACATCAGTATTTTCAACTTAGTTTTTATACATTGCATGTGTATTCAACTCAAATTATATGGATTAATACAAATTTCAACATATTTCTCTGTACTGACGAATGAAAAGAAAACCTGTGTACCTGAAACTCAATTATAATGGAAGTCTGTGGGCAGTTGTTCTGGTAGTGAATAACCCTTTATGTGAAGCACTTTCATGAATTCATCGGTCAAAGCTATTCATAAATTCAGCTCCAAATGTGTATAATTAAGCATTTCAGAGATTTAATTTTTTCTGTGAGAAATTCGTCAGTTTCTGCCTGTCAGCTCACGGATAGCACAAAACCTCAACAGTTACAGTAAGTAACTTGAATGACTTTTTGTTGCGTTGCTCCTAGTGGGTAGCATTGCTTTCTCACAGCTCCCTGGTCCAATCCTGAGCTCGGAGTACTTGTCTGCTTGGTTCTTCGGGTTCAGATAGGTAAATTGGCTATACTGCATTTCCCATATGTGTGAACGTTTGTGTGCATGGTGCCCTGCAGTGGGACTAGCATCACATCTAGGGTATATTCCCACCTCACAATGTTTCCAAATAATCTTGGGATCCACAGCAACCCTGACCCGTTAGTGAGGATGAATAAGTGAATGAATGTATTGCTCCAGTATAGTAAATGTTGGGTGCATGGGTGTAGAATCAATAAAACATAAATCCCCCCCTCCACACACTTTTTCACTGGCCATGGCCAATTTGTGTATCTTTTATTTCTATACGTGTACGTGTCTATGAGTCTTTACGTGACCTGATGTTGCCATGACTCAAGTCACGTGTCACGCCCGTGCTCACACCCGCGCTGAGCACTCAGAGGTCACAATGAGCTGAAAGCGGCAAAAAACATTCACTCAAGTCGAGCAGTGTAAGTTCTTTTGGCATGTGGTATTCGTGTTGCACAATGATAAATAATTTGCTACATATTTCTTTTTAAACTCTGCCTATTTCCATTGATGAATAATTAGCCAGATTTGATGGTAATAGTCCCGTACAAACGTGCACTTATGTTCAAACTCTTTTGTAATGTCTTTTATTTTTATTACAGATGTAATATATATATTAAAATAAATGTTATCTGAGTCCTTCACATTAGAATAAGATGGTGGATTGTTAATGTTGACTTCGGATTTGTATGGATTACATACTGTATGTCTGGATCAGGCAGCACTGTATATTACATAATGGTTTCTTTTACTATGTTGACGCTAAATATTAATAGTTTTTTAAAATAATTAACAGGCTGCTATAATAACTTAAATCTTTATGCAGCAGTTTAAGTTAGTAGTAGGTTAGTAGTATAGGGAAAAAGTGTAACCCTGCCATTTTTACATTACTGTATATAATCCAATAGAAAAGGGCGAGAACTGAAACAGAATCATCCATAATATACAAATATATTTTATATACTGTGTGCTATGTATATGCAATACAATGTACACTAAACACAATTTGCAATATTTAAATAATACAGTGCAATATACAATATAACATGCAAGTACAGAATCATAAATTGCATATTAAGCCAATTAAGAGCAAGAAGAGATAAAACCTATCAATTAGACAAAGGTCAGAAAAAAAGTATACCCTTCGCATTCTGTCCCCCCCACATCTGAAATGATGGCTACGCCCCTGGTTGGATGAAACGACATAAAATCCGATTGTATCTTATCCTAATTATTGTTACTGTATCCCCATTATTGGTAGAGTTCAACAACTGTAGTTTTGAATTTGCTTGGTGTAGTTGCATTTAAAAACAACAACAACAAAAAAAACATTTATTCGTGGCATGCAGCTTCTCTTATGCTTTCATTACACACATGTTTGGAGTAAACTGCCTCTTAGTTCTGTTCTCAGTACAGGGAGATAGTTTGAAATTATTTTTGCATAGTAATCACATCTACTATACAGAGATTATCATGTAAAAATCCTACAGTATTTCTTTAGGGGGTTAATATATTTGCTTCATGTCAGGTACGGTCAGAAACGGGGAGTCAGCAGCGGTGGATGCAAGTGTAGATTTATTAGTGAACGGTGCAAACAAACAACAAAAACACTGAAAACAAGAACCAAAAACCTGAACTAGAGATACGAGGCAAAACATAAAGACTATGATAGAGACTAAGGTACACACAGCAACACACAGACACAAAAACAACAAAAGCTTGACAACCAGATGCTGAAACACAGGCCCTGCGTCCCAACTGGCATACTTAAAAGTATGTACTCTTTTTGTGTGTATTAAAAGAGTATGCAAATATTGGGACATACTGTGCATTCCTTAAAGAGGTTATACTATATAGTTTAATTTATTCCCTTGATTTATTTTTTCCAAATTTCATTTACACCCCTCTAAAATGCATTCTTGAATTTGGTGAAGCAAAACTACCTCGCGCAAGGAGTTGTGGGTAACATTAGCTGAAAAAGTGTCCATGGATTCACACCTCTAATAGACCATCCAGGTACTCATTTCAAAATACTACCATTTGGGACGCACTAATTCTCATCTTGGATACAATTTAGTACTTATAGTATACAATTTGGGACGCAGGGGAGGAAACGTGTGAGTGATTGAAAACATGTGACATGCCGGGGCTGATGGGAAATGTAGTTCAGCACCCTTTGGGTGCTATCATGACACTTCACTTTCAGTTAAGAGTCAATTCTTGTTAAATGCTGCACGTTTAAATTGTATTGCAACTGCTTTCTCTTTCTCTCGTCAGAATTTATATTTATTATTAAGCTTTAAAACAACCCTTAAAGGAAAAATCAATACTGAACAACTTGCATATTACTCTTTATAATTAACACGTGAGCTTCAATGGCATCAAAGATTGATTTTACAATGAAATTCTGAGTTGACTTTTTTTAGTTCTTCATGAACATGTTGGTCTGTTTCCTTTTGGTTAACAGTTTCCTTCCCACAATGCTGTTCAGTTACCTGCTGATAATGGTGCAGTAGGATTTAGGCCTTGCTTCATCTCTGTGTGAGGACTGATGCAGCAGCACTTTAGTCTTTTAGTCTGACCAGCTCTCTCACTCCTCATCTGTACACTCTGCTCAAACAGCTCCAGTTTCAAAGCTTTAACATTCATACTAATACCTCTGTCAATGCCGCCATGCTTGTCGTCTCATAGATCACTAACTAGCCGAAATGAGTCTCTGACGTAACTCAGAGTAACTGTGTCATATAACTGCATTGCCTTCTGGAACGTTGAGTCAAGTGTTTTATCTTGCTCCTTTGTCTTTAGGTTCAAACTTGATCGTTTTTTTGCTAATGTTTGAGATTGCTGTGACATCAGCACTTCACACAACCACAAACTTTCACGCTCACGAGAACAACAATACTACAGTATCCACCAAAAAAATATATATATATATCATCAGAATTGCTAAATACATTACAAATATTTTAATATAAACATATTTATATTAAATATATAATATAAATATATACTTGTGCTGCTGCATTACACAGTAGCTTATAGTTTACAGCCCATGTTTACAGTTTACAGTCCATGTTCTGTGTATTTATTGTCCTGTGTATTCATTGTTTTGTTCTGTGTACTTATTGTTTTGCAGTCGTCTCACACTGTTGTGTATCTGCACTTTATGTAGTCTTGCGTACTGTTCTGTGTTGTACCATGGTCCTGAAGAAACGTCATCTCGTTCCAATGTATACACGCTATATAGAGGAATGACAGTAAAAACCTACTTGACCTGACTTAATGTGGTTTAGGGTGGAAATTTCCTTTAAGCTTTCTGCTATAGTGAAATGGTGCACCTGTATAAACAACTATAGACACCATATCACAACTTTGGTATGTATTTTGTCTGAATAGACCTTTGGATTTCGCCAGCAGGATAGCAAAGACGCTTGCTCTGGTAATATTGGAGTGAAATATGGTATTTTAGTCAATGGCTTGTGTCCGGCACGATGCCCAGATGGGTCCGGTGAGACTGGCTCAGGCCAGGCAGCCCATGTCATTCTGGGCATGGCCATGTGGTCAGCCTAGCCAAGATATTCCCATGGTTCACTAGTGCCCGCTTACCAAACAGTGCCAAACCAGCACAGGCCAAGCTTAATCCAGAATGTGTATAAGTACAAGCAGCTGTAGGAAAGCTGGCAGCGAGGTGAGGTCCTGCCTCATGTGAAGGGATCGCTGAACAACTCCAGAAGAGAGAGAGAGAGAGAGAGAGAGAGAGAGAGAGGGAGAGGAAAAGTTAGAAAACACAGAGGATCTGGGCCTGGCTGTGCTGGCAGGTTAAATATCTCCAGGCAAGGAGTGCAGTGAGGGCATGTGGCCTGTGGTGAAAAAAAGAGAAGCCCAGCACACATGTGGCTTCCACATCACTGCTCTTTAACTTGCTCTTGCTCTTTCGTGACCATTATCTGCTTGGTATTTGAACCTCCTGCCACCTGCACTGGCATGTTGATTTGCTTCCAGGCTCCTGCATGGAAGGGCAGTGTCTTCAGTTTTTTTCTTTCTTTTTTCCCCCCCGTTGCTTGTTCGATGCTGTGAGGAAGTGTGAGCTGAATGGTCGTCCCTTTCCAAACACAAAGGCTGTAAAAATTCACCCTCTATGTGAGGGTTGCCACTGTTTGGTCACAATACCCACTCCCCTCCTGTAGCCTGTACTGTATGCAAGGAAGAATAGCACAAGGAAAGAAATCTACCTCTTGTAATTACTATTATAATAATGAATGTAAATACCAATTAACACAGCCAACCATTCTAAGGTAATCTGGAACACTCTCATTGTGAAATGAGATGTAGGTTATGAAGTACCAGGCCAAAGTGGAGCATCTTGTAGAAGTAGCTTATTAAATAATGCCCAGCTAATTGCTTTGTCTTCCTTTTGTCCTGCTGTTGTACATGTTATTAAGCGTGTTTCATATATCTTAGAATAATGAGGAAGACAAGCCTGGCACCTGCATGCTGTAATTAAACATATAAATTCTCTCCTTGCAGAATTATTTGTGGTCACGAACTGATTTATACAGCTTGCTAAATTGCAATGTTGAGCTTATTTTCTTTCCCTGAAAGAGCTGGAGAAAGGAACCTCATTCATCAGGCACCTTTGCCAGAATAAGCTTCTCTAGAAGTTGACTATATATAAGGAGTACCCCCTTTGTTTCTCTTCCAAGCCGTGCTAAACCACCCTGACATTCGTCCTTAGGGAAGGCAAGTGAATATTTATCCCTCAAACATAAATTAGACTAATGTTCTAATGTTCAGCTAATCATACTGGTCTCTCTGTCATTCCCTCAGTGATTATTTTACATAAAATTGAAGGCTGTGCAGTATAGATGAGAACTACTGCAGGACGAGTGTCATTTCTGACCTGCAGACCTCACAGATGAACACATATTTGGATTTTGCATCGCAGAGTCACAAATAATTGAATTCATGATTGATATCACTTAAAGAAATAATCCAGCAGTTTTTCAGATGGATCACCTCTCTGTGTGATTGCAACAGGCAAGAATTTTAAACTGAAATTAAAACCTGTTTAATTAAGACTTACTTATAATGAACGGGAGTTGATAAAGATAAAGATTTCTGCAAAACATGCGTTGGCCTGGAAAAACCCTTCACATGGTGGAATTGTTACGTTCAAGGCTTGCTGAACTAAAACATGTTTCTCTTTTGTATGTATCTCAACTAGTGGTCGACCGATATGGGTTTATTTATGGCCCGTGCCAAGATCTAGAAAGCATTGTGGCCGATTGTCCGATATGAGGCCGATATAACACAAATTTATTTTAAAAAAATAAATAAATAAATAAATAAAAACATTTATTGCACATACTATCTATGTAATATTCACTGAAGAACTTTAAAAATATTCACTTAAGAAATTTGTACATGTACATTTGTACACTGTCTATTAAAAACATCTACAATACATAGCTATTCATAAATCTCATATGGTTACTTTAGCCAGTAACAGGTTGTTTTACTTTCTTAAGTCAAAGTATAGGACATTATTTGAATAATAAATATTTATGTCTGTTGTGTTTATATCTGTCTCTTTGTAAAAATAATACAAGCCCGCATGACAAAAGGCTTATGTTTTTTTTAATTATTACATGATTAGTTAGCAGCATGTAGCTGAGCATCAAAAAGGACTGGAACACATGAAAATGTGCACTACACATGATATTAAATTAATCATGGATTAATATTACACTAAACTTACCAACTTGCATTATTTCGCATACAATGTTCAGGTCTCATCCAGCTCACCCGACCCAGCTTTCAGTCGGGGTACAGATGCGTTTGAGTCCCTGCAAAACAGTGTTTAAAAGACAACGCACGTCTCTGAGGAAGAATCAGTCACAGGATTTGTGATAGTTTGTGAGGTAAAATGTTTTCAGTTTTGTTTGAATTTGTTTATTGCACGTCTGTGTCTCAGCGGGAGCACACCATGAGCTTGTTCGAGCACACCATGTGCACCGTTAACTTCTCACGGTACTGTTTGAAAAAGACTTTGTTGCACACCATAGTGTTGTTGTGTGTAACATTACGTAACGTCACGTTAAAAAGCGAATGAAGACTGATCATTTTACTGTCTGTCAGACACTCGCTTCACGTCTGACTGGACATTTTTTTAGCCAGAATTAGGAAGAATGCGCTTATGCGCTATAATGGTGTCAAAAGTTTGGCTCAAATAGCGGCCGAACGGGAAGATTTATCGATGCTGGTGCCTTGGCGATATATCGGTCGACCACTAATCTCAACCACAAGTAAAGTTAACACATTCTCCCCAAAAGTGAAATGGGAGAAAATTACATTTAAAGATTCTGTTCTAACTGCAGCACAGGAGCATCTGGGACATTTTTGCAGCCGGTATCTAATGTGTAATGTTTGGATGATTTGGACTGATTGAGATGAATCGATGCCACAATCATAAATTGATTAGAAATTAATAAGAACTGATTATGAATTATTGTAAATTGATTATTATTGAAAAAGGACAGGCAACTGATATGTAAAATATCATTCATATTTTTAAATTAATGTGTAAAATTTTTAATAGCCTAGCAAAGTGATTTGCTTGTAACTCTGCTGCTTTTAAACTAGTTTTCTCCACCTCATCATCATCATCATCATCATTTGGAAATAAACGATAGGCCTTCTCCAGATTCAGAAAAAGAATTGGTCATATATAGATCTTCTAAATTGAATCACATTGTATTGTATTGTAGCAGATTCGGTGTTATCGTCAAATACAGTACCAAATCATTGCCCTATGGATCAAAATCGTATTGTATTGTGTAGATGTGTGATATTTACACCGCGATTACAAATGGGATTGATTAGGCTTACGTCCGTTTTGATATGGCATGTACAGTAACTATCCAACAATGAAAGTGTGACATTCACTGAACGATTAAATCAGGTGTGGAGGTTTTAGACATATTTTTGCAGACTGACTGTTTTTACAACTGCGTTTGTGTACTTATTTACCCAATGTGATCTTTGCAGAAAGGCTAGGCAAGATTAAAAAGTAAAAACAAAAACATTTCCAGGCTGTCTTGGTGAAATATATTTATAGCTGAGGTGTAAAAATATATTTTACAACAGTTACAGTGGGGGAAAAAAGTATTTGATCCCCTGCTGATTTTGTACATTTGCCCACTGACAAAGAAATGATCAGTCTATAATTTTAATGGTAGGTGTATTTTAACAGTGAGAGACAGAATAACAACAAAAAAATCAAGAAAAATGCATTTCAAAAAAGTTATAAATCTATTTGCATTTTAATGAGTGAAATAAGTATTTGACCCCTTCGACTTAGTACTTGGTGGCAAAACCCTTGTTGGCAATCACAGAGGTCAGACGTTTCTGTAGTTGGCCACCAGGTTTGCACACATCTCAGGAGGAATTTTGTCCCACTCCTCTTTGCAGATCCTCTCCAAGTCATTAATGTCTCGAAGCTGACGTTTGGCAACTCAACCTTCAGCTCCCTCCACAGATTTTCTATGGGATTAAGGTCTGGAAACTGGCTAGGCCACTCCAGGACCTTAATGTGCTTCTTCTTGAGCCACTCCTTTGTTGCCTTGGCTGTGTGTTTTGGGTCATTGTCATGCTGGAATACCCATCCACGACCCATTTTCAATGCCCTGGCTGAGGGAAGGAGGTTCTCACCCAAGATTTGAAGGTACATGGCCCCGTCCATCGTCCCTTTGATGTGGTACAGTTGTCCTGTGCCCTTAGCAGAAAAACACCCCCAAAGCATAATGTTCCCAACTCCATGTTTGACGGTGGGGATGGTGTTCTTGGGGTCATAGGCAGCATTCCTCCTCCTCCAAACACAGCGAGTTGAGTTGATGCCAAAGAGCTCAATTTTGGTCTCATCTGACCACAACACTTTCATCCAGTTCTCCTCTGAATCATTCAGGCAAACTTCAGACGGGCCTGTACATGTGCTTTCTTGAGCAGGGGGACCTTGCGGGTGCTGCAGGATTTCAGTCCTTCACGGCGTAGTGTGTTACCAATTGTTTTCTTGGTGACTATGGTCCCAGCTGCCTTGAGATCATTAACAAGATCCTCCCGTGTAGTTCTGGGCTGATTCCTCACCGTTCTCATGATCATTGAAACTCCACGAGGTGAGATCTTGCATGGAGCCCCAGACTGACAGTTATTTTGTGTTTCTTCCATTTGCGAATAATCGCACCAACTGTTGTCACCTTCTCACCAAGCTGCTTGGCTATGGTCTTGTAGCCCATTCCAACCTTGTGTAGGTCTACAATCTTGTCCCTGACATCCTTGGACAGCTCTTTGGTCTTGGCCATGGTGGAGAGTTTGGAATCTGGTTGATTGATTGCTTCTGTGGGCAGGTGTCTTTTATACAGGTAACAAGCTGAGATTAGGAGCACTCCCTTTAAGAGAGTGCTCCTAATCTCAACTCGTTACCTGTGTAAAAGACACCTGGGAGCCAGAAATCTTGCTGATTGATAGGGGATCAAATACTTATTTCACTCATTAAAATGCAAATCAATTTATAACTTTTTTGAAATGCGTTTTTCTGGATTTTTTTGTTATTATTCTGTCTCTCACTGTTAAAATACACCTACCATTAAAATTATAGACTGATCATTTCTTTGTCAGTGGGCAAACTAAACAAAATCAGCAGGGGATCAAATACTTTTTTCTCCCACTGTAGTTCTGGTCCACAAATTTGATTGGACAAATGGTGTTCTAAGAGTGCTGATATTTAGTATAATAGCACTGGTACTGGTTTGTAACGCTCCACTTATCTGTGTTCACTATAAAAATTCCAGATCAAATAATAGTTGAAATCTTTGAAACTGTTACTACACTTACTACGAACTGTCAGTCACGCAATGCTCTATCCAGCTGTGGCTTCTTTAGGAACAATTTTTGTCGACTGAGAAAAATATACAAAATTAGACACATTGTGTCTGAAATGTCAGTTACTGGATATTCATTTCTTGTTTGTAGATGTGTTGTATAAAAGCAAGATCACACTCACAGTTATACTGTTGTAGTGAATATAGTGCTAATATTTACAGCACTCTTGCTCATGCGATATTGCTTAATTATAGACATAAAAAAAATAATAACACTGGTAAAACTCTGATTTTTATGTTTTATTTTGAATTTTTTTTCCCAGAATTCAGCCACAGTGGCATCCGACTTGTTTTCCCACACATAGTCTTGTGTACTGTTGTGTTGCATCATGGTCCTGGAGAAACGACATTTCGTTCCAATGTATACAAGCTATAGAGGAATCGACAAAAACCCACCTGCCACTTGACTTGTGCAGAATGATTTCAAAGGTATTCGCAAACCAAGCTTTACATCTGTATTATTTGTCCTTTTACTTTTTCAGAAGGAAGAATTTGTGGTTATGTATTAACCAGTATAGACACATACTGTTGTAATGTCTGAACGTATCAAACTGATTTCTGAATCAGCCTGGATTTAGCAAAGAAATTTCTCTGTCTCCTTGAGCTGTGAATCCTTATCTAACCTCTTCACCAGATGCCATCGGAATGCGACACGACCCCCCCTCTTCAGACACACACACACACACACACACACACACACACACACACAAACACACACACACAAAGCACACACCCGTGCACACACACAATGTAAGAATTTCTTTTGAATGTAACATGTAATTATATGTAATTATTCGATGCCTAAATAGAGTGATGTTATCTTGTTTACATATATTGTGTGTTTATGTAACGTAACTATAATGATTTTAGATAGCTTATCTTAGGATATTATTTTAAATGTCTGTAACCATGTTTTACTTGTAATATTCTTTACAAGTCCATCGAATTTGGTATGTGGTTAATCGTCTTGCGATACCCTGATTGATTATGCATATCATATTGCAATGGGATACATTATTTCATGCTTTTTCTTAATTTCACACGTAATACGGTTTAAACCGGCTCCTCCCTGGACATGCAAATTCAGGTCTGAGACCAGACAAAGAGAGTTCATCCCGCCAACAAATCCAACTTCCTGATTGGCCAATAGCCCAAAGTGGCGTGTGTGTTGGTGTTGTCTTTAAAACAACACCACGCTTCTCTCTCTTCAGACTCTCTTCACTCACACTCTTCAACTTCACTTCTACACTCTTTCCGGTTTCTCTCCCCCGGGGCCACGTGCCCCAGGAAGAGGAAGCCAGGATCTCTCTCTCCCGGACAAAAGATGCAACCGCCTCACGGCCCATGCCTTTTCAAACGGCACGACGAACCAGCGAGCTCTACACGACCTCGCACGAACTTTCAAACCAAAGCCATGCAAGTATAGTTAATGGATCTATATCTGCGTTTAAGATTGTACCCCTGTTTACAGGAGATTTAAGTTTGTTGCTGGTTTTGAAAAAGGCTAATTAGTTGTGTTTTTGTCTGCCATTCCCTTTTATTTTATTACTTTCTCTCTATACCCTTTCTTTCCTTGTATATAGATGTACATATGTATGTTTTGCTTAGAGTTAGTCGTGTGTATCCATAGTTACATCTAGTTATTAAAATCTATTATCCCACGCTTGATTTTCTCTGTTTTTGGTCACGTGATAGAGTCCCTTCTTCACTGCATAAGAACCTCGCTTACCCGCTCTAATTTTTAATAACAACTTCGTTGGTTAATACTTCCTGGCCAAAAGGATAAACTCCCTCTTTAGAGTTCATAATTCCAAACTAGACTACAGCTAATCCTAAAAGCTGATCTAGACCACATACATAGTCATAATTAATTATAATCCGTTGTAGTTAATTATCTATATGTATATGTGCACATACATGAATTCCCTTTCATGGCTGATGTATATTTATAACTGGTCACAACACGCGTTGATTAGATATATAGATATATTTCACGCCATTCTAGCTAATTCCTTATATAAATTGGAGAATACAGTTAAACGTGTTAAACATCTTTTAATTCGTTACATAAATTGTAACTGGTGGAGAATATTTTTAAACGTTGCAGATTCACCCGATTTACTACACATTCTGGTAGATAAGGCGGGCACGCTTTAAAACTCGTCTCCTTTAAAAAGGTGCTTTGAATCCAAGCGTGCGCTTCTGTTTCGTTTTTCATGTTTGAAGTTGATCCATTACATTATTCTGGTGGAAAGGAATAATGCTAGTAATGATTGATTCGTTACACTGTATACATAAAATTGTGCAGGTTGTGCCTGATCATGTACGCTAAGCACAAAACCTTATGAAAAGCGTACATAAACGGATGTACATTTTATTTCATTGCGCCAGAGTTCGCACCATTTTGATAAGACATTCTCTCATGCCTTCCTTATGTTTGTTGAAGTGTTTATAGACTTCCATTATAAGTGAAATTGCTGTTTTGTTCTCAGTTCAGGAAAACATGTTGATATTCTTGACCATGATAATGATAATTACACTACAGATGCAGCACGTAGAGATTATGCTGAGAAATACTAAGTGTTCCTTTAAGAATCTGAAGGAAGGTACTTTTTTTTTAATTAAATGTGAGCCCTGAGGGTGGACACTGTCCAAAAACACAACAGAATGTTACTGTACACACAGTATGATGCGCTCCATCATGCCAGTGTCTGTGCAGTACCAACTGTTGTAAAGAATTGCAGAGGGTTGTATGTGGTTGCCAGGTCCTCCATTATTATTACCTAAATCTCCACAGTCAGTTATCAAATGGCTTTGATCATTTGCTATACCAGCCTGCTAACACAACAGGTGCTATGTTTTGAACATTTACTTCCTCTGCTGTCTACTATTTATTATGTCAGCTGAGGTGTTAATTGATCAAATCTCAGTGAAGTGGAGGATCTGTAGAGGCTCTTTCGCTTCGTGAGTTGAACTAGTCTTACGCAACTCTGGACTAGGCTCATATTTTCTTTCCTACTGTATCGTTATCTATTCCTCTGTTTTTTGCCTCTCCAAAATACAGTCTTTGCATAGAGTTCGCTCCGTAATTCATGCTTTCGTGAGGGGGGAAAAGAAACCGGAGAAATATTTAGTCAAGAAGTTGGAGTCGAAGTAAATGATGAAAATCTCTGTGAGCACAGGCAATCTCCAGGACTGAAGAGGAGAATAATGCGCAGTTGATGATTTTCAGTGTGGTCCTGCCATCGTCTTGAAGAATGACGCTATTGTGCTTTTGCAACTTTGAGAAAGAAAAATGTGAACTGTGCGCAGAGAGAGAAAAAAAAAAAAAAATCTGCCCCACCAACATTATCAGCAGACAAGCCACATGATAAGTGGAAGTAACTGTCAACAAGGCCAGTACGGGCTCCTGTTTCCTCACTCAAGGCATGAGTTTATACCATGCAATACACTGGTGTGTGTGTGTGTGTGTGTGTGTGTGTGTGTGTACATGTCAGGGTGTGTGCATGTATGTCATGGCTAATACAGGCCTGGCTGATGATGGTATTGCCTCCTCTGTCTCACTTTCACCGCAGGGTAATTACACTGAAATGAGATGTTTCTGTGTTAATTGCACAGTTTAGTTACTACGATGTCAGAGATGGAGTTGGGAAATCTTGTTCACCTGATGATGCAAGATAAACCCTGCATCCCTTCTCTCTTTCTTTCTTCTCATATCCTATTTTTTCTTTTGATTTTGATTGCATTCTTTTTTTTGTTTTATGTTGTTTAATTCTTTCTATTTCCCTGTTTTAGTATTTTGCCAAGTCCTGCTGCTTTTATTACATTCCTGACACTTTTGTTAATAAATCATTGCAAAGTTAATGAAAATAGCATTCAGGCATATCCAAAATGATTGTGTCTTTTGTCATGCTAATAAATTGAAAGCTGTTGGTCCAATGGGTGAATGCCTGCACATTACCGACAAGTTTTTGATGTGTGTCTGCTGAACCTCTCATTTTCTTCTTCTCTTGTTCTCCGTGTTGTTCATTGGTCAGAATGATTTTTTTTTTCACATCTATATTTGGATTTTTAATTTTTATTTATTTATTTAAAAACAAAATAAAACTAATATGTATTTTTCTTTTCTGACCACAGGACTGTTATTATTTATTATGCTGTAATTATTTCATAATTTTCATAGCTCATTATTTTCAACATAGAAGATGTTTTACATTTTTAAATTTTAAATTATTTATTACATTTTAATTATTATAAATTAATTATTTTAATTGATTTCTGACCCAAGTATTGCTTTTTTTTCACATTTTTCAACTCAAAATCAAAAATCAAAATACATTTTTGATGACATGACCGCTGTTAGAAGACATTTTTGATGATCTAATTATATTTAACCCAGAAAACAACAACAGCAACAACAAAGGTACACCATAGTCCTGATACATTTGTGCCAGTGTTGTGTCAGTACCGTCTGCGCTGCCATAGATCTGGTCAGCCGTAGAGTTATGGTGGTCCCTTACATTACCTATATGGTAGACATAACTAATAAAAGCACCAGTTTTCAGTTTTTGATACTTTTTTCTCCATCTGGTCTTGATTCCACATGCTGGAAACATCACGTTGTTTTGCATTTGTTTATTTAATATGCTGACCTTTAGCTTGGTGCAAACTCAAACATCTCAGTCATGGTAAGTCATACATTTTGTGCATTTCATTTTGATAAGCACTTTCTTATTTCTTTGTCACAGCCTCGGTTGGTACCAGGCAGTCTTATCTTTCTCTGTGTTGTGCAGATACTGAGCAGTGGCAGCCTCTCTGTGGATGTTTTACAAATCTGAATGTGGGAAAAAAAAAAGAATGGAATATTTGATAGCCTTCTATAATGGCTCTGAAATCTCTGTCATTATCTACTATCAGATGTGGCTTTTAAAAGCATCGGGAGTTGCAGGCGTTTTACATGAATTTCAACTCGGACCGGTTATTGAGAGCAGAATACATTTAGCAGGTCAGTCTAGCAGGTTCCACCGTGCTTGCTTTACTCACACAGCTACCGTGGCACAACAGCACCGAACAAAAAAAACGCACCTGTCACACCGCCACTCATGGTCACGGCATTGCGAATGCATGTGGAATATCTAAGAATCTGAAACTCATTTGGAAAAAAAGAAGGGGAAAATAAAGAGTAGAGCTGCTTGTATGAGAATTTTAATGTGAGAACTGTGAAAAATCCTGAGACTTGGATTTGTTGTGTTTGTATAATGACTCATCGAGGCAGAAGCCATAAAAAGTATGAAACGTCTATCAAGCAGAGCCAGATGGTTTATATTTAAAATGACTGATGGTTTTAATCTAGTTTCTGCTCATGTCTGAAAACGAGCTGTTTGTTGATTCTTGCTTCTAATTCATCTGATGGCTGATGGGGTATGGCTGTTTGGACAATGTGAAAGTTGTGTGTACGTGTTGTCAAGCTTCAATATGTCTTCATGTGGAGAAAGGACTGCACTGGAAGTACGGGTCATCTGCATCCGATTCGATTAGCGGGCTTAATGTTTTATTAGGGAGGCGAGAGAGGGATAATTAAAGAGGCCTTTTGGGGGCCTGAGGGGACATCTGTTTGCCTGGGAGCCTTAGGGTCAGACGCTGAGACTCTGGGCTGATACTGGAGGCAGCGTGAGAGCGGATTTCCTCTCTGCACCGTGCTGAACCAGAACACAGCAGGCTCCGCTCGCACACCGACACACAGCAAATTAAACGACTATCTCAACTTCATTAGCGGAATAATAATGGGCTCAGCCTGAGAGCTGCTTTATTGCCCATCCACAAACGCATTCTCGACCACCATGCATCCTCATAAGCACACGCCAACAAGAAAATACTTTCTTGCCATTCTGTATAAACATAACGAACCAAACAATAGTGCATGTTTTTCACATACATCCATAAAAAAGTACCCTGCTTCCCCAGGCAAGTTTTCCTGCATGCACCTTGGATCACACATGGAGATGTGATGCCAAGTTTTGTGCCTGTGTAACGGGCACGACGTGACCCGTGGGGTGTGTGGGTTACCCAGATCAGGCAGCGCTTTAGTCTATGGGTCAGTTCTTCCCACAAATCGCACCTCAATAGTCTAAGCCCACAGCCTAAAATAACTTTAAAGCGTATGTGCCTTGTGGGAAATGTCTCTGAACCGAAGACTAGTCCTATTAAAAATCGCCTAAAACTGAGCATGAGGATGAAAAGGAATGAACTATGGGGTTGTGGTATTGATGTGTATGTGTGTGTGGAAAATGAACAGATTTTTTGCAGTGGAAGAAGCCCCACTCACCTATTGATTCGAAAAAGGAAAATGTAGAAATAGACTCAGTAAATCTGGAACTACTTAACAGGTTAACAGCAACCATCTCTTTTACGCAAAGTCCTCCAATATTGCAGCATTGATGTTGCGAAGAGGAGCAGTAAACCAAACGGAGGCTATTGGCTGCATCTGTCTGTGCCATACTGACTGAATTATAGTGTTTGTACAGATCAATATACAAAGGCAATAATCCTTATTATTATCTCATAATAAATAGTAATCGTCACGCCGCTTGTATTTGTAATTTCTGAGGCAACAGTGGATAATATTGCTTGAGGAATGATAGCGTTTGTATAGATGTATCATATGATTGTTTTGCCACGGTTGTAACTAGTTGAGTTTTGTTGCTGTATAGCTGCCGTATGTCATTGTAGAAACAGAAAGGCAGATGCGAGGGTTAGGGAGCACTGCGCCAGAAGTGTGTGCATGTGTGTCACACACCTCAGCATGCTAAACAACCTCTCGCAGCTCTCTACTCTCCCAAGTGCATACTAGGTGCACTAGCGACATTATCATAACAAAAAGAATGAGTGGGCTTTGTTCCGCTCTCATTCTTCTATACGCTGTGAAGTGTGGACACCAAACCTACTGCCCAGTACAATATTAGCATTAGCATCTTAAGTCTGTCTCTCTCTCTCTCTCTCTCTCTCTCTCTCTCTCTCTCTCTCTCTCTCTCTCCAGAAGCTGTGCTGTATATTAATTCTGGTCTTCAAAGTGTCAAGGCGTGACACCCTGGCGGAGAGCATCTGCATTCCAAGGAGAGAAAGAATGACACTAACCAAAAAGCCTGTTCAGCTATTCCTCTGAGACAGGAGCTATAAGGAAATATTAAGAGCTGTTAAAACACACACACACACACAGGAGAAACTGAGATGCTTAGAAAGTGTGTCTTAAAGAAATAAATAAGTGCAGCACGAACAATCAAGCAGACCTTGATGCACATTGTTATTTTACCAGGAAACTCCTGTCCAATGGTTGTTCAGTTCTGGAGCCTGTTCTCATCTGTTCCATTCTCTGTGCCCGGGAAAGCAGGAGCACTGTATATAAGGGACAGATGGAGGGGTGGAGCGAGGATGAATGTGCCGAGGACGAGTGGAGTGCTAGAGGTTGGATTGATGGACCCTCAGTCTGTACCGAGAGACTGTGTAGGAGGAAGAGGAGCGTGGAGGCTACATGTTGATTGACAAGCCGTTGTGACAATCAATACCGAGGGCAGTGCATCGAAGAGCGTGCTAAGGTTTCTCAGCCAGGCGGAATTCATCTTCCAGTGATCAAATAGCACTCAGAAACGACAAGAATCGCAATGCTGTAACAATTATTCTTGTGGCAGAATCAGGTGAAGAAAGGAGATCTCTCCTGTTGAGGAGGGAAGGGAGAAGGTGATGAGAAATATGATTGTAATTAATGAGTCGCCAGAATGGGGAGTCCCAGATGGAAAGGCTTAGGCGCTCGGCATGATCGTGCATCCGTGGCTTAGCTGTAAGATATACCTGGCCACACGCTCGACTCTCTGAAGTGGCTAGTTAGCATAACGCATCTCCTGTTGTTTGTGTTCTCGGGGAGCAGGCCTGCTCCGCTGGCGCTCACCAGAGACTTGTTTTGTAAGATTAATGAAGGTCACCGATATCCTCAAAAGTATTCTGATAATTAAGGCTTTGTTTATCAAAAACAAGTTATATTAAGAGCAAAAAAGATTCATGGTAATTATTCATAATCTTAACAATTCAAGTGTAGCCACCTCATTTGTGCATTTAATTCTTCTTGTTAATGTTTTGCATAAATCTGCATAATTACTTGAGATGCCTGTTGTAATTTTGACAGCTTCTCGGCTCCTGTGCACTAAAGTATGGCGAACGCTTCACGCGCTGCATACTTATAAACGGATGTATGGTCCTGGCAGAATGCTGCTCAGGCCGCTTTTTCTTCTTCTTTGCCCCTGATGTGGCTGTTTATAGCAAATATGAGAAATGAATGGTTCGGGCCGTGGTAGGAGAAAGAGAACAGAATGATTAGGTTTTATGACTGAGGCGTTGCTGCAATCACAAAAAAAAAAAAAAAAAAACACACACACAAAACAAATGATGGCATAATTCTAAAAATCCCCACCACAAATGGCCAGTTTTCCCTTTGCTGTGTGCCCAGATCTGTCTGTGAAGAGAAAAGGCTACTGTGCTTTCTAATCACACACTAATTTCTGGCAAAATAATGGACATGTAAATGGAGGCAGAGTGGTAATGCAAGTCTAGAGTTTGCATAATCTTGTAATGACCTCTTGTATTACACTGTCTGTGATATTGCCTTTAATTTGTTAGCTGCTGATCTTAAAAGAGTTGGGGGGGGGGATCAAGAACAGCAGCTTACGAAATTAAATTTGGAGTGCAGCCGGGCCTATTAGCACTCTGACATGAGTGATATAATTTCCCACTCTTTTTCTGTATGCACCAACACACACACATAGTGTTTGGCCAGCTGTTTAGTATTCACCAAACAGCAGAAATAATGCTCTCATCACTGGCCTGGACCTTGATGATACTTTTAAACACATGCACGCTGTGGGTTCACAAGTTACTGCCGTTAGAATTCATCTCCACTGCCTGAGCTGCCACAATAGCGGAATGCAGAATCCTCTGTGTGTCCTCTTGAGAATAACGATTGACGATTACTTCCTTATGAGGTGCATCAGTGTCCAGTGTCCATTCATTACTTCTCTCAGATAGTTTTAGACAGGTCATGCTTAACAAGTAGTCCCACAAGTTCAGTCCTGCAGGGCAGACCTTAGGAACACCTGTGTTTTGCATGACTGCAAACATGTCGGTGGTGCCACTATGCATCACACACTTCATACCGAAACTCCTTCCTTGGCCTTGGTCTTACCTTCACCCCTGTCTAGCGCTTCCTGTTGTGCCCGTGTTCAGTGTGCGCTGATGTGCGTAAGGCTCCTTCACGGCACCCTGAGCCGAGCACAGATCTGTGGAGGCCGACGCGATACCGGAGGACCATGAGGCATCTCGTGTTAATTGAAAGTTGTCTAATGAAGTAAACTTGCGAGGGAGGAGGGGCTGGTTTGCGCTGAGAGACAAAGAGAGGGCAAGAAAAAAAAAATCTTAACTTTCTTTAATTATGTTTACCCAACAGGCCTTGCCTTCTAATTTAAATAGCATAAACATCTGGACTGGCGCAGCATTAGAATCGTGGCAGTAGTCAAGCAAATCTTGTGGAAAATAATGAAATTAGATCCCTGGTGTTGTGACAGAGGAAGGGCAGGATACATCAGCTCCATGTTAATAAAATTTCCATGAATGACTGAATACAATTAAGAAATTGTCAGTTGTGGCTGTGAACTTTTGTAACTCGTAGATGTTTGCATCATCTGATTATGGTGGCAATTTGGAATTGTTTATTAGTGCCTGTATAGGGGTATTAATTATGACCTCTCTTATTGGCTATTAAAGCTGCCCCAGGAGCATGGCGAGAGGGATGAGCTAAGTGCTGCGCTGCACGACTCCACTGGGATTTTAGCTTTTATACTCTCCCTTATTCGCTTATTCCCGGCTGTACTGCAAAGACCTATGCTCACATAATATCTCACAGAGCGTTATTATTCATTATCATAAAAATAGTGTTATGGCTCAATTATATTTACCAACACATGTACATTTATGTGGTAAATTTAAATTCATAAGCGAGCCAGCATAGATATAGAGTAGTTTATCAGGGAATGACTAATACAATTTAACTTAATTTTTTTTTTTTTTTTTTTTTTACTTATTTGACACACAACATTTAGGAATATGTTTTTCAAAACTGTAGCAGAACATTTATTACATTTCTTAGAAATGTTCTTATATGAAATTATAATATATTGTATATAAACATGTACAATGTACATTTTCTTAATATACATGTTGTGATGCCATATAGGTCTGAGACTGATGTAAGGAATAGGATAATGAAATTAATCAGCAGTGGGGTGGTGCTATGTGTTATCACTCTGAAATTGATTTTTATTTTATGACATCAACATGATCAAGTCAGTACAAAAACATTTTAGATTCCCAAACATTAGTTTTCTAGCACAAAATTAAATGTTACAGAAAATGTTTTGTATGTCATTAAAGAAAGCAGCATATTACGTAAGAAACCACTTTTCAGACAAAAAACACAATGAAGGCTGCTGGGTTTTGCTGCAAAAATAAGAAGCGAGTGCAAAAGTCAAAGTCTCCAGAAGAACTGTGTCTGGTTCTGCAAGATGCTCAATAAAACTTACCAGCTCATTTCCTTATAAAACTGCACAAATTGTACCGGAGACTACTATTTGTATTTTAAAACTTTACTACTGTTTACTGCTCTTTATGGTATTTTTTTTTTTAAATATAGAAACATTTAATTTCATTATTTTGAAGGCATCTTTTCTCTGCAGCATTTCTTTGCATGTGCCTAAAACTAGAGATGCACCGATTGCAATTTTTTGGGCCGATTCCGATTTCCGATTTTTTTGTAAGTGTGACCTGCCGATACCGATTTTTGCTGATTCCGATTTTCTAAGAACTATAATTGACAGCATATACAAACAAAAATCTACTTTTCTTCAATGTAAAATTTTTTCATAAAAAAAAAAAATTATTAAACATTACAATTTCCCCCAAACTGCAGTAAGTTACAGGCTCTTCTCTCACTTAAACAACTCTCAAAATAAAGTGCTCTGTGACTGGAAAGAGGTAGAAATAACAATTAACTGAAAATGAGTTGCTTCATATAACATCATTTTCCACTATGTTTATAAATTGACCTTTTTCTCTTTTTTACTCGTCTCACAAAAGTCCAAAGATTGCAAGCCTATGAACAAAACTGAAGTGTACAATACTCTTCCAAATATTAATAGGTGCAGTGGCTAATAATTAAATAACAAGTGTAACAAGTAGAATTAGTTACTGCTCCTTTAAGGCGGAACGCAGTCGGTAGACGGAACGCGAGCTATGATCATCACATGTATGCATGTAAAGCCTGGTTATATTTCTGTTGCTCTTTGCCCTGTTTTATTTATGTTCAGTAACGCAGTTGTTAGTGGAGTGTTTTGCAAACTGCCCCATGTGTGCGGGGGATCGACAACGCTGATAATAAACCACTGTGAAATATCAGATACGTGAGTTTTGCTTACACCTGGCTACAACCATTCAGGCAAGCTATCCGGCCTCTCTGTGTAAAGCGTTACACACGGCACCTTTTCTTTGTTGCCAACATATGTATACTGGAGCATTAATGGCAAGTTTTTTTTCACAAACAGCAGCATCTCTGCCTTGTCACCTGATAATCGGTTTCTCCTTTCACTTTCAACGCTTGTACACCCGTGGCCAAAAGTTTTGAGAATGACAAATATTAATTTTCACAAAGTCTACTGCTTCAGTGTTTTTAGATCTTTTTGTCAGATGTTACTAACTGTTACTGAAGTATAATCACAAGCATTTCATAAGTGTCAATGGCTTTTATTGACAATTACATGAAGTTTATGCAAAGAGTCAATATTTGCAGTGTTGACCCTTCTTTTTCAAGACCTCTGCAATTCGCCCTGGCATGCTGTCAATCAACTTCTGGGCCACATCCTGACTGATGGCAGCCCATTCTTGCATAATCAATGCTTGGAGTTTATGGGTTTTTGTTTGTCCCCCCGCCTCTTTAGGATTTACCACAAATTGTCAATGGGATTAAGGTCTGGGGAGTTTCCTGGCCATGGACCCAAAATGAAGATGTTTTGTTCCCCGAGCCACTTCGTTATCACTTTTGCTTTGTGGCAAGATGCCCCATCATGCTGGAAAAGGCATTGTTCATCACCAAACTGTTCTTGGATGGTTGGGAGAAGTTGCTCTCTGAGGATGTTTTTGTACCATTCTTTATTCATGGCTGTGTTCTTAGGCAAAATTCTGAGTGAGCCCACTCCCTTGGCTGAGAAGCAACCCCACACATGAGTGGTCTCAGGATGCTTTACTGTTGGCATGACACAGGACTGATGGTAGCGCTCACCTTTTCTTCTCCGGACAAGCTTTTTTCCAGATGCCCCAAACAATCGGAAAGGGGATTCATCAGAGAAAATGACATTACCCCAGTCCTCATCAGTCCAATCCCTGTACTTTTTGCAGAATAGCAGTCTGTCCCTGATCTTTTTCCTGGAGAGAAGTGGCTTCTTTGCTGCCCTTCTTGACACCAGGCCATCCTCCAAAAGTCTTCGCCTTACTGTGCATGCAGACGCACTCACACCTGCCTGCTGCCATTCCTGAGCAAGCTCTGCACTGGTGGTGCCCCGATCCCGCAGCTGAATCAACTTTAGGAGACGGTCCTGGTGCTTGCTGGACTTTCTTGGGCACCCTGAAGCCTTCTTCACAACAGTTGAACCTCTCTCCTTGAAGGTTTTGATGATCTGATAAATGGTTGATTTAGGTGCAATCTTACTAGCAGCAATATCCTTGCCTGTGAATCCCTTTTTGTGCAAAGCAATGATGGCTGCACATGTTTCCTTGCAGGTAACCATAGTTAACAGAGGAAGAACAATAATTTCAAGCACCACCCTCCTTTTAAAGCTTCCAGTCTGTTATTCTAACTCAATCAGCATGACAGAGTGATCTCCAGCCTTGACCTCGTTAACACTCTCACCTGTGTTAACGAGAGAATCACTGACATGATGTCAGCTGGTCCTTTTGTGGAAGGGCTGAAATGCAGTGGACATGTTTTTTTGGGATTAAGTTAATTTTCATGGCAAAGAGGGACATTGAAATTAATTGCAATTCATCTGATCACTCTTCATAACATTCTGGAGTATATGCAAATTGCCATCTTAAAAACTGAGGCAGCAGACTTTGTAAAAATTAATATTTGTGTCATTCTCAAAACTTTTGGCCACGGCTGTACATGGAGCAGAGAGGTATAGGCTCGGGCAAGTGGAGCAAGAGCAGGGAAACGATCTTTGTTGATCCTCCAGTAGGTCAATGTGTTTTCGCGTTTTTGCCTACGACATGTTTACATGTGGCTGTGAGCGTGACTGTGACATTATTGCCTGTGCCGCTGGCAACAACACGGACCGGCTCGGAATCGGAAAGACGTGAGACTGACCGGCCGGTCACCGGTCCGGGCCGAGCATGCGGACATGACCACAGGATTTTTGACCAAACTGTGTAGATGTCAGTAAGGTCGAAACTAAAGCTGAGAGCAGACACCCTAGAATGGCTTAGTGATCACAGTTTGTATGGTGGAATTTGTTGGATATTGGGTTAGATTGCGAAATTAAGTCAGTGACAGCTTCATAGATGTTAATTTGCTAGTTAGAGATGGCACAATACCATTTTTTTCTTTTCCAATACCGAAACCAATACTGAATTCTTGAGTATCAGATTTCACTTAAAAAAAAAAAAAAAAACCTGCAGGGGAAAATTCATAGCTAAAATAAAGTATAAAGTGTAAATACAGGGTGTCCCAAATAGTATCCGCACATAGGGGACATAAGGAGTGTTCATGGGCGTCCACTTCTCGGTTGGTCCGCAACATTTCCACTCTTTTTGAATCTGCTAATAAGTTTGGCAACAGTGTCGTGTGTGATGTGCTTGCCATGTTTCCTGTTAAAGTCCATCACAACCTGACAACTGCCATGAGAAAAATTTCAATGCTTGTTCTTTTGTCAAAGGCATTCTTAAGGCTATCTGGAAAAAATATATAATATAAACTAAATATGAACAATTTTGGAAGACATTTTGCTAAAAAGTGTTAATTTCCCCTGTGTATGGAGACTTTTGGGACCCCCTGCATAATAAAAAAAAATCAATCCTAACAAAAAAGTACAATCAAGTCTTTTTGTATGTAAACATTTCCAGTTCAAAAGAAATCTTTATGAAATCTAATTCCAATCCTTTCCATTTCGTTTTTCCAGCCGATATCCGTTCCTCCATCGTTTGCTGGTATCGGCTTGATACCAATCCTGGGTGTTGGATCGGTGCCATGCCTAGTGCTAGTTTTTTCTTCTTCCTATTTTCTGTAAATGGGCATCCATAGAGAGATGCTTTGCATATTGAAATGTGAACGTCTTAGCTCTGTGTCTGTCCTCAGTCGACTTCACTATTTATCTTATCAGCGAGCATGAGGGGAAGCGTATATTTGTGGAAATGATTCGTCAGTTTAGGAAGTAATAATAGATTTGGGCTGAGAGTTGTACAAACAAGACCTTCAGCAGGCAGAGAGAGAGAGAGAGAGAGAGAGAGAGAGAGAGAGAGAGAGAGAGAACTTTTAGTGCATTGTATTCCACATCATGTGCTTTTCAGATAGGGGGATATAATCAGAGATCCAGTCTCAAATTAAGATTTAGTGTGCATTTGTTGTTTACACTTTGAGATACTGATAGCATAATGGGACTGGATAGAAAAAGCTGATGATGCCACTCTCTGTATGAACTTAATGTATGAAATTAAAAAGCATAATATATAAAATATTAGATTATGAGTGAATGTATAATTAATACTATTAGGAGCATTAGCCATAGATTTTTAAATAACATGCTATAGTGTGTGACAGTTTGATTTTTTAATTTAAGGTAGAAATAGTGACAGTGATGCTTTGTATTTTCATTTTTTCCCCTTCATTTTTTGTTCTTACATAAATAATAGCCAGTGCTATGCTAGCTGTAGTTGTTCACTGTAAACTCAACTAACTCAGCTGTGCATGTGTTGGAATGAATGTGTTTTCTGCACAGAAATACATGCCATGACACCATATAAAGAATTCATATACAACTCAAAATCATCAAAGCTGGTTACAGCCTTTTTGAAAATGAATACAATTTATTAATAACATTGTAACAGTGACATGGGTATTAATTTCTGTGATTAGGGATTATTTTTCTCAAATAGAACTACTATGAAGATTTCTCTTAGGTGTTTAAAAATTTTTTTTATTTATTATTTTTTTAAATTAATTAATTAATTTTTTTAGATATAGATTTTGCATACTTAATGTTTTATGGTTCAGTTGTATTTATCAAATAATGTATGTTCCACGTTGAGTGAAAGCGACTCAGTCATTTCTGACTCAACATAGGCATACATTATAATACTGTAGCATTAAATATCACATTCAAAATATTGTAATTGTAATATGTAACTGTTTAAGATTTTAATTATAATACTTTATATACTCTAAAGATGTACTGTATACTATATAACTTGTATTGTATACATATTGGAAATGTAGAAGGAGGTAGAATTGCAGTTTTCTCTCATAATCTTGAATAATTTTATTAGCTTAAAATTTTAATAATATTTTCCTGCTAGAGAGAGAGTGTAAGAGAGAGAGAGAGAGAGAGAGAGAGAGAGAGAGATGTCATCCCCACTGTCATATCAGTAAAGCGTCATACTCCTAGTCCCAAATAACACATTTTTCTTTTCACTCCCACTCTTCCCCTTTCCTTCCCTCACTGTAAGTAAAATTTTCAGAAACGCACACTGTAGTATGTGGGAGTAGAAGCAATGAAGAACTGTACCACAAAAATGCAAGGGGCTCATCCTAAGCAGACTCAGAGGTGGAAATAATTGCTTCCATGCATGCTGCCAGATCCAGGGTTAAGTTGTCTTCAGTGCTCAGCTTGTCAATGAAGCCTTTATCTTCCAGCCGCTTTTGTCTTGCCCCATAGAGCTTACTGTATTTTGTGCTGACTTGAAATGTCTTTTGTGTTCAGTTTGTGTTTATGGCACTGACACAGAGCCTGTTATTCTTTGCCAGGAAAAATGTTTTTTTTTCCTCGGCTCTCCTGTAAGCTCTCCCTCTTGACCCCTTCACCTCTCCAGTAATTTTAAAGCCCAATAAAAGTCATTCAAATGGTGGATGCTACTCCACTTGTCATTCTGCTTAAAAGGATCAGTCCCTTCCCGTGTTATGGGTGATAAGAGTTGTAACCGCATGTTTTTATACACATCTTACTAAAGTAGCCCAGACAAATGTTGAATATCTTACCGGCTGCTCTAAGGTTATTGTTATTTAAGCATTACTGCTTGATTCCAGACACTTTCACTCTATTTTACTGACCTCATGTGCAACCTAACCAGCTTTTAATGCGCGCACAAGACATGAAGGCCAAATTTATTTGTGTGGCATGTTTAACTGTTGGTTAGTATTTTACAGTAGTGCTCAGCATGCACATTTTGTGTGAACCTCTCTAATTTCTTATTATAATTTTTTACTTAATACATTTACCTTAACTATTAGCTGCGTAATTAAAAAATTAGTTTGAAAAAAAATATTTGGAGGGAAAGAAAACATGTAGAATGTAGAAATGTATGGAGATTACTCCATAAAGTGCTACAAAGGTTTATTGCTATGAAAATGATTAATTTCTTATCAGTACTAATATATGTAGTCTTATTAGCATATTTGCAGGCTTGCCAAGCGAATTAGCTACGTGATTACATACAGGACTAATTAACACGTGTGTTGCAGGTTGGCAGTGAGTCACTGCAGGCCTCAGTGTGTGAAACTGCCGGTATTAACGACATCCACTGTGTCAGCACAACATCGGATCAATAGCGACAAAAGAGTTGGAAAGTTCTTTGAACCGAGCTCTCGATCAAATGACCAGTGTTGTTGATTTGCAGTAGCACAACTGTAGCGTATTCACCTTTTAATTATTAACTAATTCATAAATAATTAAATATATAATTCGTCTCGGGTTACTTGCCTGTAACCCTGTTCCCTGAAAAAGCGGGAACGAGATGCTGTGCATCAAACGCTAATGAAAACATTCTTTGTTCGACCAGTTGCGAAGTATGTGTGTCAAACACGCCAAGAATTTGGCCTAAATAACCTCGGTGAGTTGCGTCATTGATAATGTGCACCTGCAGGTTATAAATAGACGTGAAACAGGCATACCTTCAGGTTACACTTTGTCTGAGAGACGCCAGACACGTCTGCAGTGCGGCATTGAGGCGCAGCATCTCATTCCTGCTTTTTCAGGGAACAGGGTTACAGTCAAGTAACCCGAGACGTTCCCTATCAAAAGTTACTCTCGATGCTGTGCATCAAACGCTAATGGGAATGAGAATACCAACGCCGCCGCCCTGGAAGTGTCTGAGCCCCCAAGGTTGTGTAGTGTGTGCGCACAAACATTGAAGAAGGTCTCAGACATGCCTAAGGGATGTTGACTCAAGGACATGTGAGCCCGGAGTAGCATGGACATCCAAACTATAGAATCTGACAAATGTGTGCGGAGAGGACCAATCTGCCGCATCACACACTTGCTGGGCGGGGACACCTTTTGCCAAAGGCATAGAAGATGCAACCCCCCTGGTTGAATGAGCCCTAACACCTAGCGGCGAAGCTTGATCACGCACCTCGTAGGCTAGGGCAATGGCATCCCTCACCCAATGAGACACCATTTGCTTAGTGGCAGCTGCCCCCCAATTGCAGCCTCCATAGCATATGAAGAGCTGCTCCGACTTACGCCACTGGTTGGTGCGGTGGACGTAAATCTGAAGAGCACATACTGGACACAGTAAGTGAAGTCTTTCATGCTCCATAGTCGTGAAAGGCAGAGGACAGAAGGCTTCAAGAATGACCGGATGCATGGTCGAGAATGAAACTTTCGGGAGGTAATTAGGGTAAGGATGCAAGGTAGCTTTGACCAACCCAGGGGCAAAGTCAAGGCAGGGCTGCGCGACTGACAGAGCCTGCAAATCCCCAATTATTTTCAGAGAAGTAATAGCCATTAGAAAAACCATCTTTAGGGTCAGAGACCTGACAGGTGCTGACTCTAGTGGTTCGAAAGGGGTGCCGACCAGACCCTCGAGCACTATAGCTAAATCCCACGAAGGGGCTGTAGCTCTCGTGGACGGTCTCAACTGCTTGGCTCCACGAACGAAGCGAGTGACTAGAGGGTGCTTTCCCACAGAAACCCCATCAATTGGAGCATGGCAAGCCGAAATGGCAGCCACATAGACTCTGAGTACCAGGACATGTGCCTGAGGATAATTTCCCTTGCAGGAACTCCAGCACTGAAACCACTTGGCAGTGAACTGGGTCTACATGGTGCGCCATACACCAATTTTCAAAAATGTGCCATTTGAAGGCATAACTTCTTCTAGTGGAGGGGGCCCTGGCACTTAGAATGGTCTCTACTACGTCAGCAGGGAACTCAGCATCCCTTAGCTGGTCCCCTCAGGGGCCAGACGTGAAGGTTCCAGAGCTCGGGCCGGGGATGAAATATTGTCACCTGTGCCTGAGATAGGAGATCTTTCCTGACTGGAATCGCCCACGGCGAGCCATCAGGGAGAGATATTAGATCCGAGAACCATACTCTGGTCGGCCAACGGGGCGCTATCAGTAAGAGGCGAAACCCCTGTTGATGGACCTTGGCCAGGACTCCCGGGAGCAGAGTGATCAGGGGAAATGCGTAAAGACTCCGTCTGGGCCATGTATGAGCCATGGTGTCCAGACCCAGGGGAGCTGGAGGAGTCAAAGAGAAGTAGAGGGGACATTGTGCCATCTCCTGTGAAGCAAAGAGGTTTACCTCTGCTTTGTAAAATCTTCCCCAGATTTGTGGAGTTTCCATTCCCCAAGTGTCATAACCTGTCTGGACAGCAAGTCTGCTCCCACATTCATATACCCGGGGATGTAAATCGCCCTGAGGGACAGGAACTTGTCCTGTGCCCACAGCAGGACCTGCTGCGCTAGCCTGTTCAGGCGGCGTGAATGCAGTTCGCCCTGGTGATTTATGTAAGAGACTACCGCCATATTGTCCACCCGCACAAGGACATGGTAGCCTCTTAACTGCTGGAGGAAGTATTTCAAGGCCCAAAATAGAGCCATCATTTCTAGGCAATTGATGTGCCAGTCAAGAAGATGACCTCTCCAGATCCCTTGGGCTGGACGGCCATCCAAGGCTGCACCCCAACCCGTGAGGGAAGCGTCTGTCGTTAGCATCTTGCGATGACAACACGGACCTAGAGTGGGACCCAAAGTCAGAAACCGGGGTCTGAACCGCATAGAAAGTGTATGAAGCTCCTGGTGCGTGACCCTTATTGCCTCTGGGGATTGGCCCTTGGATGAAATCCCCTGGCTCTGAGCCACAACTGAAACGATCTCATGTGCAGGAGACCCAAGGGTATCACCGTGGATGCAGCTGCCATGAGACGTAAAAGCTTCTGAAAGAAGTAAACCGTAATTCTCTGGCCTAGCTTGATATTCTTTAGGGCATTTACAATGGATTCGATGCGCGCAGAAGAAAGCTGTTCCTGTATCGTGATCGAATCCCATACAACCCCCAAATACGTTGTCCTCTGAGCAGGAGAGAGAACGCTTTTCTTGGCGTTGGGTCTCAACCCCAGAGATTCGAGATGAGCTAGGACGACAGCCAGTCGTCTATGTAATTTAAAATGCGGATGCCCTGGAGTCACAGAGGAGCCAGTGCTGCATCCATGCATTTCCTGTATGTGAGAGGTGACAGAGCTAGGCCGAATGGAAGAACCCGATACTGGTAAGCTTCGCCCCCGAAAGCGAACCTCAGGAACTTCCTGTGTTGTGGCAAGATTTCTATATGAAAATATGCATCCTTGAGATCGATTATGACGAACCAGTCCCCTGGCTGGATCTGAGACACAATCATCTTGATCGTCAAGCTCATGAACTTGTATGTTCTGAGGTAGCGGTTCAACCCGCGAAGATCTAAAATTGGACGCAACCCCCCATCTTTCTTGGGAACCAAAAAAAAAAATACCAGTTGTAATAGCCTGACAATCTGTCTGGTAGGGGAACACATTCTATGGCCCCTTTGTCCAGCAGTGCTTGCAATTCCTGTGTCAAAAAATGGGCTCGTTCCGGTTTCACGGAAGTGGAGACCATGCCGTTGAAACACGGAGGCCGATATGCAAACTGAATCCTGTAGCCTTTCTCTACAGTCCTTTCTACCCATGGAGAGATACTTGGCAGTAGCTTCGACGCTGCCAGTTTCTCTGAGAGGGGCACTAGTTTTAACACTTTGCTTAGATGGGGAGGTGTTAGGTGTCTGGTGTCTTGCAGCATGGCAGGAAGCAACCGAACACCTAACGTTTGGCTGGAGGGTGCCAGGAAGGAGCGTCTACTTCCCATTGGAACTTCTCGTGCTTCTCCCCGGGGGGGCACACCCCCATGGTCCCGAGGACTTGACCCTCAGGACTTCTTCCCGGATGAAATGATTGTCCTCATGTCCGGCCTCTTACTGGGCTGCTGAGGTCGGTGAGCCGCTCCCCAGTCCCTACGAGGGGGCAAACGGCTCACCACACTCTGCTTCTATGACTCGCCTCAGAGAGACCGGATTGGGTCGGGGCTGGGTGGCCAACAGCCCTGACGCCTGAGCACGGCGGTGAAGAAACTCATCAAATTTTTGAAAATTTTTTATTTATTTATTTTTTTGGTCGAGGTTGGGATTCGAACTCGGATCTGGAGCGTGAAGAGCGAGCGTGCAAAAGGTGTGGCACGGAGCAGCCAAGTGCCAAAAAATGCCTCCTCACTAATACTCCCACCTGTGCTCAGATCCTTCAGCAGGTCAGCCTGGTACGCCTGCAGAACCGCCATGGTGTGCACGGCAGCACCAGCCTGACCCGCTGCTTGAAATGCCTTCCCCACCAGCAACAATGTTACCCTGCAAGGCTTGGTGGGGAGGATAGGCTTCTTAAGTGACGACGCACTCCCAGGGGAGAGATAGCCCACGAGCGTCTCCCCAACCTGAGGCATCGTCACATACCCATGCGCCTTAGCACCCACGATAGTCTAATAGATCGACATCAAAGATACGCGGGGAGTAAGGCTTACTCCATGAGCGAGATAACTCCTATGGAGGTCTGGGGGAAAAAAAGGGGGAGAGATCGATATTGGGATCTCTCGCCTTGGCCACCCGACAGAAATCTGTCGTCTAATTTGGAGTGCCTGGGGTTCTCTTGCTCCTGTGACCAGTCTAACTTAAGCCTGGCCACCGCGTTAGTCACTACCTCGAGTAGCTCCCCAAATGCTTTGTCGTCGCGCGAGGAGCGCTCAGAGGCGGCGCTCTCTTGCAGTGCTCGCACTCAGCGTCCTCAAGAGCAGCAATAGCATGCTCTTCCCTGAGGCACCCCAAACAAAAATCGTGCAGATCATCATCCGGAATAATTTACCACTTACCAAGACAGGACAACACACACACACAAAGCGGTCTCGAAGACAAAGAAACCTGAAGGTATGCCTGTTTCACGTCTATTTATAACCTGCAGGTGCACGTTATCAATGACGTAACTCACCGAGGTTATTTAGGCCAAATTCTTGGCGTATTTGACACACATACTTCGCAACCGGTCGAACAAAGAATGTTCTCATTAGCATTTGATGCACAGCATCGAGAGTAGCTTTTGATAGGGAACATAAATAATACGTAGTATTCTTGAAGAAGGTTAAAAAGTAAACATTAAATAACCACTGTGTAGGTGGGTATTTAATATGCTTGATCAGACACGAAATCATTTAATATGATGAAAATAATATTAATTTTAATCATTAATTTAAATATTAATTAATTAATAATATTTCCTGCAACAAGTGAATATGCTGTGTCCTTATTGTCAAAGAACTTGTGATTTAGGAAACACGGGTCTATATTTTTTCCTTCCTACGTACCTATCTGTCTGTCTGTCCGTCTATTTTTTTTTTTTTTAATGTTTATTTAAATTTTTTTTTTAATGTATTTTTACCTACAGACTCTCTTCCAGAAATGTTGCTTGATTTATAAATATTCTTCCTGGCATATTGTGCCTTACATCTTCCATAACGTTGCTTAAAAAAAAGACTACAGAGCAATAAATGGACAAATGACTTATATAATCCTTGCTTGTTACAATGAATGCTGATTAACATTATTATTACATTTTCGTTGGACATGCTCAGAATGCAGGAAATTCTCCGAAATGTCCCATCACAGCTGCCTCCTCTTTTCTCCTTCTATTTTTTTTTTCCACGGATGAGATGATTACTTATTCTCAAACTCTTCTGAAAGAACTCACTGGACCTTGGCACACATTTAATACATTTAAAGCATTGACAATTTTTAAGTGTGTAATGTGAATGTCAAAGCAGGATCAGTGCTGCTCACTCACCTTACACACTCGACTGATCTGACTGAGAGAGAGAGAGAGAGAGAATAGGAATGAATGGATGATTGAGGGAGAGAAAGAGAGGAGGAGGGAGAGAGAAAGGGTTTGGCTGGGAGTCCAGAAGAAATAACAAATAATGTGTCCTGGGAAGGAGACGGCTTTTGAGAAAGTGGCAGTGCCATGAAAGCGCTGACCTCTCTCACTAAGGTTCATGTCTCTGTGTGCAGAACCAGATGGGTAATAGCACAATGCTGAAATCATGCTGCACATATTATGGGCCCTGTGATTGCCAGCCTGATTACCTGCCATATGCTTGCTGAAGGATTCAACAGAAAATGGGATAGTATGCAAAGCCCTTTCAAAGCAACGTTTTTATAGAGGAGTCATTATGCCAACATGGAGGTTTGCACAAATGAAAGCAAGCGTCACGGGGAAGGAAAATAATGAAGTCGTAAAAGTCAGGGCTCATGGTGCACGGGTTCCGCCAGGGCCTCACCACTGCCCCTTTGGCTCGGTGCCTGGATGTGTGCGTGGGACTGTGAGTCGGCCATGCCACTGGGTTGGATCAGACAGAAGAGAAGCATGAGAATGCTGAAGAATAGCAGCATGCTTTCTGCAAATCCTCAAAAAATCTACTCATGATTTCACTGAGTAACTTTTAACTGTGAACTCATGTGCATTCAAACGCAAATTTATTAATGGTTTGTTTGTTTGATAGGTTGATTGATAGATTAATACATGCATACATACATATCAGAGTTTCTGCTTAGAAATTGTAGTGTCCGGTCATCTCATTTCGGTGTTTATTTTGCACTGTAACATTTTGGACTATGCATAGTATATACAATATAATAATAACAAAACAATCAAGTCAAATGAAACATGATTTTATTTTGATTATTAGATTTATTTATTACATTTTCTCTTCCACACTATTCAAAATAACAAACCACAGTCGTGGAATAAAACAAACATTCAAAACGAAAACAGGGCACAGCAAAATGTTAAACTGCGGTTTGCCGCATATATTTCTGTTTACAAAGAAATATTAAAATAACAAAAATCGTATCATTTCCCACACTAATTTGTTTCTCTTCATTTTTATGACTATTTTCTGTGATTTTTCATGGCACAGAAGCGTTTTGCTGCCGGAGTGAAATCTATGTGTCCAGCGTTTCTCTGCAGCTTGTGTTGTCATGTCTTAGCTATATATCACACCCACTCACACATACAAACTACGTAAGTATCAAGGATGTAATGGCGAGCCAATCAGAGTAACCTCTGAGAAACATGAAAAAAATGTATTTGCGCAGACACAGAGACCTTATTTAGGTGAGCAACTGCAAATGTACTTTGTCTAACGTATGTCTGCTTCGTGTTCATATTTTTACCGGACATTGTGTCTGACAATTCTTTCGGACAATCCAGTCAAAATCCAGTATTTACCGGCTAACGGACACTCTGAAACCCAACTAGCTAGCTCTCCTCAATCATGTGGCAGGGATGTTACTACCAACCAGGGATGGTGAAGGCTAGCACATGCTTCCTCTGAGAAACAGATTTTTCCTTCCTCAAAACATGAGCTCACAGATGCCCACCTTTGGCTATTGTTGCTGTGACTGACAGGGGAGAGAGTAATGCCACCCCTCCCACTTTACTCCCTTGTACTCTGGCCACATCCCAGTCACAACCAACATTCGCATGCAACTTATCTGCAGCAACTTCAATACGTTCCGTTTTGAAAATGCCAGAGTTACCATTAACGCATTTCCACCTGACTTGCAAGCCTGATTGCGTTTGCAAAGAAGAGGAGAAGTTTCATGAGCTTGGAAAGTCTAATCATATGTCATGGAAAGCACAAGCTTATGTTAAAAAAGAGATCAATTATTTAAAAGAGAGGTAAATTATTTAATACATATCGAGCTTATTCAAATAGCATAGGGGTGCATGTTAGTTTAGTTAAAATACATTGGTGAAGAAAATGCTATAAAGAGCATTCGAGTGAACGTTTGATACATTATACATATGGTACATATAGAAGGTGCTGCAGATAAGTTGCAAGTGAATGGTTTTTGTTTGTTTGTTTGTTTGTTTGTTTGTTTTTGAGACTGGGTGGGCCATGATTGACTGTAGCAACATCAGGATTCATCAGGATCTCATGCTCTTCAGATGATATGGCAAACACCGTTTCTTTTGTGCCACTTGGGAACTCCATGTAGATAGTGTTTTAATGTTCATCTTAAATTGAGACAATGGTTGATCATGGTTGATTAATAAACACACCTTACATTTCATGTCTGAATAAGATTTTGATACGCTCTGTGTTCACATGTCTTTTTGTGCCCTGTAACGAGCTGGGTGGGAACCTTCTCCGTACCAGGAGATTTGCCCGACTTTCATTGCTTCATGTCATCTATTAAAAGAGAATTTTTGCATAATCTTTAAGTACCTTTATGGCCTACTTAGCATAACATGATTCTTCTGCTGGTGAGATTGTATTTGGGTCAGCTTCTTTCTAATTCTCTTTCATTGGGAATCTCCTTCGACGTCCTGCACACTATCCGGCGACATCATTAATTCTAATGTAGGTCACCCGAGATTTTACGAAGTAGGGTGGTATTTACATTTTTAATTAAGACATAACAGTTAGGTGCAGATTAGAATGGATTTCAAGCCTTGTTAGGCATTCCTGCTTTATCTCTGTGAATTTCTTGCATTGGTTAGGTGAGTCACAGAATAAAGCTTGACTTCAATACTGGATAATGTTTTTTTTTCCCCCGTTCTTTTCAGTTATATGCAGTGTAACAGTGCTCATAAACTTCAATGTAGTCTTTCACATTTTATTATTTCCTGTGTTTCATGGCTGTGTACATACACACACACACACACACACACACACACACACACACACACACACACACACACTGGTTGAACACCACCATAGTGATTGATTCTTGGGTGGAGATGTTTACGTTGTGTACAACCAGAACCAACAAACACTCACATGAAACAAAATAAAGCCATAAACTACCATGTCACATTCAGTACCACAACACTGAATAATGCTTGGTGGCTTGATGTGGCATTCTGGTAAGAGTTTATCTATTTTATCTGTGAATATTGTGTAGTGAAAATTAGCTGTTTAGGTTAATTTGATATATTCTCCACCATTTTACGTAAGTAAAAATTAATTGTTAAATTGAGCTATCTTTATTCTCTTCAAAAGATGTCGGAGAGATTAACAGATCAGCTCGAAAAGGGAAATTTGACTAATTTAGTAATACTGATCAACTATTCGTCCAGCGATAAGTTGAAACTAGTGTATTCATTAATTATGCATTAGATATTACCTCCGTGGCCACCGGCAATAATATCCTAAACATAGTGAAATATTATTTTGTAGCATGTAGCAGAATCACAATTCAAGGCAATAGACACTTGTAAGCAATAAGAACACGTATATTTAAGAACAGACGAGACTTTATTGAACTACTCTATGAGATAGAAACTAATCTAACATATAAAACACACACACACACACACACACACACACGCATACATAAACGGGTGATAATGAAGAGTGAATGAAGTTCCGAGTCTCTAGCGTTGCATGCTATTTCACAGACCATGATCTGAACAAACCATCAACTTATTAAGTTATCTTCACTCCCTTTAGAAGGGCTCAACTTATTATAGACACCAGATTAGCTAGATTCCGGGGTATTGCGCTTGCCTTAGCTGTGTTGAAGGGATTTCCTCGTTACATCGTGGTGTCGTCAGTGGTCTGGTCGGTGAGAGGCGTCTCGGAAGACCAATCGGAATGCTGAATGGAATGAAGGCGGGAGGCTTGAAAAGCAGGCAGTGGCTCTTGCTGGGTCCCCAGGCCGATGTAAACGTGATCCGACCTCCCCGACATTGATTGGCTCTGGAGACCCTCCGCCGACCCCGTCCTTCGAAGCGTGCCAAGAAGCAAGAGATACAAGAGATAGAGTGAAGCAAGCGATGAGCCGCCAAAAACTTGTGTTCTTAGGATTTTAACACTTCCTGGGCTAGTCCAGCCCAGAGTGCTTCCTCCAATCAATATTGTCTTTGGGCGGGGTGTTAGCCAGATTCTCCACCTATTATGCTAATCAGCCCCTTGTCCCTGCGGATGAGTGGTTCCACATTCTTCAATGATGAGTGGATTATTAAACTTTGTCATGAAACTTTGCATGTACATATCAGAAAAATCTACACAAATTTCCTTACTCTTATGATTTAGGAAATCACTCAATGAACACATACATACCAAACAAGACATGTTTGACTATACTTAAAGTACATTACTAATATTTAAAACACAATGATCCTCCTAGGGCTACTACACTAATACATGATTAAATGGAACAGTTAGTGGCAACTTAATGGTGATACACATGAAGAAAATAGAACAACACATGGTAGGAAATAGGTGATTGCAGTTGTTCAAAGATGTATTAATTCCCACAGTCGTTGCTCCTGGTAGGTGCCAATTGTGGAATGTGTGAGTCCTTGTGTAGACTTGTGGAATTGTGGAATGTGTAATCTTGGTGAGGGAGCGAAAAGGTCTCTCCTTTCTTCCAGAATTTATTGGCCTTAATGGTATGGATCTTTGGACTTATCTATTAAGTAAGCAAACTGGTCTGGCCCAAAAGGCCTAAATCGCTGCATTTGAGAGCAGTTTCTGTGGTCAAGAGGGTTCAGCCCTGGGTCAGGGAGGCCTTTAACACTTGCCGTGTTGGTTGAGATAAGGCAGATGCACACGCTGGATTTAAGTGGCTCCTTGGTGTCTGGGTGTGGATTCCTTGTTTTGTGGCTCCCTGAGTGGACAGATTTTGGTCCAGAGTTTCTTGTGGGTTCTCTGGCTGAGAAGGCCCATTGTTTTATTTCTTCTGGTTATAATTGTGTGAATTATATGATGCTGCTTGTGCTGAGGCGTTACAATTGTGTACTATGCATATTGCATGGCTCCATGCTTCATGCTGGTGGACACTTTCACACTCGTTTTGAAGTCAGCAGTAGAGCCACTGAGAAGTGTCATCTGAGAAGGATTGTCAGCAGCCCGAGAGAGAGGATGAATAATGGAACATGTATGTGGTGCCCTCCTGTGCTACTGGCTGTGTGTATATGTGAGTATGTGTGTGTGTTTGTGTTGTTTGCGGTAGTAGAGGGAAATGTGTGTGTGTGTGTGGAGCAACATGAAAGCCTGGGCAATGACCCAATGAATCAATCACCATAGTGATGTTCAGCCACTGTTGGACTATGGACATTTGCTGTTAACAATCAATAAAGCAGGAGAATAGCAGGAACATAAAGCACACACACACTAAGTTACAGTAATTGTCATCTTATTTGTGGTCTGGAGGTCTTCCTGCAGAGAGACAATGTATAAGTGTACTATACACAGTACTTACAATATACAACACACTAATGTTACCAGATCTGTGTGACAAAAGTATTTCAAAGAACAGCCAAACGGCAAAACTTAACTTCTACCCTACCAAATGCTACACACTGACCTCCCAAACCCTGTCCACTGATTTCTAAAACTCTATAGACTGATTTGCCAAGCTCAATACACTGCTCTCTCAAACCCTATCCACTGATCTCCCAAACCCTATCCACTGATCTCCCAAACCCTATCCAATGATCTCCTTAACCCTATCCACTGACTTCCCAAACCCTATCCACTGATCTCCCAAACCCTGTCTGCTAATTTCCCAAACCCTCTCCACTGATCGCCCAAACCCTATCCAATGATCTCCTTAACCCTATCCACTGACTTCCCAAACCCTATCCACTGATCTCCCAAACCCTGTCCGCTAATTTCCCAAACCATATACCCTGATTTTCCAAACCCTTCCTTCAGTAACAGACTTGTACACCTGTGTTGCACTAAGGAGCATAATGTCAGATCATTCTTACCCACAGCAATTAGACTGTATAATCATTCACCTTACTGTCACAACAGTACTGACCTCCCACTGTCAAGACAGAATCGAAACTAGAGCACATTTGCACTATTATTATTATTATTATTATTATTATTATTATTATTAGTAGTAGTAGTAGTAGTAGTAGTAGTAGTAGTAGTAGTAATAGTAGTGGTAGTAGTAGTGGTAGTAGTAGTAGTAGTAGATTTATTTGTAGATGTGTTGTACTTTGTATTTAAAGGTTAGTATGGGTGAGTGGTGGGTGTAGGACGTAACAGATGGGACAGTAGATGAGACAAAACAGTAGACAAGACTGTAACACTGCACTTTCCTTCGCTATCAATAAAGTATCTATCTATCTATCTATCTAGCTAGCTAGCTATCTATCTATCGATCCATCCATCTATCTAATTGCAGAATGTACTACAGCATTTACCAAGTAATGTCATACAACACATTTTTAAGAAGCAGTATTAAAAAAGATTAAGTTCCCAAGCAGTTCTTTCATTGGGGGTCAAGTTATTACATATTGTACTGTGCAAAAGACTTAGCCCCCTATTTTTTTACATCAGTTTTTACTTGACAGTTTTGTATCAGGAGATAAAGGAATATTTTAAGTTTTCAAATATTACAACAGTAACAACAATTTTAAAAATAAAGTTACAGGGAAACATTTGTATGTTGGTAAAGAAAGTATTAAGTAATACATATACCTGTTTCCAGCCATTACAATGAGAAGACCAGTTCTCTTCTCTGACACAAAGTTATACATTCATATATTAAAGTAATATTGCTAAATTTGAGAATGAGATGATGAGGAATACTCATAAGAAGAGAACACTTCTAATGCATGCTGAAAAGCTTAGGGATGTGCTTGTGAACATCTTGAGGTCAGTTTAGGATTGTGTATGAGTATATTTCTTTTGAACATGGATTTTATGCTCTTACAGTGATTTTACCTCCTTATGGGAAATTATCCTGCAAACACTATAAATTATTCAGCATATACAGTGAAACTAATAGGAAAGCTGGCTGTTTAAATGAGTGTGAAGAACGTACAGTATGTTTGGACCCACTATTGTGTCCTGGTAGCTTTAAGGGCTTAAAACGGATATATTATTAATCTTGTGTATGCAAAATGCTCAACCCCAATCTGTAGACAAAAACAAACAAACAAACAAAAAAACCTACAACAGCAGTTTAAATCTAACCTAATTTAGCAACAAAACCATCTATCTGGCATAGAGAGATAAACATCTATAGACAATTATTTATGGTGTTGTATTTTTCTCCTAATACGTGCATTTGGTTGTGCTGAGCTCCTTAAATACACATGAGTCTTATCTCCACAAGTTCCAGTGTTTATTATTTGTCCTGCAAAAAAAAAAAAAAAAAAAAAGGAAAAAAAAGGCGACTTGTTCATTTAGTATTCAGAGGCAGTAATAGGTATTGACCATTTTTTTCTTCTTCAGCAATTTGCGTGTTTCCGGCTTAATTGTTATTGGAGATTTTATCTTGAATTTGATGCATCAGAGCTTGAACCTGTTAAGCTGTGACAGGGATGAGGAAGCATGAGAGGAAGCTATGCAGAATAATCCCTCTCTGCGTAATTAATGACCCTTAAAATGGAGGCAGCATTTGCAGCACTCTCTGGGCTGGACAGCTGGTGCCCTGGTGTCTTCCTGACCTCTACCAGTTCCTTCATTAAACACTGATGCTTTACAGCACACTCAGGGGAGAAAAGGGAACACACACACACACACACACACACACACACAAACATATGAAACAGTGCATTTGTGTAGGTTTTAAAATCTGTTTACACCTGCTTCACCGTGCCAAAGAGCGGGTGATAGTAAAGTCGCTAAAACTCTTGTGGCCCTCTGCTTCCTCTAGAGCTTCACAATTCAAAGGGCAGGCTTATCGTCTTTCCACCTTGGACTCTGATGGGAAATCAGTAATGAACCACCTCCAAGGACTGATGTGTTCTGACATCAGGCAATCTGACGGATCTAAATCGTTACATCTCTTTTGACATTAATATGGCATTTTTGGTGGAGCCAACTAAAAGTGGCAAACAGTTCAGGGATTCATCATGCTGGCAAGATGAAAATAACATATTCATATGAGTGAGGAATTAGGCTCTTTGAATGTGCAGGAAATCCACTGGCCACTGACTGAAGAACAGAAGTCTCAGGTCTGCCTTATCTACTCTGTTTATGAGCAATATGTCACGGTGTTCATGCACATCGTGAATGACAGTTATCTTTGTAGGTGTTTTTTTTTTTTTTTTTTTTTTTTTTTTTTGGGTAATGATTTTAAGATAACTCTCTTAAAAGATTCCCACAGCTATGATGCAACGTCTATCAATTAATGAGATGCTGTTAACAGGGCTGTTTACTTTTTTTTTTTTTTTTTAGACTAGTGGTTATTTGTGCTATGTTGTGTGTACGAGCAGGTGCTTATACCTCAGTCTAACCGCTGGATTGTCTGATTGTGAGGACACTGCTTTATATGCAAATGATTTGTTTGGTCAGTAAACATTGTACTGACCAGTAGGTCCATAAATTACCAATGGCTTATTTGATAGATTATTTATCTGATGCAAAACTGTTTGCGCTCATTTTGCCAGGTGAATAAATACTTCAGGCAAATTGACCTCATTGATGGTAGACAAAATGCAGGACAAAGTCAACTTTGCATAGAAAAAAAAAAGAGAGAGAGAAAAAAAGTGTAAATATTTATTCTCTCACATATCAAAGAGTGGCAGGACAAGAGAGACAGTATCCACAAGCAATGGGGTCACTGCGCAAGGATAAAAGTACTGCACTGTGGGAACAATAAGTGTGGGCCTAAATGAAGGGAGGAGATAAAAGCTGAGGAGCAAAGTTGGGCCTCACTTTAGCTTTGCTATCCTGGAGGAAGTGGTCTCTCTTTGTTCCTGACAGTCTTTCTCAGATTAGACCTGGATTCCCCAGGTAAAAAAGGCCAGCCAGGCCTTATCTTGGCTGATAAGTCCCTTGCACCTTGTCTGTGACTGCGTGTGCGACCGTGTGTGCATGCAAATATCCTCAGCTGTCAACCCAGCCCATCTTTCCTCTCTCTCTCTCTCTCTCTCACACACACACACACACACACACACACACACACACACATACACACACACACAAACACACCCTCCTAACCTTCTGTCTGAATCAGGGAGACATAACAGAAACTTTGAGCCTGTTTTGCTTTTAGATTGTTCATCTTACTCTTGATTTTTGTGTTTTGCAATGCAAGACTGAAAATTGTTAATAATTATGGCAGTTTATGCGGTTTCATTTATGTGTGTGTGCGTATGCTATATGTATGTCATTATATTTTATTGGCTCAGTGACACAGTCTCCTTACTGACTCCTTAATAGCATGTTTTCTCAAGGGAGCTACACAGATATAGTAATCCTGAAGTGTAATGTGGTAGTATTAAAATCTGTTCATATCATAAAGAGAAAGGGAATGGAGCAACATTGCATGCAAAACACAGCAATGCCTTCACTGGCCTGTTCCCACCATAGTGCAATTAACTGTTTTGGGGGGGGGGTATGTTGTATTGTTATGATTACTCAAGCAAATAATGGAAAAGCCTCACGGTGACATGTCATCTCCTCCATGTCTGCAACAAAATGGTTTTTCTTCCACAGTCTTCCAGGGAATTAAACATTCGTCATGTTTGCTAGTAAGCTCAGTTAAAATTACAATACGTAATACTGGCCAGGTAGTCAAAATCATGTCAGGTCATTTCAGTGCGATTTGACAGATGTTTTTCTGTCCCATGCTTAGTTTTAAAGCTGATGTTAGGGTTTTGTTCGTGTGTGTGTGTGTGTGTGTGTGTGTGTGTGTGGTCAATGGTGAGGTTATTTCCCTCGGATGTTTCTCCTCTGCTTTGCCTGAGGTTGTTGATTGTACTGAAGGGATCCATTTATTATCTTTTGCATTGTTTAAATATGCATGCCGACTTTCTCCCCTCTTAATCATTCGGATCGCTTGAAAAAAAAAATGTAATCGATGTAGTGTAAATATTCATCGATGCTGAATGCAAACTACATCTAAGGCCTTTCCGTCTTTTAAAATCCAGTATTATGCGCTCCATATATCTGCTTATATGAACTTTGACATGTACTGTATTTCCATGTTGTGTGTTTTGCATATTTGTGTGAGCGTGAATGCATACACACTGTGTGCGTAATGCAAGTACATGGATTGCATATCTTGTCATTTCTATGCTCTTTCTTTGTACCTCTCTCTGTGCCCGCACCGTAGCATATTTTCAATCATTATTAGATCCAGGCAGCTGAAGGCGCTGCCTTAACCTCCGCTATGTTTGTCATGTGATAAAATGAGAAAGCGCTATCAATCTTTATTGTCTGTCTCGCTTACTGTAATTGCATTCAATAGTCCACTGATTCTCTTGTCTGTGCTAATGTCAGGAGCAGTGAAGAGCCAGATGCTGCGACTAGATCACACGCGCTCGCCGACCACTCTGATAACTTGGCAGAGCCACTCTGCATCCCCTTGATAAATTGTTGACAGTATAGATTGTGAACAGCCGAACATTGGAAGTGTATATAGAATAAGAGTCATACCTTGTCGGAGCTCTGGCACTGTGATGTCAGCGAAAGGGCATGTCATGTATTATTCAAATGCGTCTAACACTGGAGAAGTGCCAACCGCCGATTGTATCTCAATGAATAGTAAAAAGGGAGAGGTGGGGGGAAGCAGAGAGGACATCAGTGTAGCCAGACCTGAAAGCGAAAAAAAAAAAGAAAAAAAAAAAAGAATAAAAGACACAGGGTGTGAGCAGAAAAAAGGACAGATTTGAAGAGGTGTTTTAATACCAAGGACATGCATCATTCCATTAAAATGCACACATTACACAGTGCTCGTAATTATGACGCTCTGTCCGGAGGTGCTCCCCTGTCAGCTCCTATTCACAGATGCCGGGTGTGTTCTGGGAGCTTTTCTTTCTTGCTTTTTTTTCTTTCCCTCTACCACAAGGCAAGCATGCAGCGGCATTTGCATGTATTATGCGTTATTCCCTGGCTCTGATGGCTGTTGAAAAATGTTTGAAAAATGTTTATGCATTGTTTGCTTTCCTAGGCCTCATTACAATGTTTTGCAATAACCGTTAGCCGTAGTTCTTTTGCCACTATTTTCCAGGTTGGTAATGGTATTATTCAGGTAGAAATATAGCATACTTTTTGTAATGCATTGATTATGGGTTCAAAAGACAATGGGGGGAAAAAAAGCACCAATATGATTATTATTACCACAGGAGGGTTATTGTGTTTCATATTGTGCATGTTCATCAGCCACCCTCACATGGTTATGTAGATGTGTCCAGTCAGTCAATCTGCAGAAATAAATAAAGAAGTGAGGCTGAGGGAAATTGCCCTTCACCTCTGCGTCAGAGAGATCTGCATGTGTGGAGCGGCTGGAATTGCTTTGTGGGAAGTCTCCCCGGGGGCAGCTGGCCGTCCTCTCCACACCACACTGGGTAAAGGCTATAATTTACACTTTTAGGATTCCATTAATCTCCTTGTTGCACAGATCCTGACACACGGGACAGAGCTGCTTTGCATATCAACTTCCCGAGATGCAGACCTATTTACATGATGGCCTCCAGATTCAATCTGATAATAAAGCTACCCCAATGTTTTTTCCTACTCTATAAAAGTGAGACAGACGGTGTTGCCGAATTTTTTCCCCCTTGTGTTTTTGTGTCAGACAAGAAAGAAACTATTTACCACCAACATGCATCATTTCACACTGTTTTATTGTGTTTTTGGTTGTATATGAAAAATGATCATATTGTTTTGGCTGAAATTGACAACCATGAAAATGAATAATTTTGTTGTTGACCATTTGACCAAAACAAGACAGCTTTCAGACTTATTCACGCTGGAAAAATGAATGAGATCTTATTCTTTAAAAAAAAAAAAAAATTGAAGCAGAGCTACACAAGGTAGAATACAAACTACATGTAAATGTATTTGTAATGAGTATTCCTTTACAAGAGATAGATCTCGTTCTTTCTGGTACATTTATTTCTCCCATTTCAAATGTAGGTGATTGATGTGTTTAGGGTGGATGAAATAGAAAAAGAGGTCCATTGAATATGGGCTTATGGAGCTTGTTTTATAGAGTTGTTCAGTGAAGAATTAGACATTAACAAGAAGTTTCTGAGGAATCTCTGCCTGTAGAGCCTGAGAAGTAAGTAAGTTTTATTTAGTAAGTAAGATTTATAAAGCACATTTAAAACAGTAGTTGCCCAAAGTGCTGTACATATACATAAGAATACAATTATAAAACAACAAGAGATAAATCAATCAATCAATCAATCAATCAATTATAATGCTTGTTTAACCAATATTGCTATTACATCAACAAGTAAACTTCAAAGTACATGAACCATGTATCATTAATTATAAAGGAACTATAAAGGAAGACTCAGTGCTGATATGTTGGCAGGGAGGTTGAACAAAGTATTAAATGTAGGGGTGCCAATAAATTGTGATATGGTTTGTTTTCATATTTTTACCTTTTTTGATCCATCATAATCGACTGTGAGCAATCAGAGATTCAGCTCATGGGCATCATTTACATTTAAGGCATTTGGTAGACACCCTTATCCAGAGCAACTTACATTTATCTCATTTATACATCTGAGCAGTTGAGGGTTAAGTGCCTTGCCCAAGTGCCCAACAGTGGCAGCTTGGTATTACTGGTGTTTGAATTCATGACCTTCCGATCACTAGCCCAACATCTTAACCACTGAGCTACCACTGCCCACATAAGCATGCAGTCAGTTATTAAGCTTGCAGGACAACTAGAGACCACATTCATTAAAGTATGTGTGAGTCACTGCGCGATGCATTTAGCATTCATTCATTCATCCTTAGTAACTGCTCGGTCACGGTCACTGTTCTTTAAATTAGGCGAGTAGTTTATATTTTGAGAAATGCAACCAACAAAATTTGTTAGAAAATAATGCAAGCAGCTACAAACAAAAATAGTAATTGTATAAACTGTCACAGCCAGAACACATAGACCTTGCTGATAGTTCTGGCATTTCTACCACTGTTTTCTTTTTTTTTTTCCGGTAATTTGCAGTTTTTAATAGTGGCATTGTAATAGGGTTCATGTTTAATAGAAGCAACAACAAAAACACTTTTGGTTAGGCCACGCCCACTTGGGGTTTAAATCTGAATGCAGATAAAGATACATATTTTTGGTGCACTAAACAGATCTACATTTCAGTAGTGTCATTGTGTTACACCCTTTGTGTGTGTGTGTGTGTGTGTGTGTGTGTGTGTGTGTGTGTGTGTGTGTGTGTGTGATCTACAGGTGCATCTCAAAAAATTTTAATATCGCAGAAAAGTTCATTTTTTTTCCATAATTTAATTCAAAAAGTGGAACTTTAATATATTCTAGATTCATTACACATAAAGTGAAATATTTCAAGCCTTTTTTTGTTTTAATCTTGATGATTACGGCTTACAACTCATGGAAATGAGATACTAGAAAAATCCAGTATCTCAAAAATATTAGAATAAAGAATTTATAATACAGGAATGTTGACCTGAGAAGAGCTCTAATCAGCTAATTAACTCAAAACACCTTTTTACTCAAAACACCGTGGCTCAGTGGTCCAAAGTCCTCTTTTCAGATGAAAGTAAATTTTGCATTTCATTTGGAAATCAAGGTCCCAGAGTCTGGAGGAAGAGTGGAGAGGCACAGAATCCAAGTTGCTTGAAGTCCAGTGTGAAGTTTCCACAGTCAGTGATGATTTGGGGTGCCATGTCATCTGCTGGTGTTGGTCCACTGTGTTTTCTCAAGTCGAGAGTCAATGCAGCCGTCTACCAGGAGATTTTAGAGCACTTCATGCTTCCATCTGCTGACAAGCTTTATGGAGATGCTGATTTCCTTTTCCAGCAGGACTTGGCACCTGCCCACAGTGCCAAAACTACTAGTAACTGGTTTGCTGACCGTGGTATTACTGTGCTTGATTGGCCAGCCAACTCAGGCGGACACCAGACCCAACAATACAGATGAGCTGAAGGCCACTATCAAAGCAACCTGGGCTTCCATAACACCTCAGCAGTGCCACAGGCTGATTGCCTCCATGCCACACCGCATTGATGCAGTAATTCGTGCAAAAGGAGCCACAACCAAGTATTGAGTGCATAAATTAACATACTTTTCAGAATGTCGACATTTCTGTATTATAAATTGTTTATTCTAACATTTTGATATACTGGATTTTTGATTTCCATGAGCTGTAAGCCATAATCATCAAGATTAAAACAAAAAAAGGCTTGCAATATTTCACTTTATGTGTAATGAATCTAGAATATATGAAAGTTCCACTTTTTGAATTAAATTACGGAAAAAAAATAACTTTTCCACGATATTAAAATTTTTTGAGATGCACCCGTATTTTTGGTGCACTAAACAGATCTACATCTCAATAGTGTCATTGTGTTACACCCTTTGTGTGTGTGTGTGTGTGTGTATGTGTGTGTGTGTGTGTGTGTGTGTGTGTGCCACTACATGGCCAAACGTTTGTGGACACCTTACCAAATTTAGTCCCTTTGCTGTTATATTAACCTCCTATCTTCTGGGAAGGCTTTCCACTAGATTTTGGAGTGTGGCTGTGGCTGATGTTGGGCGAGGAGGCCTGGGGTGCAGTCAGCGTTCCAATTCATGCAGAAGGTGTTCAGTGGGGTTGAGATCAGGGCTCTGTGCAGGCCACTAAAATTCTTCCAAAGCGTCCTCGTCAAATAATTTCTTCATGGAGCTCGCTTTGTGCACAGGGGCACTGTCCTGCTTGAAAATGTTTGGGCCTCTTAGTTTTAGTGACGGGTAACTGTAATACTACAGCATACAAAAAAATCTTTTATATATATATATATATATATATATATATATATATATATATATATATATATATATATATATATATATATATATATATACAGTATACACACACACACACACACACCATATAGTGTATTATTGTATATATTGTCCTAAATGTGTCGCCATGATTTGATACTCACATTCTCACCGTCTTGTTTATTCGTCTGTATTGTTCGACGTGGTGATCATATTAATCAGCCTCAGGAAGCAGATGTTTAATTGCACCTATAGAAATTAGTGAGGCTACAGCTGCTAAAGCTAGCCCATGAAAAGGAGAATGAACATGTCTCGTAATGAGCCACCGCCGATGGAAATGGAACTGTTTACTCAGTGTGCAGCGCTTGTCCATATGGCAAATGGCAGGAAGAAATGAACAGGTGAGGAGAGAGAGTTAGGGGTGAGGAGAACAGTGCTTCAGCTAGGACAAACTAGCAGGGCTAGCTGTATGTCTCTCTATCTCTATTTCTCTCTCTCTCTCTGTATTTCCCTGTAGCTGTCAGCAGTTGAAAGAGCAGTAGCGCAGGACCCAATATAGTGTCCATCTGAAAGACATTATTCATGCAGGCTGGCCTTAGATGGGCAGTAGTGTGTCATCTTCCTTCTGCTTCCTAGCCTATTATTTAATTCATTTTATATATTTTATATCTAGCTTTATTTATCTTTTTAGGGCTTTTTTAGTTAGTTATTCATTACCAACATGTGCTTGTGCTCATTTTTACAGTTGCACTTCTCTACTCCCCAAATCACAAACACTTCCAGACGCTCTTCTGTATTTGAATAGGAGTGTGTTTTGTTCTTTTTAAGTTGACGTGTGTTTGAGGTCTGTAATATTAGCAGTACAGTGATACTCATTAAATATACACAGTTTGCATGAGGACTTGCATCTAGTTCCTCACTCCTGCTTGTCCAATAGCATTTTTCGATCAGACATGAATCAGAAGGAAGCTGTAGGAAGAAAGATGCCACCTTGTGGTAACAGGAAACTAGACCCAACCAACTCTCTCTGTTTCTCTCTCGCTCTCTCTCTCTCTCTCTGTCTCTCTCTCTCTATCACACACACACACACACACACACACACACACAGTGTGGTTTTCAGTTTTATGAGTGGTGGTTTTATATACTACCATAATCTCCAGCTCTCCTAATCAGTATATTAAATGTTCCATTATAACAAGATTGAGCTGCCTGATAGACAATATCCATAATATAATCATATCTTCTAATCATTTTTATTCACTCTTTGTGTACTTTAACAATGCATTATATTATCTCTGCAGAAACGAGGGAAAATTGTAACACGAGTAAACATTATTAATGTAAAATATATCGCAATGTCGGCTATAATCGTTTTAATAAGAAATTAGAATTCTCTTGGATTCTCTGTATTTATTACTAGCCTAAATATTAAGACACTACACTGAATTGTGTGTGTGTGTGTGTGTGTGTGTGTGTGTGTGTGTGTTTGTGTGTGTGCGCGTGTTGCATACAAGGACAACTTGCATGCAAGGCCTGCTGAGTTTCTCTTTGTTCAGGTGTCATCTTAATGCTAACATTAATATAATAATAACTGTACTGCTGAATACATTTGCCTAAGAAATATTGAGAGAGTGTTTGAAGTGACAGCTTGTTAGATAGCTCCAGAGTGAGGGACGGTGCGTAATTATTCATGAAGGGAATGTGTGTAATTATACACTGTTTCTTGTACGTTTTCGGATTTTATTTACTTGTTAATGTTGATTATTCGTTTTATATATATATACAATTTTTGTGGCTATTTTCTTTGAACGTCTATTTCTGCAGTATAGTATATGCCTTGTCTTTATTCAAGTCCTGGATATTTGACCTTTCTTTTTCACATTATGTATGGAGATGTATGTTGTTGTTTTTTCTTATCATGTCTCTCTTTTCTCCATATCTCCTCAGTCAATTATTCTATCACCTGCTTGTCATATGTACAGTATATGTATATGTGTATGTTCGTGTGTGTGTGTGTGTGTGTGTGTGTGTGTGTGTGTGTGTGTGTGTGTGTGCATATCTGTGTATGCCTGTGTGTGCTTCACTGATGCTCATGTATCACACATTCACCACCCACACACCCTGCAGGCTTTGCGGAGGAGAATAGAAATTATTTAATTTAGTTAATTAAAATGTATTTGCATATGGAAATTGTCTAAAAATGGTATTAATTTTTAATAGGCAAAGAAGAATGACTTTCTTATATTAAAACCAAACCAAGGAAATCAAACGATGTGAAAGAGCGGCAGGTGATGATACTGAACTTCAGCTCGCTGAGCCCTCACACAATGAAAACTTCCGGTGTTTAGTTTGCAGGTGAATGAAATGTTTTATTATTGCACTCGGGCACATCTGAGTAACGTGTTGTTCGACCATATTTGACATATCTGATTTGTACTTCCTGGTTGGAATTTATGTCTTTAATAAGTCAATCTCTACAAGAGAGAGAGAGAGAGAGAGAGAGAGGAAGTGGTGGCTGAGAGAATGACAGGAGAGAGAGACAAAGAGCAGCACAAACTAAACCAGTCTTCTTGTGTCCGCTAACTTACACATCAGGCAAAAAGAGGCCTAATTAATTAAGTACAGTATTAGAAGTAATGGGCTATTATAATATAAATTGCTACATTCTGGAACCAATTTAATCCAATTACTGAAACCCCACATGAATATAATACCTCAAAAATCACTCTGTAATGGTCTTTGGGGAGAGAGCTGTCAGACAGTTTAGCCAAAAAAAAAAAAAAAAAAAAAAAAAAGGAAAAAAAAGGAAAGGGGGGGTAGGGGGAGTAAAGAAAAGATCCAATTCTCTTTAAAGGCAATGATAATTTGCTAATTGACATTTTGTGTCAATTCCACCTGAATGCCTTCCTAGTTCATCTGTTCATCTGTTCCACTCAGTGAAAGCTGGCCTCATTTAGGACTCCAGATGAATGCTGATGATTGTTTTCACTTTACAATAGACAATGTTCTGGGTCACATTTGAGTACATTATATCTGGCCTCGACTTAACTTTCAGTTTAAAAAAAAAAGAAAAAAAAAGAAAGTACCTTGTTTGTTAAATTATTGTGTTTATAATACCACTTCACGTACACAAACCCACATATAAAAACGTAGCTGTGGATGGAGTGCAGTGATGTCAAGGTATTTTGCTATTTTCTTTTACTTTAGAAGGTGTTATTGCACATTCTTTAATTCCTCAGTATGTGACGGAAGGAGGTGTTGATTGCCGCGAAGAAGTTGATCTAAATTACTAAAAGCGATCACTTCATCAGAGGGAAGTGTCTTCTTGCGGTATAGTCGGTTGTTCTGCTAATTAGGGATTAATTCTGATTAATTCTGAACGTACTATCGCTCGGTTAATTGGAGTCAATTTGGAAAGCAAGTGCTCTTAGACAAGATAAGGGTATCGATAGGAGCCGTAAACACCGCGGTGTGTTCTGGGGTCGTGTGAAGGTCACGTGTATAGGCATTGGGACTCGTTCTGAAAAGCTGAAAACGCTTATTAAGAATGGTCTGAGTCGGTATTCAATATTTTTAGCCCTTGTCGATCATCAAGGTTAAGTGGATATACTATACAAATGTGGTGATTGTTGAGAAAAGAAAAGGAAAAAATATAAAAAAAATCTTGGCTCTTTTGTTGTACAAACTTCCTGTTATTATTATTTTACAATAAAATGGTGCACATGGGGACATCATTGGCTTAATTTAAACTTCTTTGAATCTGGGTCTAGTCCACAGAGATGATTTTAAGGGAGGCTAGATGCATTATGTTCATAATGGAGCTCAGAGTACTGCACCTTAAAAGTCAGTAATGATGGGTCCAGAGTAAAATGCAAAGCTAAGTGTGGTTCATGCAAAAGGGGGCCATTATTTTCAATATGGAAATCCGTAAAGGTAATGCCCCTCTATTCATGGTGGTCATTAACTTTCAGATAATGGCCTCTTCCCGACCTCTCGCTCTCCCTTGTACTGTCGACCCTGCTGTCAGTTTGAGCCTGGTGTGCCAGAGGAGTGAGTAGCGCTGATCGGAACTGAAAGAAAGGCCACTTAATCAGCAATCAAGATTCAGTTAGTTTTTGTATAGCCACGTTTGTTAGGAGAGTGTGCATGTGTTGTGTATAAGTGTGCGTGTATGTGCGTGTATGTGTGTGTGTGTGTGTGTGTGTGTGTGTGTGTGTGTGTGTGTGTGAGAGAGAGAGAGAGAGAGAGAGAGAGAGAGAGAGAGCACATGAGTCTGCTCTCTACACTGCACTGATGAAGAAGGGTAGAAATCTGCAGGCATCATTAGCTCTCTTGTTTTAATTTCTTCTTTTATTTATTCATATTTTTGAGCTTGAACATTGAAGAGGCAGATGTTGCGAGGTGAGCTGATCAGAATGCAGAGTCCCCGGGGCTTGGTTACCATAGCAGTTAACATCCTTGCATCTCCCTCTGATGAAGCATTTTACAGCTCTGTGTGTGTGTGTGTGTGTGTGTGTGTGTGTGTGTGTGTGTGTGTGTGTGAGAACATGTACGTGCATGTGTGTGTGCCTGCATGTGAACCTTCTGTGTCTGTATATTTAATATTTGTGGAAAACAAGATCAGAGACATGTATAAACATGTAGAAATATCTTCAGTGTATTTTTATGTAATATTATTCTAGAAATTAATGTAAACCACACATTATATTTATACATTTAGATTTCGTCTGTAACTGTGTTCATTATGCACTGTTGAATAATTTGTTGCACATGATAGTCTTATATCATTTTAAAATGATCTTTATTATTATGAATAAACAAAACAATAATGAATGTAGATTAGATTTGCTAAATAAGGGAATCGAATAGAAATTGACTAGCATTAGCAAAATAACTGGTGCTAGAATGTAAGAATGAAGTACAATGTCTGATATTTATTTCTTTGTTTGTTTTTTGTCTGTTTGTTTGTGTATTTTGTTTAATTGTTAGTTTGTTTTGGGGGAGGTTTTTTGTTTTATTATTATTATTATTATTATTATTATTATTATTATTATTATTATTATGCTTGTTTTATAGAATAATTATTATGTGTACCTGCGTGTATGATGCACATGAGTCAGACATGCCACACGTCCACTAGCACACCAGCAACGTGCCCTGGCCACACACACAGATCGGAGTGCAGTGACAGTCCTGGTGTCTCTGGCAGCCTGCTAAAGGTTAACCAGTAAACAAAATAGCTGTTTCACATTGTTCAGAAGCATCAAGATAAGGAGCATGGCTGCAGGGTCAGGGAACATTTTCTCTGAAATTATGCTAAAAAGACAGATCTCGATCAACGTTATTAATTTGTGTTAGTTTAGCCCCCCTGATTTATCTGCCCCCTCTCATCCGCTCTCCCTCCAGCCACACCGCAGATCTCAGATTATGTGGACTAATATTTAGAAAACAGAGTTGGCTGTAGCCTGATAAAAAGATAATCACATTTGATACTTCCTGGACTTGGATGAGGATTTGTCCTTTTGTAGCTTCCTGTGTGTAGCATTGCCCCTGGCTAGTGCATCACACTGGGGTATTTGGGTTGGTGTGTGTTTGTGTGTGTGTGTGTGTGTGTGTGTGTGAGAGAGAGAGAGAGAGAGGTGAGAGTAGGCATGCTTTTATGTTCTGGTGGGGACCAAATGTGCTCAAAATGATAGGAATATCTGACAGTTTGACCTTGTGGGCTAGCCCAGAAGAAAACTGCAATTAATTAATTAATTAATCCATCCATCCATCCATCCATTTTCTGCACCGCTTATCCTACACAGGGTTGCAGGAGAGCCTGGAGCTTATCCCAGGGAACTCGGGGCACAAGGTGGGGGACACCCTGGATGGGGTGCCAACCCATTGCAGGGCACACACACACACACACACACACACACACACACACACACACACACACACACACACACACATTTACACACCACAAACAACTTGGAAATGGCTATCATCCTACAACGCATGTCTGTGGACTTGGGGAGGAAACCGGAGTACCCGGAGGAAACCCCCAAAGCATGGGGAGAACATGCAAATTCTGTGCACACAGGGCGGAGGTGGGAATCGAACCCCCAACCCTAGAGGTGCAAGGCAAACGTATTTATTTGAACTTAAAAGAGCCAAAAGCAGTCCCTCCAGGATTTTGCGATTTATTGATCGCAGAAATAACACAAAATCAAGGAAACTATGCAATATTTACAGGCGCTTGCAAATTTTTCAAACTTACTGCAGATTTTCTGCAGATTTGGACCAAGACGCTTTATGTGACATCATCCCAACGTGCATTCAGTCAAAGCCCTCTTGATTCACGTGCGTTGACCATGAGTACAGCTAAAAGGTCTCATTCACCAACAAACATCACTAAGAAAGACTGTGCAAAACAATTTCGTGCAGTTGCAATTTTGCCAATTCGAGTCGTTTTCCGCAAAAAAGCACAAGCAACTCTGCAAACTGCATCACAAATTTTGAAAAAAGCAGCAGCAAAATCAAGCATTTTTGACCGCAACAATCAGAAAAAACACTCAAAATCCTGTACAAACTGCAAAGGGTCTCCTTTCTGTTACTGATGTAAAAGTTAGGGTTATATTTATGTGTAGGCATATCATTAATTAGCTGCATTCATAATGATATCAGTGGAAGGTCCTCACAAGTATAATAAGACAAATGTGTGTGTGTGTGTGTGTGTGTGTGTGTTTCGTCAGGTCTGTAGTGGGTGGAGCTACAAAGTTGTTTACCATGGATGTCTGTGTATCAGGTTGTGATAGGATGTACTGTAACGCTGTAGGAGGAGTGTATTCACTGCTCTTCTTCAGTTTTTCTGTTCACCCGCTGCCCGAGACTAAGTATGATTGTGCAATTTGCGCCTTTTGACCAGACATTATTATGACATATTGTCAGTTTTAATGATGTATCCCTTTACCATTATGCGTTAATGTCCAATGCATGCTTACTTGTAGGCAGGTTATTTATAGATGAGGTCAGTGCAAATAATAAACATAAACCGCTGTTTTATGTGGTGTTAATGAAATCCGGGCTGCGGTAATTTTTACGAATCGCTATTATTCATAACAGCGTTGCAGTGGAGAAGATGGGTGTCTTTGAGTCATAATTCAAAAAGTGCAGCAGGGCTCGGCGATTAGGGGGTAGGACTAATTCGCTACAAAATGAGTCGATGTGTTTTCAGTGTCTCGGGCCAGCGTGAGCAGTACGGCTGATTGCATTAGCGCTATAGAGAGCAGGGCTCATAAATATATTTATTAAGCTTAATATTCCAGGAGCGGTTGAGACAGATGTTATCTCCGCGGAAAACGTATCATTAATCTCTTCAGATCTGCGGCGTTTGTGTAGAAAGCAGTGATAACGTGTGTGTGTGTGTGTGTGCGTGTGTGTGGGGAGAGAGAGAGCCGCTCACTCCAGCTCTCCTCGCCTCACATCTCTGTGAATTTATCGAACTGCAAACTCACAGATAATCAAAGGTAATCGTTTCTCAGCTGGGCCTGCACTGTGAGGGACTGCAGTCAGGAGGAGTAATCAATGTGATATACTTATTCAAGCTGAGCTTTAAAAAAAATAAATAAATAAATAAAGACAGAGACGCCTTATCATAATACATAATGTGTATAGATATAGTGATATGCTAAGCTCACTTCAAAGTCATGGGCTGTTGAAAGGTTTTAAAAGATACCGAGGCTGTTTATAGCGAGTGTTTGGACAGATATTGAGCTCAAAAACAATCTTGATTTTCATATTTTGACTTGCTTATGAGAGCACAGCACTTCTATTTCCACTACTGTCATTGCACAGCTGAGTGAAACGGACGTCGCCCAGGTGCTAACTTACACACTCATATTGTCAGTGAGGAACAGGCTTCCTGTTCTGCGAGTGTGTGTGCATTTGTGTGTAAATCTCGCACAGTCTCAGTGCCATCTTATTGCTTTCTTGTGGTTGTGTGAGAGAAATCCTCCAGAATCCTTCCACCCAATCCCCGAGGCTACACTCTTATATAGAGCAGATGTTCTCTACAAAAGGCCATGAATGTTTAATCATTTGTGTTATTGATGCAGTTTTTTTGTTTGTTTGAATGTCTGTGTGTGTGTGTGTGTGTGTGTGTGTGTGTGTGTGTGTGTGTGTGTGTGAGTATATGTAGTGCATGTGTGGTTTTTGTATGGCATTTGTAGATTAACATAAAGAGGATTAATATTCATTACTTCTTTAAAATATATAATATACAGACAGTAAACAAACACATTATCTTAAGCATTAAATGAGAATTTTGAATTATTCCTACTGGATATATTTAATTTCAACACATCATGGGAAAATTAAATGCAGTTTCTAAAATAAATCTAATTGACTTTATAATTTGCTTTTCAACATAAAGGGAATATTCTATATTTTCTATTCTACCTATATTCTATATTAAATGTCATGTTCATATCCTAATAATTTGGTGTGTGGCAAACATTGAGAATCACGATCTCTCACTTCGTGTTATTTTGTTATTTTGAACTGTAAGTGCCACGTCTTCACAGGAGTCATCTTAAGATGGGTTCTCCTAGTAGAAAATATGTATAAAATGTGCTTTAAATTAGATTATTGCTTTAGTTTAAATAAGAAGAAGGATTTATTTGGATTTATTGTAAAGAAGGATGTGGACAAGATCAAAGTCTTTATTTGTCATTTGCGCAGTTGATACATAGAAAACTGCACATTGGAATTCCTATAGTATGTAACAACTGCCACTAACAAATACTGGACATATATTAGCATATAACATTTAGTAAACAAAATATAGACATGTACAAATTCAAATATAAAATATATACAGGGCAAATTAATTTTTCATATACAAAAGCTTGATGGCATTTATGGCCTCAAAAAAGACCAAGCAGTGTTTTTCCCAGTCTTTAACGGTTCAACGGTTCAGTTTCACTGAGCCTGTAGCCTCAGATTCCTGTTCTTGGCTAACAATAGTGGAACCTGATCTTCCACTTCATCCACCTCATGATTTGGCATGTTGTACATGCTGAGATGCTTTTCTGCTCACTATGGTTGTAAAGAGTGGTTATGTGAGTTACAGTAGACTTCCTGTCAGCTCCAACCAGTCATTCTCCTCTGATCTCTCTCATCAACAAGGCGTTTCCACCTGCAGAACTGCTGCTCACTTGATGGTTTTTGTTTTTTGCACCATTCTGTGTAAACTCTAGAGCCTGTTGTGTATGAAATTCCTAGGAGATCAGCAGTTTATGAAATACTCAAACCAGCCCCTCTGGCACTAACAACCATGCCATGGTTAAAGTCACTGAGATCAGATTTTTTCCCCGTTCTGATGTTTGATATGAACATTAACTCTTGACCTGAATCTGAATGATTTTATGCATTGCTCTGTTGCCACATGATTCACTGATTTGTTCCTTGCAAGTTGCTCGAGTGAACCATAACACCTAAAAAAAAAATGACAACCACAAAGTTCTTCTTCTTCTTCTTCTTCTTATTATTATTATTATTATTATTATGCAGGAATATTGGATGTAATAGACTCTACAGTATGTGTTGCCCCATACTGAGCCTTATGAAGAGGCTCATTGTTGTGGCTGGTTACTTAATGTATTCTAATTATTAGAGAACCCCATGTCTGTATTGACCCACAGTTGCTTAAAAGCACCATATTGGTAACGGTTTGATGTGTGAATCTAACTGATATTTTGCAGCGACTTGATGATGCATTAATATGCCCATGTTCTGGATGAACAGAGTTGCTTGTGGCTATATTTCACAGCATGTATGTTTGTTTTGATCACCCATTTGCTTAAGCGTATACAATATTAGTATCAAGCATCCTAAATAATATCTAAATAATAAAATGGGAAAGTAGTGATTAACCATATCAGGCTAAAAAAAATATTCAGCTGCCATTTAATGGTGTTAGATACTAATAGTTAGGGGGGAACAGTGTTGTGCAATCTGTATGAGAAATATACTAATTGAAATATACTCAGTTTTATTTTCTAATTATCTGATGTTTTGTATCATTGCTCCTAATTGTAGGACAATGTATCAGTGGCATGCAGTATGTTTGTGTTTTAATTTTAATTCAGTGAAGTTATACAAATCTGCTTGAACTTATTTCGGCTGTTCTGTTTCAGTGACAAATGTAGACCTCTCACTGGTAACACTGCAAAACCTGCCTTGCCTCCAAACCAAGTTCTTATTCAAACAAAAAGTGGTGTGCTCGAATTTGAACTCGCGGCTGAAGCTGATAATTAGCCTGCATGGAGTCAGCTTTGATTGGCATTGTAATTGGATTGTCATTGGGCTGAAAACCTATTATCTTTGGATCATGCCCCATGAAATTTGTTGGAAAAACTTTGCTGCCAGTCATTAGAGCGGCCATCTTGGGCTTGCAAATGAGGTTTAAAGGGAGCAAGATTGGTACCGCTGGGACCTTCATTTCGCCGAGTCCCTCCACACAATTCCATTGGTATTGATTAATGATATTAGCATTGCAGGTGTCTGTTACAGCGTGCTGTGTTATTGGCCATTGCATTGGACTGCTGCTGTTAGTGGGGGAGAGATGAGTAGAGATGGGGAGAGGGAGCAGAATAATGAGAGCGAAACCAGAGTGAAAAGGAGAGAGAGTGTGAAACTGTGGGCGACTTTTCATTTGCACTTGTGTATAAAAAGTATTGGCTATATGTATGTGTGCGGGGTGTTCTTTTATACTGGAGTGTATTGTAGCAATAGTTAGAGAGGGAATTCAGTGCAACAGGAACATATAGTATTTTGTATACACCTCTTAAACACTTGTTCGTCTGTGTCTCTGTGCATATACATGTGTAAAACTGTGTGTGTTTAGAAGGTGTGTGCTCATTCCCATGTGCCTTACACATACCGAAGTGTGTTCTGGAACAATAGGCTGTGATGGTGACGCTTCCTCAGGTGTGCGTGGGTGTGTGATTGGCTCCCTGCTCCAAGAGTTCTCACCTCACATGCAGATGGCACTGAAACACACATTCACACCCATAGCCCCCTGCTCTCAGAACCCGAGCCGAGGAGACAGCCACGTCCTCACGGAGACGCCATCGGCAGCACACAGGAGACGTGTGTGGAAAAAACGCCCTGTGGTGAAAATGATTATTTTCTATGAACTTGAGGAGAATAGGCATGATGGAATGTCAGGAAAAGTGCAGGCAGGTTAGTGGCTAGTCGTCTGAGGTTGGAGTTTAGGGAGTTCGTAGATCCCCATACTGCTATGCTGCATTTAATGACTGCTGTGTAACAAGTGTATGCACACTAATCGCAGAGCAATCCGTGCTCGCACGCTTTCCAAATTTATATCAGCACTGCCTGCGGTTGGATCAGAATATACATTTGATGTGAACTGTGTACGAGCGCTGATAATGGGGAATCAGGCGTAGAAGTGGAAATTCAGGAAGTGTTATTTTCCGCCTTAAGCTGTGAAACCAATCACAGAGATCTTCTTGAGACGCCACTTAGATAATGATTGTGAGCTGTATTGCTTTAATTGTTTTTGTAAATTAATTAGACCATTGTATTGCTGTGTTAGTATATGTGTTTGTGTGTGTATTTCAGTTCCCTTCATGTTGTCCAGCTGAGTGATGCCATAGCTGCAGTCTTACTCTGTAGCTTGACACTAGTATCAGCCTCTCCTTCACTGTATGCAGCTACACAATAACAGCTGATCAGCCTGCTGTTGTCTTGATTTGCATGCTATGGACGCATCATTATTCACAACATTTGATGTCTATAAAACACATTAGAACTGTTTCCTTGAGCAAAATATTATGGGCCTGCAATAGCAGACATCATTTGTCTACCCAAATTGTAAAATGTAAATTGATATGTAGGAACATGGTCCATTAACTTTTTCATTAATGCTTATAATGCATTTGGAGGGTCGTGTGAGCAGAGAGTGCGCACATGTTCATCTTAGTAGAGGAGAGGGTGGGCACTGTCATAGACACAGTCTACATACACACAAAATACATCACACAGCCTACATATACACTGTCTACATGACACTATCTACATACACAGAGACTACATACACACTGTCTACATTATACAGTGTCTACATGACACCATCTACATACTCACAGTTTAAATAAAAATAGTTTATATACACACATAATACATCACACAGTCTACATACACACAGTTTAAATGAAAATAGTCTACATACACACAGAATTCATCACACAGTCTATATACACACATAATACACCACAGTCTGTATACACACATAATACACCACAGTCTGTAGACACACATAATACACCACAGTCTGTATACACACAAAATTCATCACACAGTCTACTAACCCCATTTCCATAAAAGTTGTGATTTTTTTCTAAAATACAATAAAAACAAAAATCTGTGATTTGTCAAGTCTCTTGAAAGTTTAATTAACTGACAAAATGTTCTCACTGACCAACTTAATTGTATTTTGTACTAACCCCAAGCACACGCACTCTGTGCCTACAAAGCCACACTGTTGTAGCACGTGCAAAATGAGGCCTGGCATTGTCCTGCTGAAATAACTATGGACTTCCTGGGAAAAGACGTTGCCTTGATGGCACATATGTCTCTCTAAAATCCCAATATATGCCTCTGCGTCAGTGGTACCTTCACACATATGCAAGTCACCCATGCCGTGGGCACTGATGCTCTGATTCCCGGCCCACGTGACTCCACGTGCCGAAGTGTCCTTGGGCAAGACACTAACTCCAAGTTGCTCCCAATGGCAGGCTAGCTCCTTGCATGGTAGCTCTGCTGCCATTGGTGTGAGCGTGTGTGTGAATGGGTGAATGAGACACAGTATAAAGCACTTTGTAGAACCGTGAAGGTTAAAAGGCGCTATATAAGTGCAGACCATTTTGCTTATGACAGTCTGGTTGGTCGTTTTCATCTTTGACATGGAGATCTCGACGTCCTTTTTTCCTGAAAACAAGCTGAAATGTGGACTCATCTGACCACAGCACACAGCACACCACTGCCTTTCAGTCCATCTGAGAGGAGCTCGGGCCCAGAGAACTCTGCAGTGTTTCTGCATAGAGTTGATGTGTGGCTTCCTCCTTGCATAACAGAGTTTCAGGTTGCATTTCTGGATGCAGTGGCAGACTGTGTTAAGTGACAACAGTTTTCTGAAGTATTCCTGAGCCTATGTGGTTATATCTATCACAGTAGCATGACGATTTCCCAGGCAATGCTGCCTGAGGGCTCGAAGGTCACGCATATTCAACAGTGGTTTCCGGCCTCGCCCTTTATGCAATGAGATTTCTCCAGATTCCCTGAATCTTTTCACAATATTATACTCTGTAGATGGTGAAAGACCTAAATTCTTTGCAATCTTGTGTTGAACAATGTTCTTTTTGAACTGACTGACAATTCTCTCACGAAGTTTGGCACAAAGTGGTGAGCCACGACCCATCCTTGCTTGCAAAGACTGAGCTTTAGGTGGATGCTCCTTTTATGCCCAATCCTGATACCCTCCCCTGTTACCAATTAACCTGATCCTCCAAAATGGTGTTACTTGAATATTCTATAAACTTTTCAGTCTTATTTTGCCTCTGTCCCAACTTTTTTTGTTGGAAGGTGTGTTGAAGGTAACAAACTATACATTTGTTTATATTTACAAAATACAATTAAGTTGGTCAGTGAAAACATTGAATATCTTTTATTTGTACTTTTGCCAGTTAATTAAAGTTTGAAGAGACTTGACAAATCAGATTTTTGTTTTTATTGCATTTTAGAAAAAAATCCCAACTCTTATGGAAATGGGGTTAGTACATACAAAATACATCACAGTCTGTATACACACAGAATACATCACACAGTCTGCATACTGCATACAGACTGGGTGGGGCTACATTCATATTTCCCCACATCTCATTGGAGAGTATGTTCACTATGTTCAGAAAGCTGGTGCTGAGCAGTGGATAGATTGCTGCCTCTTCTGGTTCATCCACATTATGGCATTAAGGCAGGTGGTGTTTATGGCTCCTCCAGCTGCTACAAGAGACTCGGCATGGAGCTTCTCTACAGTGAGCATCTTCTACCTCATGCTGTTGCCTTTGAATGAACTTAGTGTGACATCAGGATCAGATCAGAGTTGGATTAGATGCTGCTAGTTCTGTCCTACCCCCTTGCTCTACATGAGAGTAATATTCTTTGTACACTGGTGATGACACATTGACTAATTTGACCCGACATTGCACAATTTTATTGGCAGGACTCTGTTTTTCTCGCTGTAACCCTCGTTTCTATTTTCTGCACGTGCACACATGCATGTGAAATATAGATACCTGTATTATATTGCATGTTTGCACATATAATTATATGTATTGCAAACCACTGGGAAAAGTATCAGAATCTTTTGCACTGATCCTTTGCTTGTGTGTAATGTATTGCATGTGGCCAGGGCATATTACAGGAGAAAAAATATCAGAGGGGAAAAAAAAAAAAAAAACGATATGCAAGATGAATGCAGATCAGTGTAATTAACCCCCGATAAAATAAGCAGGTGAAAAATAAAATAAATCTGAGGCTTATCAGAGAAAACTGACAAAACAGACAGCAGCGAGCGGCTGAGTAACTGTTGGCCTAGCAACCGTCAGAGCCAGTCATTGCCACCCTGCTGTACAATGATCGATTTTCTTTAATTTTCTGCCGCATCCTCCAAGAGACAGTGAGAGAGAGAGAGAGAGAAGAATGAATAAATATGGGAGGAGAGGCTATCTGTAACCCATCGCTTCATCTTACTATGTGCTGTTCTACTCCTGTCTATTAAATTTACTGGTGAGAAGCAAGACATTAACCAAAAAAAAAGTGCTACAGATAATGTGGACATTTTCATGCATAATCTGTAATATGAGAAATGTATTAATAGGGAAATTATTGTGCATTCAATTATTTTGGAATGGCTGGCAGAGATGTTTTGATTTGGCAGTTTGCTGATAGCGCTGTCGCAGCAGGGAGCTTCTTGAGTGATGAATAACTTAATCTGCTAATCTGCAAATGGGCAGCGATCAACAGGCCCCGTTGCCGAGCGCCCAATCAAATTAAAGTACCGGAGGATGACAGACGAGAGTGGGAGAGACGCGGAAATAAGGGATAGATAAACAAATAGAATCATAAAGCAGACGGTTTTAAAACGACATAATTCCGCTGCCTTCATTAGATCCAGAGAGCAAAATAAAACAATGAGAGATAAAGTGGCAGGGACATTACCTTTAATGTGTGTGTGTCGTGTGGCGCGTTTAATGAGCTGGCAGGGCTGCTTTAAATAGGCTTTTATGCGTGACTCGGGAAGGAATCAAACACTGGAGCTTTAATCAATCTCAGAAAAGCCTGTAAGCTGCAGAGAACACAGTCTAGCAGATACCTGTCAGAGGGATGGGGTACTAACAAGTGACGTGTGTGTGTGTGTGTGTGTGTGTGTGTGTGTGTGTGTGTGTGTGTGCGCGCATGTACCTGCATTCTTGCACACATTGTTCTCTTCACATTGATAGGGAAATGTGAATATTCGCAAATCATAGAGCTGCCCTGTGTTGGCTTGTGTTGGTAAATACAGCTATTATTTAGAAAATAAATCAGTAAATACCTAAATAAATAAAAGAAGTAAAATATTACTTCTCTGTGATTAAAGTTGCACTTAGAGTTAGATGTATGTGTAAGTGCTTTACTATTTAACCATTTAATAATAATAGCAACAAAGGTGTGTGTGTGTATGTGTTTGACTACTGTATTAATGCAGTGGTATACCATAATATTTTCTTTATTCGGCATGCCTACTTTCATTTCCTTTATGAGTCTATTGTTTGTGCTAAAAAAAAAAAAAAAAGCTATTTTTCCCCTTCATGCAGCTGCATTATGTTTGTATGTCTGCACTTTAATGCTTTAATGGAGTTGCACAGCTTATGTGGTTTCTCGGTTCCTTCTCTCTGTCTCTCTCTCTCTCTCTCTCTCTGTCTCTCTGTCTCTGTGTGTGTGTGTGTGTGTGTGTGTGTGTGTGTGTGTGTGTGTGTGTGTGTGTGTGTGTGTGTGTGTCTTCATTTCTTCGTTAGCTGCAGCAGAAGCTGTTTTGCCCTCCTGCTATGCAGCCAGTGTCTTTTCACAACAAAGAGCCATATCACACGGGGCAGTATGTGTAGTACAGCGGTGTGATGCCCAGCTATAGTGACCGCAGATCTGACAGGAACACTCAGATTAATTTTCCCAAGCTTTTGTGTCAGTTTTGAATAAGAGTAACCTCTAAAATGAATACTCCAGTGTGTTTTCAAGATTCTTTTCAAGAACTTTATTATGATATACACAAGCTCCTGGTACACTGAAATTGTTAGTTTGCTCATTCTCAAAGATGATAAATAGACAGGATAAGTGATAACATATAAAAAAATATGAAGACCAATGTTTAAAAATTGTACAACACTGTATAATGCCCAGCATTAGAGCAATATTTTAAAAATATCATAAAAATAGGAAATATAAAACGTATTAGACATCAATAACAGTGGTGGTAAAAGGAAACATATACAGTAAATGTACTTTGGTCATATTTACATGAGAAGATCCTGTTGGACCAGCACATTACTTGTGCAAGATTATTTGCCCAAGTAATTTGCAAATAACCTTTTAACCTACAGTATCTCTATCCACTGCATCTGTAGTGTGTGTGTAACATTACCATGGACAAGAGATGTGAGACATCCCTTCCCTGTAATGAGAAATGAAAGAAAACTTGTTTATTCAAACTCCCCTATAGTAGCAGTCTAAAGTCATTCAATAAATGTTTATGTAAAACATGTATTTTTTGTCAAATGTCTGTATAAAGTACTTTTTATGAAGTAATTAAGATCTAAATGGCACTACTTTTTTCAGAAGAAGTAATGTGTGGCTAAGTGTTACTAATGTAATCAGATTCACTGTGATGGAGTCTGGATACTGTGAAATCTCAGCTCCAGTGTTGTGTGTGTGTGTGTGTGTGTGTGTGTGTTTGTGTGTGTAAGGTTGTCTGGGAAACACCACTGGATGTCGCAGTGGCTGAATTCTAGTGAACAGCCACAAACAAGTTTTTTTTTTATTTTCAATCAAAATTGGAGTTTCTTTCTGCCTAAAATATACTTTAACATCTTAACATTAAGAAACGAAACATTTGTGTTGTATTTCATCAGAATGACATGAAAAGTCACTCACTGCAAAGATTTTGGGGTGCCAGTTTAACAAATATGTTGGTAAAATATTCAGTCTTCCTAAAGATTTCTAAAACCTTGCTAGCTAAGTGTGATATCCTCACACAATGAATGTTGTTGGATAGCAAAACAGTCAGTTTGTAATTAGATACAGCACGGATAATAGTACGGACTGAAGTGTGCTATTCTACCCCAGTGATTTGTCAACGATTACAATTTAGTTATGAATGAACAAAACATCATTCTTTTTACCTATGTATAGTATGTAGCATTAAATGTATAGTAACATTTAATGTTATGAAACTTCGGCAAGACAAGTTAGTCCCTGTTGTCATTTATGTTTTAGCAGTTATAAACAGTCGCTATCTCACCAAACTCTCTTTCATTACAAATGAAATGCAGCTTGTAATGTGACTGAGACACTGGAAATTGTGGAAAACTCTTTGGTCTCCTGAGGAGTCTCCTAAAAACTGTGCTGACCCCCGAGTCACCTCCCATATATATTAAATAAGTGTTTACTAACAGAATGGTTCACCACATCAACACTTCAACACTTATACATGTTTTCTTTGTTTAAACAGCATGTTGTTGTTTGATTATATATATATATATATATATATATATATATATATATATATATATATATATATATATATATATATATATATATATATATACATAAAACGTGTTTTTGTGCATAGTTCTTCCAGCATAGTTGTACCAGGGTCCCACTGGTTTCTGCCAGGTCTGAACTGATGGCACTGCTGGACATCTTCCGACTGCGAAGGGAAGTAAGCCTGATGTGTCTTTCATCTGCTGCAGTAAGTTTCCTTGGCCGACCACTGCGTCTACGGTCCTCAACGTTGCCCGTTTCTTTGTGCTTCTTCAAAAGAGCTTGGACAGCACATCTGGAAACCCATGTCTGCCTTGACATTTCTGCCTGGAAGAGACCTTGCTGATGCAGTATAACTACATTCTGTCTTGTTGCTGTGCTCAGTCTTGCCATGGTGTATGACTTTTGACAGTAAACTGTCTTCAGCAGCCTCACCTTCTTAGCTGAGTTTGGCTGTTCCTCACCCAGTTTTATTCCTCCTACACAGCTGTTTCTGTTTTAGTTAATGATCGTGTTTCACCCTACATATTGAATTGATGATCATTAGCACCTGTTTGGTATAATTGTTTAATCATACACCTGAGTATATGCCTACAAAATCCCTGACTTTGTGTAAGTGTACCTAGAAGAATTGATGCTGTTTTGAAGGCAAAGCGTGGTCACACCAAATATTGATTTGATGTAGATTTTGACATAGAAATGACTATATATATATATATATATATGTGTGTGTGTGTGTGTGTGTGTGTGTGTGTGTGTGTGTGTGTGTGTGTGTGTGTGTGTGTGTGTGTGATTAATTTCTTATATTCTTCTAATTTTCTTCAGGACTAGGGAACTAACATACTGCTACACATACTACTGTTTTTATTTAAAGCGGTGTCTTTTTTTTTTTATTGTGCCTCTGGCTTTGCCTTTGGATATACAGGATAAAACAGTAGATGCTTTACTCTCCTAGATAGATGAATGTTGTGTACAATATGTGGGTGGTAGAGGTGTGTGTGTGTGTGTGTGTGTGTGTGTGTGTGTGGTTATGTGTGTGGGGGTGTGTGGAAGTTGGAAGAAGAGAGTGTGTTTGTAGGAAATGGGCTGGCGCTGAAGGCTGATTGACAGGCTGCAGAATGCTGGGTCAGGTAGCATGTGGCGAGTGTGTCCATGTTTTGCGTGCCTAAACAGAAGCATGTATAAGCGTAGCCTCGGCCCTTTCTGACAGCCCAGACACCATACAGCTGCTGGCTTGATTGAGACATCTGCAGCAAGCAGATGGGCTTCGAGAAGAACAGGGTTTTGATGTCTATCACTGACATTAAAACAGCAATACACTGCATTTACACAATGTGAGGTGAAGACGGAGGCCAGTTACACGTTCGACTGCAGGACGCAGGCTCTGTCTACAACACTTGAGTGCTGTCTTCTTCACTGAACTTCCTCACAACTTTCGCTTTTGCTCAAATTGCTGAGGACGGAGCTCAGAAATGGGTTGCTCAGAGCTTAAAGGAATAGATGTTTAGTGTGCAATACACAATGGAGTGCATGGTATTTGTTTGCTGTACTGTCTTCTGAGATTGCAATTTGAAAGTGCAAAAGTTAAAGTCTCTTTCTCCTTCTCTCTCTGTCATTCCTGCCCCTCTCTCTCTCTCTCTCTCTCTCTCTCTCTCTCTCTCTCTCTCTCTCTCTCTCCCCTCATCTTTCTGTGTCTGCAGTTGGTCTCAGATCAGTGTGTTGGAGGTACAACTCTCTTCCAGTCAGCTCTGGATTTGTGGATCCCTCGAGAAAGCAACATATACTAAAATGTGCACTTTCACAAGTATTCATTCCTTCACTCTTATCATCTGCTTCATTTATTCTCCACACAGTTATGCAAACGCTTTTGCTGTCTGGCTGTGATTTCTACCGAATGGCAGCACTTAAACTTTAAAACATTTATGATTATCAAAAAAAAAAAAAAACCTGACCATTACACTGGTCAGTAGTGACATTTTACACTGTCTCTTCTCCCTGGTTTATCCCATTTTCAGTCCCCAGTCCAACTTTCCATCCATTTCTTTTTATGTGCAAACCCTGACCAACCACTGAGGAGCCACGTGATGTCCGAGACCTGAACGAGTCTCGGGTTGCCATAGCATTGGGGTTATTAAGAGATCCAGTGGCTGCCTGCCTCCCCTTTTATGATTCTCTGGCTGAATAAAAATTTAAAAGGCCATTAAACACCATTACCCCCTCCAGTGTAGGTGTCACTGCGAGCGATGCTGAGTGAAGTAGCTTATTTTTCTATTAGCAGAGCGAGGAGAGCTGGAGAGAGCATGGGGCCAGGGTAAACGAGTCTTTGCTCTAGACTGGCCACACGGTCACTCTTTAATTAGCCTGCCCTTCTCCTCTTTGTATAATGGAGCTCTGAGCTCTGAAAAGGGTAAGTCTTTCCAAACAAGCTCATAGCATACATTAGTTGCGTTGGCACAGGTAGTGCATGGATCTTCCTGTGAATAAGTGAATCGAGCATATTTCAGTCCAATTAAAGTAGATGTAGGACCACTGCACTCCGTACAAAGAATATAATCTCAGTTGAATGTGCTTCTCATATTGCGTCTTTGAATTTTTGTTTAGAAATGCTCTTAAATGTGCCATGCTACAGTTAGCTGAATCTCTTCCTCCTCCTCCTCCTTCCCCTCCTCATCTTCTCATCTCGTCATCCTCACACTTACAGCTCCAAACAGGACAAGTGGTGTGTGGAAAAGGGGAACAGAGGGGTTGGGCTGGAAAGACTCTCTCTCGGGCAGATGGTGAGAAGACAGGGGAGCAGTCACCCCACTGCTCAGCCAGCAGAGACACACACTCACAGTGGCACACACACACACACTTTCTGAACAGCTATCTGCTATAATCTTTCATTCAACAAAACTGCTCTGTGGCACGACCTTTATTCTACTTAATGTTTGCAGCATACGTGCACTCGTGGACCACTTGCCTTTTCTGAATCTGTCCTGTGTTTTTAAAACACTTCTGCTTGCCACTTTAGGCTCCAGCTTTTCTCCTCCCTATCTTTCTCCAACTCCTTTTAAGAGCCCTTTAAGGATGATTTCTCTCCAACTGAAGATCAGGTTTTTATGTTGATCTCGACCGCTTTAGTGTTGTCAGGAACACAGAAGCGAGTTATACATCTCACCAAGACAGAAGTCCTTTAAAGCTCACAAAAGCAGAGAAAAAAGGCTGTATATACAGTAGCACTTCGCGCTTGTTTTTTTTTTTTTTTTTTCCCCAAGTGGCATTATCAGGTGGCTTGTCTTTGTTTTTAGTTTTTTGTTTTTTCCCTGTTGTTAAGCTCATAAGTTTGACTGCGTTCCATGTAACCCCGTGCGATGTGTGACACTCACCAGCCGCTCCCATATGGCGAGGAAAGAAAGAGGCTTTGTCACATACCAGGTTGTGGTGTTTTTTTTTTCTTTTTTTTTTTCTTTTTTCTTACAGCATTGCAAACAAGCACAAACGCAGTGAGAGGTTGGCTAATTACAACAGGCCTTCCTTTAATTATTCTCCCAAAGCAGAAAGAAGGAGGGAGCACTGCGCTCTCCCCCTGGCCCACACTCTCATCTGCAGTGGACAACAGACAACTTTGGGCTGGGACATGTATTCGGTTTAACACGTGTCATGCTTTCATCCAGAGGTTGTCAAGCATGTCTCTTATGAAAATTCATTAGGATGTTGCTTGTAAATTGGCCGTAGACTTGCGGTCTCTTAATTAGGGACTGCTGCGAAACTTTTTGTAACATCGACTTTGATTTTTGCATGCAGTTTGGAGTCTGTTTTCCATTTCCCTCCTAGTTTAAGAGTCTTGAGAATGTCTTAATAGTATATTTAGTATGGGTTGTGAAATTTGGTGCATCTGTGTAAAAATTGTGTACACTTTCAGGGTAAACTACAGATGGCACACTAAGGCACTGGCTGTTAATAATGAAGGATGCTTGGCATTATTTGTGTCTGCATGTAAAGTGTTTTGTCAAAAGTAGGCGAGTTTTGCTAGCCTGGTAGATTTATGTATCCCACAGGGATTGCTGGCCCACTAAGATGCTGCCGTTGCTCTACATAATTATAATGAGAAGGTCCTTGTAAACTCATTAATATTTGTGTGAGTAAAAAATGTTTCGTCACAAAAATTCTGTGACTGATGCACATTTATTTACAGGAAAAGCTCAACTGTGCTTTAGAAATGTTCACAGGGTAAGTCATTTATTATTAATGATGTCTTTTAAGCCATGACCTGGGACACACATGCATCTGTCCACACTGTGATATTTGAGTAAATTAGAGGATGTGGATGGTGTGTTTATCACAGAGACACTCATGCTATATTCATCTGATAATGATAACACTTCTCTATGCATTAGGGAAATATGACTTGTTGGGAGTGTGTGTGTGTGTGTGTGTTTGTGTGTGTGTGTGTGTGTGTGTGTGTGTGTGTGTGTGTGTGTGTGTGTGTGTGTGTGTGTGTGTGGGATGAATCCGGCTGATGACATTAAAATCAGGCTGCATTAACATTTGTTGTGAGAGGTTTTCTGGGGATTAAGCTGGCCTGAACTACGTTGGCCATTCATTAACCTTGGCTCCAGAACGCTAGATTTAATACAATACAGAGGCTTAATCTGGCTGGCTAACACAGCTGAGGCGATGTAGTACAGTGTGATATTGCTTTGAGTTCACTCTCACCGTTTCACTAATTAAGCCTGGAGTGCAACATCAGGTCTTCCTATGCACTGTAATCATTTTAAATTTCTTTTTGATTGATTTGTGTTGGCTTTAACTATGCTTTGTGAAAGATCAATAAATAAAGATCAATACTTTAATGTTTTCTTCAGACCCTATATTAAAAAATAGATTGCCTATAAAGAGGGCTAAATTACTGATAGTAGCGCCTGCACTGAATGCATGTCAGCTGGAATTTAATTGGACAACACTGAACCATTTGGGATTAGTTGAAGGAGTGCTGGCACAGAGCAGAGAGACAGAGAGAGGAATAGAGAGAATAAAGAGAAATCCTATCATAGTGGAATTAAAGTTATACCAATGACCACTGAGCATGACACCATGTCCACCACCCAGTAACTAATATATTCCATATATTCGATATAATTTACATTGTTAATATTGGTACATTGTTATACTATACTTTACTATACTATATTATACTATACAATATTATTCTATACTACACCATACTATACTATACTGTATTATTCTATTCTATTCTATACCAGACTATACTATACTATATTATGCTATAACATACCATAGTATACCATACTGTACTATTCTATGCTATACCATACCATACCATACTATACTATACTGTACCATACCATACTATACTATTCTATTCTATACCAGACTATACTATACTATATTATGCTATAACATACCATAGTATACCATACTGCACTATTCTATGCTATACCATACCATACCATACTATACTATACTATACTGTACCATACTATACTATTCTATTCTATACCAGACTATACTGTACTATACCATACCATAGTATACCTCACCATACTATTCTATTCTAGTCCATTCTATTCTATACCATACTACACTACACTATACTATACTATGCTAAACTGTACTATGCTAAACTGTTCTATACTATACCATATTATACTATGCTAAACTGTACTATGCTAAACTGTTCTATACTATACTATTCTATACTATACTATACTACACTGCACTACACTGCACTACACTACACTATACTATATCATACTATACTATACCATACCATACTATACTGCACTACACTATACTATACTGTACTGTACTATTCTATACTATACTATACTATTCCATATTGATATGATGAGTAATATCATTGCATCCTGTAAATTATAGATTTTATTTCTCTGAGCTGCAGTTTACCATTCGTAAAATGTCAAAACAGTAAAGCCTTCAAAGCTTCAGAACAAAGACTCTTGATTTTCCTGGTAGGACGAACATTTCTGGTCCCCTCTCTGTGTGAGTGAACCTCTGGAAAGGTTTCTGTGAAGCCTCAGTGGGCCGAGACTCAAGCTTGGCTACGTAGAGAAGTTGCAGTACAGCATGTAGCCCATATCTACAGAGCACTGACCCGTCTCTTCTTGTCTCTCTTCTCCTCTTCTTCATCCTGAGCATGCAGGATTGGGTTGTATCATGTGCTTCTGGTGGCCTTCAGAGAAGGTACTCACATCACAACTGCTTGTGAACAATTCATTTAAAGTGATACATCAGGGAGGAAATGGAGGCCTATTAAGGCTTGACTGATGTTGCAAAACTCATTGCTGTTTGCACTGGATGTTTAATAATTGTTGAAAACATTTCACAAGAAAGAGTTATGTCATTTATTATTTATCATGCATTTGCTAGCTAACAATCAGGATGCTACCCAGGACAGAGCATTGATACAATACCCTGGTTTTAGACAAGACGTAGAATAGAGTGGAATGGACACACAGGTAGAACCGATTTGGCAAGCTGACATGTTAAAATGTTGTAGGAACCATGTTCTAGGTCTAGGTCTAGGACCACATATGCTATCAGGCATACAGCACTACAGATTTTGAGTATTTTGTACTCAAATTATGTGTCAAAATCCATTTTTATCTTTTTTTGCTTACCCGTGATTAGTGGTATAGATGATCTGCGCCTCTTTTCTTTTCTCTCCTCTTCTTTCCTCTCTCCTGCAGCTGGCATGAGAGAGGAAAGGGACAGCTGTGGGCTAAGTCCAGCCTGAGCCTGCAGGGAGCAGTGGGGGGGGGTTAACACAACAGAGGCTCAAGTCCCTGGGCTTCCTTTAATAGCCCCAGTTTGACCCTGGCTCACCACACACGCAGCGTCTATTGCCGGTCTATGATTAATGACCTGGTTTTGCTGCACACACATTCAGATACACACACAGCACATACACACACGTACACGCACTGCTATATTACTATGGAGCTTATGCTACCTATGCTGCACTGGGGCTTCAGTGTGTGTATGTGTGTCTGTGTGGATGTATGTGCCTGTATCATTTCCCAGCCTCACCTTTCTTGATTCATTAGGCAAAGTGTGTGTGTGTGTGTGTGTGTGTGTGTGTGTGTGTGTGTGTGTGTGTGTGTGTGTGTGTGTGTGTGTGGACAGTTTGAGAAAAAGGTTGAGATAGCCATCTGAAGTGGATTGATTTCCTCCATAGAGTGTGCTTATCAGTTCCACGGTCAATAAACAAATGAGCTCTGGAAATGTGCATGCATTTGTATATGCACATTTGTGTGTTTGTGTATGCGTTTGTGTGTGTGTGTGTGTGTTGCACACAGCAGTGTATGATCCTCAAGTCTCTAGAATGTAGTAGCAGGTTAAATCTAGTGGCCAAAGATGGGCACATTTTATATCACAGTTAAAATAAAACTGTTACAATGCCACCGTCTGTTTATGCTACGTGCTAAGGATTTATTGTACACTTATAAGTTATCTATGCATGTCTTTTTATCTTTATTTATTTTAATCTCATATCTTTTAATGACTGGCCTACCCATTCATATATAGTACAAAAATAATCTGTTTTGATGTCGACACTATGTGCTATTATAGATTTCATCTGTAACAAGGTGTGCTGTTTCTTGTGTCCATTTCCTGTTCTGATGAGGTCACCAGAGTGGTGGAAACCAGTTTTTCACACTTGAGAGCAGTTATACATTTTCATTATTATTATTATTATTATTATTATTATTATTATTATTATTATTATTATTATTATTATTTTCCATTTTCTATGTCTGTCATGTTGGAACTATGTGCAGGCTGCCATGCTGACATGTCCATGGCTTACATCAGTGCAGAGCCAACTGGCCAACCGTTCAGTATCAGCTTTCCTCTAGTGGATTGTCCTGCAATCCAAATTTCCAGAAGCATCTGGAAGTCTGTGCTGTCCTTTTTCACTCCTGCCCTTTGTCCAAGAAATCCTTCTCCTGGTTTCAAGGCCAAACCATGAGAAAGCAACATTACACATCATTAGATCTACTTTAATTGTCGCTAGAGGTTAGGAAACCTTCACATTATCTTGATACATGAGCTACATGAAAGTTTCCTCAATGTATCTGTCCACAGTGGGCATGATTTCCTAGCTGGTGAGTGCTGCTCAAAGAAAAGCAAGTGTGTGGAGCGCATTCTGTCCATTCTTGGTCACTTTGGGAGGTTAAGCTGGCGTAAATGTTGGGAGGTGCAACAGGTCAGCTTTAGTGCATTTTGTTGTAATTGGGTCCCAGTTGCCTTGTCAGAAATCAATTCACGTTAGGAGCTGGCTAGCATGGGGAGGTCAAGGCTTCTGCAGCCTAAATATTTTATTTGTACTACACGTCTTGAGCTTTTAAAGTTGGTGCTGTCCTGTTTTTTTCCCCATTTCCCTGACACATGGATGCTATTGGCCGAGCCTTTTTACCCAGGTCAGGGCTGGGTTAAAATCAATTTTAATCAATTATTAAGTGTTGTGTGTTTCTAGCGAGGTTGGGAAAAGGGGCAGCTTGGAGTAGACTCGGTATGACTAAGAGGTCCAACTTTTTTTATTAGTATTTATCTTGATCAAGATTGCTAAACCTGAGAAAAAACATTGTTCTTTTTTATACGGAAAAAACAAATAATATCTTTATCTCTTATTGACCTTTTTTGCTGAGAAGGTACTTTGTGTACACTGCAAACTTTTTGTTGCTTAAACTTTATGTACAAAAATAGGACTGTGTTGGAATATACTGTAATGTAAGCTTTCCTTTATAGGATGACTTTTGACTGCTTATACACTGGCTCAGATCAAATTTTCTTGAATGCTGTGAGCTTTCACCTTGTTTATTTAGACTCTTTGCCTTACTGTTTAGTCTGGCATTTTGTTCGAGTCAACATAAACCTCAAAAGCATAATTTTATTGGCTTCATTGTTGATTTTCATGCCCTGTATTTGTGCATTTAGTTGGCATCATCAACTGAGCTGTTTTTATCTCATTAGAAGACACTTATTGGTCAGATTAAGAAATGGCCAGAGAAATGGCTTCTAAATGGGTTAATGCCAGACTAAATTTGTGGAGCAAAACAAAGTCAAACCTTAAGAAATTAAGATTTGAAACAGCAGACTAGTGGGCATTAAATTTCTGTCTGATTCACCCTGAAGATTCAAAAACAGAACCAAATTGCTTGTGACACTTCTTAAAACCCTAAGGATAAACTGTTGTCTAGCTTTACTAAACCAACTCTGAGTACATTTAAATGATTTAATTAAAAATACAAACTCAGCACACCATGTAGAGAGTGAAAGACCCAGAGTGACTGGATCCTGCTCTCTGTTTTGAGGCAGGGTGTGTGTGCACCCAGTGGCCCTTCCTCTCATTAGCACAAACATGAAGAGGCCCACTGTAGTGGTGAAACAATTCAGCAATATCGTCTTCACCTCTCTTCACTTTGTACTCTTGTCTAAGCTCTCCACATGCATGCAATTACACAGAATGAACAAACAGAGTTGGTCTGTGTGGCTATTCGTGCTATTCAGGGCTAGATGAAATCCAAACTTTCCAATCCCACAGCTCTTTAGAGTTTATCAGGGTGCCATATAAGTTCAATCGTTCAAGGTGGTTTGTTTTCATCCCTCTAAAAATACAAATTTGATTTCCTCCAGGCACAAACCAGGCAGCTATGGCACTTAGATGGGGCGTGATTTGTTTTTGACTGTAGCTAAATAAGAGCTGTTCCTGATAGAGCACAACCATCACTGCTGGAGCCAGCAGAGCCAGGATTCTGGCTCTATGGCATTTTTTTTTTCCTTCTGAAGAAGAAGGGCTAGAGAGACCAATTGACAAGCTGGCCTTAAGTGGGATGAGAGGCGAATACGCTTCAGCCAGCCCGGTCGATCAGGTGCCGGCTGATTGAGAGGTGGTACATCAGAGGCACATGACGTTCCACTCCAATGAGCAATCTTCTCTATCAGAGGGTATTTTTTCTCAATCAATCGATAGTGCTTCTATCAGGAGAGGGCAGGTCCCTGTTGCCCTGGTCCACTGTATCTGCTTCGACCACCTGCAGGACAGTCTAATGTCTTCAAAGTCCTTCAGCACTAAAAGCATTTAGCAGTGACACACACAGGTTGAGTGTCTACCAGTTCATCTACTTAAATTATACCTATCACATATCTAAAAGTATTATCCAGTCTTGTCTTCATCAGTACTTCACTCAGGAATGAGGGGTGGTGTTATTATCAATTAGACCTTGAAATGATGGCTGGATTAATCTGAATTCTAGATACTCCTTTAACCACTTTTAACCTAACTGTGGGTCCTTCACTCCTATGAACAGGCTGGTGTGGAGGTGTGGGAGTAATTGGTCGTGCAGTGCATCTTACAGGAGCATCTAATGAAGTGGTGTGGCTCACCAGCGATGTGCAGCTCTGTAGAAGGATGGCTGTATGGGGATTACCATCCCAGTCCTCCAGCATGCGGAGAACAGTGAATTAATCTCCTATCTCACCAATTCAATGAGTCCCCAGAGCTTGCTTAATTAACCTAATAAAAAATACTAATAGAACAATTTCCAAAGGTAAATTTAATTTACTTGTCGGCCTTGAACATCAACAGGGATAAGGACGACCGGGTACTTAGCTGTCTCTGTTAGCGTCCGTGCCGGCTCCTAATAAATATGAGCTCATTCACGTCTTCAGATGATTACGCCTCCTGTCACTGGCCACAGTTAAATTGTGATGAAAATAGGGGCTGATAGCAGAATTAACATGACCAAATATTAATACAATATTTGTCTAGAAGGACCATGAGGTTTTCAGTCTGTCTCATTCTCTGGCTTTCGCTCTCTCTTGATATGATGATTGCTTTGGAGAGCAGAAATAACTAATGCTATAATAAATCACATTTGATTAAGAAGATTGCTACCCTTTTTTACACTAATATGGGCTTAAACAAACGCAGCTCATATGGAATAATCATAAAAACTTACTGAGGGGAACTTTTCCCTATCGTTTACAGCAATGTTCTACAAGAGCCATTAAGCCAATCTCATTACTGCCCTCCCAATGACTGTGTAATGACCTGCAATCATTTGTAAGTGAATAACTATTAAAAGCCCAGACAGCACTGAAGATGGTTTTCAAGTCAAATTAAAACACACGGGAGGTAGTCTCTTCCCTGCTTATTATGGATCTATAGATATATAACAAGCTCCCTGACCAGGATCACAGAGGAGGACAGGGAAATTGGAAGTGAACAAGAAAAAGGGAAAGAAGTGTCGTGCTTGTAGAATTACAGTTGGGAGCTCATTTTGAGCCACTTCAAGTATGACCTTATGGTTTTTGTCATTACGCTGGCCTCCAGTGAGTGTTTTCTCGGTTTTTCTAAGTATGTGTGCATGCGTGTGTGAGTGTCAGTGTCAGTTTGTCTAGCCGGATGTGTGGGGAATCAGCCGTGTTCCTCTGTGTGTAGAACTTTACCATACCATTGTTCTGTTGCTGTCATCCATGAAGGGCCAATCAGTGGCCTTTATTTCTCCAGGATGCCTTGTGAATGGATAATTGCTCCTAGGAAATTTTGAACTGCAGATAACTTTTTATCGTTTCTCCCTAAAATAATAGCAACCCTCATGAAATCCATTCCAAAAGGCTTTGCAAATAAAGAGTGGAAAATGCTGCTGTTCTTTTCTGAAAGATGTTACTGTACTTCAGATATCCTTCACAATTTGTTTTACTGAAGACAATTTTCCACATAGATTTAGACGTTTCATGGCGCAAAAGCAACATTATATACTTATACTCACAGAACACTTTATTAGGAACACCTGTACACCTACTCATTCATGCAATTACCTAGCCAATTGTGTGGCAGCAGTGCAGTGCATAATATCATGCAGATACGGGCCAGCAGCTTTGGGTAATGATCACATCAACCATCAGAATGGGGAAAAATGTGATCTCAGTGACCGTGGCATGATTGTTGGTACCAGAGGAGCTGGTTTGAGTATTTCTATAACTGCTGATCTCCTGGGATTTTCACGCACAATAGTCTCTAGAGTTTACTCAGAATGGTACAGTAAGGAAAAACATCCAGCAAGTGGTAGTTCTGAGTACGGAAACGCCTTGTTGATGAGAGAGGTCAACACAGAATGGCCAGACTAGGTCAAGCTGACAAAAAGGCTACAGTAACTCAGATAATAACTCTGTACAATTGTGGTGAGCAGAAAAGCATCTCAGAATGCACAACACATTGAACCTCGAGGGCACAGGCTCTCCAAAATTGGATAGGTGAAGACTGGAAAAACATAGCCTGGTCTGATGAATCTTGATTTCTGCTGAGGCACACAGATGGTAGCGTCAGAATTTGGCACCAACAGCATGAATCAATGGATCCAACCTGCCTTGTGTCAACAGTCCAGGCTGGTGGTGGTTGTGTAATGGTGTGGGGAATGTTTTCTTGGCACACATTTGGCCTGTTAATACCAATCAATCAATCATCTCTTGAATGCCACAGCCTATTTGAGAATTGTTGCTGACCACGTGCATCCCTTCATGGCCACAATTTACCATCTTCTTTCATAGCTACTTCCAGCATGATAATACACCATGTCACAAAGCAAATGTCATCTCAAACTGTTTTCGTGAACATGACAATGAGTTCAGTGATATTCAGAGAGCCTTCCCAGTCACCGGATCTGAACCCCATAGAACACCTTTGGGATGTGGTAGAACGGGAGATTCACAGTGTGATGCACCTGAAAAATCTGCAGGAATTGCATGATGCAATCAAGTCGACATGGACCAGAATCTTGAAGGAATGTTTCCAACATCTTGTGGAATCCATGCCACAAAGAATTGAGGGTGTTTTGAGAGCAAATGAAGGCCATACCCAGTATAGTGTAGTGTTCTTAATGAAGTGTTTGGTGAGTGTATAATCCTCAATTTCAAAGGATTAACTATAAAATGAGCATAAACAAAGCATCATTTTCTAATCCACACATACTCATACTGTACACCCCCAAATCCATGGAAGATATCTTAGCAAAACAGTATATAACATTTTCAGAAAGAAGTTGTGTAGAATCTTATGAAGTGAAGAGTATTGATGAACATATTATTCAGTATTTTTCCTGAGTGGCCATTAAAAGCTGGACAGAATTTAAAGCACTTGTGATAATTAGCCTCGACATTATCTAATCAGTATTTTTTTTTTCTTTAAACAGGTAGGTTAACTATGCAAGAGAAGGCCAATTTACCAATGATCTCTGCAAGACATGTATGACTGTTGAGTGCTTTCTCTTTTAGCATACAGTATGTGAAATATTTGGAGTGTATACAGTGAGGGAAAAAAGTATTTGATCCCCTGCTGATTTTGTATGTTTGCCCACTGACAAAGAAATGATCAGTCTATAATTTTAATGGTAGGTGTATTTTAACAGTGAGAGACAGTATAACAACAAAAAAATCCAGAAAAACGCATTTCAAAAAAGTTATAAATTGATTTGCATTTTAATGAGTGAAATAAGTATTGATCCCCTATCAATCAACAAGATTTCTGGCTCCCAAGTGTCTTTTACACAGGTAATGAGCTGAGATTAGGAGCACTCTCTTAAAGGGAGTGCTCCTAATCTCAGCTTGTTACCTGTGTAAAAGACACCTGTCCACAGAAGCAATCAATCAATCAGATTCCAAACTCTCCACCATGGCCAGGACCAAAGAGCTGTCCAAGGATGTCAGGGACAAGATTGTAGACCTACACAAGGCTGGAATGGGCTACAAGACCATCGCCAAGCAGCTTGGTGAGAAGGTGACAACAGTTGGTGCGATTATTCGCAAATGGAAGAAACACAAAATAACTGTCAGTCTCCCTCGATCTGGGGCTCCATGCAAAATCTCACCTCGTGGAGTTTCAATGATCATGAGAATGGTGAGGAATCAGCCCAGAACTACACGGGAGGATCTTGTTAATGATCTCAAGGCAGCTGGGACCATAGTCACCAAGAAAACAATTGATAACACACTACACCATGAAGAACTGAAATCCTGCAACGCCCGCAAGGTCCCCCTGCTCAAGAAAGCACATGTACAGACCCTTCTGAAGTTTGCCTGAATGATTCAGAGGAGAACTGGGTGAAAGTGTTGTGGTCAGATGAGACCAAACTCAAGCTCTTTGGCATCAACTCAACTCGCCATGTTTGGAGGAGGAGGAATGCTGCCTATGACCCCAAGAACACCATCCCCACCGTCAAACATGGAGGTGGGAACATTATGCTTTGGGGGTGTTTTTCTGCTAAGGGGACAGGACAACTGCACCGCATCAAAGGGACGATGGACAGGGCCATGCACCTTCAAATCTTGGGTGAGAACCTCCTTCCCTCAGCCAGGGCATTGAAAATGGGTTGTGGATGGATATTCCAGCATGACAATGACCCAAAACACACAGCCAAGGCAACAAAGGAGTGGCTCAAGAAGAAGCACATTAAGGTCCTGGAGTGGCCTAGCCAGTCTCCAGACCTTAATCCCATAGAAAATCTGTGGAGGGAGCTGAAGGTTCGAGTTGCCAAACATCAGCCTCGAGACCATAATGACTTGGAGAGGATCTGCAAAGAGGAGTGGGACAAAATCCCTCCTGAGATGTGTGCAAACCTGGTGGCCAACTACAAGAAACGTCTGACCTCTGTGATTGCCAACAAGGGTTTTGCCACCAAGTACTAAGTTGAAGGGGTCAAATACTTATTTCACTCATTAAAATGCAAATCAATTTATAACTTTTTTGAAATGCGTTTTTCTGGATTTTTTTTGTAGTTATTCTGTCTCTCACTGTTAAAATACACCTACCATTAAAATTATAGACTGATCATTTCTTTGTCAGTGGGCAAACGTACAAAATCAGCATGGGATCAAATACTTTTTTCCCCCACCGTACTGGAAAGAGCCTAGCAATACATTTCTGTGCATTCATTCAGCAAATTATGTTTTATCCAGAGCGACTTACAGTTGAAGTAGGATACCATGCAAGTGAATATCTGAATATCTGCTGAGCAGTTAAGAGCCTTGCTCACAAGCCCAGGTAGTTTGCTGTTCTGAGATTTGACCGTCTGGCCTAGACGAGTGTTTGGAGGATGGGGCGTGGTCGAATGGATGGCTAGTGGAAGGATCTACCCTTGTGCTGGATTGCTCTAATGTGTTTTGATTTCAGTGAGGGGCAGCAAGGATCAAATGGGGAGATATGCTGAGAGAGAGAAAGGGAGAGAGAGAAAGCTGATCAGCACAGCCAGCACCTTTCTTGCAACTAAAGCGTTCACCTCTCCCTACTTTATCCTTGCTGCCACTCACTGAAACACAGAACACATATTAGAGCAATCCCACAAAGGTGTAGATCATTGTCACTTACTTTTACTGGCTCCGCCCTCCATTCACAAACCGGTGCTCGACCACGCCCCCGCCTTCACACAGTAGTTCTCAAATTTTTTGATCAAACACCACAAATTGACTTTAAGAATTTTTTTACAATCCCCAGGCGTTGACCACCACCAGATTATACCACACCAGATATATTCTAGGACTTGTAAGTCCATATTCAGTAAATGTTTTGCTATATTTTTGTGTTCAATTTCTTGGTTTCTGTTGTTCCACTTAGAATCACACACCATTTCATTGCTGAACTTCTTCACTAGTGCAACTTGTAAGAAAAAAAGAAAAAAGACTAAAAAAGCACATACACACTTGACACAAAAAAGCACATACACAAATGTTGCTCGCATTAACATTTCCAAATAGTAGCAGATTTGTATTCATGTGGCTAGATAGTTAGAGTCTGTGATATTCATAATAATCATTTGTAAAATAAATTAATAAAACAAAAGCGGAGTCTTTGACTTTGTCTCACGACCCCACACAGTAATAGCAATTAATTAACAATTAATCTTGTAGAATTGTTCAAGTGTTATTTGAATTCTATTTCAATTTCATGAACTATTTTCATTTAATACCATTTGGCCACAGATCGATGACTTTTATATTTCCTCTTTCGGCTTAGTCTAACTTACTGTATAGTACATTTGGTGGAGCAAGAATTGTTCTTTTTTTTGTTACCATTTGGGGGAGAAAGTTTTCCTGACAAGCATCATGTGTGTGCCATTCATTTTCTGAACAACAAGACAAGGAAGATATTCTCTCTGCAAATATAGTCCTGGTTATGGAAGTACTGCTTTTTATGAATAATATTATAGTTCTCATTGGATTGTCCAGTCATACTAATATATAAATCCATTTCAGAGTTAAGCATATTCATATTTTGTATTATTGTTTAAGCATTTCTTGTATTTACTCAAGATGGTCATATTTCAGTAGTATGATCATTAGGTTCTACACCCACACTCCAGGTTCTTGTCTGAAATTCCTGACAAAGGGAGTTATGCTAAATAAAACACTTTTCTTCTGTTTCATTTTCCAGACTGACAATGATTTGTCTTTGAGTATTTGACAGAACAATGCCTATAATGTGACATACAATGAAATTGAACAATTGAGAAAAATGAGGAATTAAAGCAAGACAAAAGACAAGAACCAAGGAGTGTGGAAGGAAAAACTGAGAGAGATAAATTCTCAGGACTCAGAACAGAGTGGTTATAAACAATAACACTACTTTTCACCCAAGCATTTATAACCGCTAACAACCTGCCATAAGGTCCTAAAAATTTTGGTAAAAGTTTTTGTAGATAATATGGCCACTTATCGGCCAATTTAATTGGAACACCTGCAAATTATTCATGCAATTATTAAATCAGCCAATCATGTGACAGCAGAGCAATGCATAAATACATGCAGGTCAAGACCAGATGAAATTTTTTCTAATATTCATCTGTCCAGTTTTGGTGAGCCTGTACTCACTGCAGCCTCAGATTCCTGTTCTTGGCTGACAGGAGTGTTGTGCATTCTGAGATGCTTTTCTGCTCACCATGGTTGTAAAGAGTGGTTATTTGAGTTACCACGGCCTTCTTATCAGCTCAATCCTGTCTGACCATTCTTCTCTGACCTCTCTTGTCAACAAGGCATTTTGCACCATTCTGTTTGAACTGTTAGATACTGTTGTTCGTGAAAATCCCAGGAGATCAGCAGTTTCTGAAATACTCAACCCAGCCAGGCCAAAAACAATGCCACAGTCAAAGTTACTGAGATCACATTTTCCCCATTCTGATGTTTAATGTAAACATTAACTGATGCTCTTGACCTGTATCTACATATCATACATTGCACATTTGCTGGTATACAGGTGTTACTATCAGAGTGGCCAGTGAGTGTATTTTGACATACAGTGCTGTGCAAAAGTTTTAGGCACCCTATTTTTTAGTACAAACTTTGTTACAGATTTTTTATTTTATGACTTCTACATTATCAAGTCAACAAAAAAAAAAAAAAACAAAAAAAAGTAGATTCCCAAACATTAGTTTTCTAGCACAAAATTAAATGTTACAGAAAAATGTTTGTATGTCATTAAAGAAAGCAGCATATTATGCAAGAAACCACTTTTCAGACAAAAAACACAACGAAGGCTGCTGGGTTTTGCTGCAAAAATAAGAAGCAAGTGTGAAACTCCAGAAGAACTTTGGCTGGTTCTGCAAGATTTACCAGCTACAGTCATTTAAAACTTACCAGCTAATTTCCTTATAAAACTGCACAAATTGTACCAGAGACTACTATTTTTATTTTTATTTTTTTGTCACACCAAATATTGACTCATTTACTACTGTATACAGCTCTTTACAATATTTTTTTTAATGTAGAAACATTTAATTTCATTATTTTGAAGGCATCTTTTGAATGCTCTACAGCATTTCTTTGCATGTGCCTTAGACTTTGGCACAGTACTGTAAATTTGGCACTCTATAAATAGAGAATATGCATGTAGAACCTAGTTTACTAATTAACTAAACTAACCTTTACATATTCATTGACCAGAATAAAAATGTGCAGCACAGGCTACATATGTTCTTTCTTTCATACTCTGCAAATATCAGATTTTTAGAGCTGAATATATTTTATTAACTGCTGTTTCTTCTGTATTTCACACAGCACTCTTTTACATTTTTTCAGCCTTTACAGATTAATTTCTGATTGTGATTGTGTTACTGATTGTGTGTTTCAGGCTTTTATTTGGATCAAATAAGTATCTTATAAATATATACACAAATGGTGCTATGGCTTCATACCGTTTATTTTTCCCCCTGAGAATCTTTGTATGAGAGATTATTCAAGAGAGAGTAAGCACCTCTTATTTAATGCAGTTGTCACACTATTCATGCTTATGAACAGACACAAAGCGCAGGTATAATCCTTGAGAGACAGAGACACACAACAGCAACAATTATACTACTACTACTACTACTACTACTACTAATAATAATAATACATGTTTCCCCTGCATGAATATTAATATGGAGGTATTGCTAGACTGTTTGAAGTCATTGTTCTCTGTATGAGGTGTGTACCGTACCTACAGTATGTGTTCCCCATAGATGAAAGTGAGAGGTTTGCTTTTTTCCCCCTTCTCTGTCACATATACATAGCAATGACCCAGCACTCACAATGCAGGCACCATGCTGTGAATTCCATCTAACCAGAAACACAAGCGAAAATTGTTATGCAAATGAATATGCGGCAGTCATTGGAGAAAGGTTGTGATGTTTGTTAGGGTGTGTGTGTGTGACTCAGAGAGTGAATGAGAGAGAAAACCCATAGCAAGACCTCATTCCTTTTTCGGTAGTCTTTTTTTCCCAGTTTTGTTGTTTCATGTGGATCCTAATATGAATTCTAGGAAGCCATTGATTTAGCTTTTAAGTATCAGATAAAGACATCCCCATTTTTATGATCATAATGTCTGTTGATCCTGATATTAGAGAGTATGCATACTGTATAAATATTCACTATTTAGTTGTGTAGCTGGATACGTATCAAATATGTTATGTCACTAACTCTGCTTATCTGTAGCAGCTTTCTCAGAGGAAAAAAAAAATGTGCCAAATTTTTTTTTGATAGATACCCATAGTCAAGTGTTTATAGGCAGGCGGATGTGGTCTTGTTGTTGTTACTGCCTAATAAAAAGCCCACATGCTGTGTGATTAAATAACAGGGATGGCAGTAAAGATAGAAGGCATAATGATGGTTACATGCAGGTCAGTTACAATTTAATTGTCATTGCACATCATTGCTAGCATATCAATTCGATGCTGCTTAGCCGAGCAGAAAACAATGCTTTAGCACAGAGGGAGAGGCCTACAGGCTCTATCTTTTCTTTTTACTCTTAGAAAAAATTTACATTTTTCTCCATCTTCTCTTCTCTTCTCTTCTCTTCTCTTCTCTTCTCTTCTCTTCTCTTCTCTTCTCTTCTCTTCTCTTCTGCAGCATCACTGTTTAATTAAGCTCTCCCCTGCTGAAAAAAATAATAGAAACCCTCATAGAATTTGTAATGGTTTTAATGGTTATAATGGGAATTGTATTGGTTTTAATGGAAATGGTCCCTGTGGGTCTCTACTGGTAATTTGTTGCCTTCGATTGGTAGCATGTTATGTCTAGTAGATATCATTAAGGACCAATCATGGTAATGGTTTTAATGGTTAACTGATGGTTTGTAATGGTATTTATAGTAGACACCATTAGAATTTCTGTGATGGTTTCTATTGTTTTCTTTTCTTTTTTTTTCAGCAGGGTCTACTAGCACATAGTAATAATGAAATCAGTTAAACAATTAATGTATCCCAGATGGATTTGAAACATATTTTAGATATTTTAAATGGTCATTAATAACTGGACTCACAACTTACATGCAGATGTGTGTTTTTCTTTTTCTTTTTACAGCATAATTTTTATATATATATATATATATATATATATATATATATATATATATATATATATATATATATATATATATATATGGCTATTATGCTGCTACAAGACACTTTACTACTCATCTTGCTGCTAATTTTTCTCGATATTTTTCTTTCCACGTACTAATTGCACAGGTTAAGTTGACTGTTTACAGATAATTGTTTGTACTGGTTTCTTCCATACGATACCGTTCTGTTGTCCTGTCTAGTCCTTCACTGTCCAAAGTTTTTATTGTCCTGTGTGTGTTTTATCTTGTGTATTTGTTGCATATTTTGCTCCAGTCTCGAACTGTTGTGTATTGCACTTTATGTAGTCCTGTCTACTGAGCCACCGTATTGTGTGTCTGATCATGGTCATGATCATGACATACATTCCAGTGTATACAAGTGACTTTTTTTTTTTTTAAGTGGACATAAATTACATCATGTTACATCAGGATTATCTGTACTGTGATTTTCCACTGTTAAGAAAAATACACTGACCCTGTCACACTCCAAACACTCTCTGCACGGAACTTTACTTTAAGTCAAAAAGTCTTTGTAAAATATCATGATGCATTTTTAAAAGGATGCACATCAGAACCCTAAACGCCTCAGCTTGTTAGTGCTGGAACTCTTGTTAGTGTTGGAAGCCTTTGTCCAGTCCTTCAGAAGCCTGCTCTAGGGTTATTGTTTGTGTTTTAGCTCTCCATGCACATGATGCTCCACATATGGTCACTTATCAAAGAGCTGCACTTCAGAGAAACTGTTTGTGTGGCAGTCAGCTCAGCTATGGCCCGCGATAGCTCGAGAAAATCGTTTCATATGCTCATTTCTCTAAACTTGACAAAATTCCCACCAGAATAGTGTCAGCAGCCAGCCAGGCACTCGTCTCTCTTCTCCAGCCCCATGAAATGTGTACCACGTCTGAAAGCCCAGTCCGTCCCAATAAAGTTTTGGCAAGGGTGGCTTGTTTTAATTGGCAGGCAATTGACGCGCCGATAGACTGCCGTCCAGGGGGTCAAGAGTAATTTACTGCAATGCTAAATGCTTTTTTTCCCTGCTTTTTTTGCACTGCTGTTCCATATTGAAATTCCCATCCAGACTATATTACATGAGAAGATGATGACTTAATCCCCTGTTAATTAGAATAACATTTCCAGCAGCTGAGGCTGGGCCATTATTGCTGAGGCTGGAGGCCGTGCTCGATGTGCGGCCCCAGAGCTCAAGGCTTGGCCTGGGCTCAGAGAGCCGGCCGTACTCCACACCTCCAGCTCATGAGTGGTGCAAAGCTGTTAAATCCACTGATGACTCTCTCGCTGCCTAATAATAAGCTCATGTCTATTGGCAAACCCAGTCCATCAGCTCTCTATCTTTTTTTTTTTCTCAGCCACAAATGGAAATGTGTATTAGTATCATTAGATCCTTATATGATATTACAATGTATCAGACCAGCTCATTTTCAGGCAGCCCTGAACAAACATCTCACTATTTTATGAGACTCTAAGGGTGGCTTCTTTAATGGCTCTGAAGCACTGGATAAAAACATTGCCAAGGAGTCATACATACACCAGAATATAGAGCTTATATACTCCAGTACTTTTCAAACGTATCTTTATCTACCACATCTGCAGTATATGTGAGATTACCACAGACAAGTGTTTAGCACAAATTCATTCCAATTTCATCAAAATTCATCTGAGTTTGTGGTTAGCGTCAGTATAGCTTATAACAGAGTACCTAGAATCGTTAGTAAACAGAATTGCTTTTTACTGTTTTGCATCATTGTAAAAGACTGCATAAAGACAGCTAACATCTCTCTCATCCTTTTTTTCTACATTGTTTGCATTATATGATCATTTGCTGACTGAATTGGAACCTCTATTGTAAGGGAGTTTTAAGTTAAAAAATGTTTTCTGTTGCTTTCTGCAGTAAGTAGATTCTTTCATGGAAAATGTAGAACCCTTATTTAGGGATGTGCTATAGCGCCTCGATATCAATAAAATCATGATATTCTTTTCTAAGCATTGCCATTATTATCAGCAGTCATTGTGAAAAGTAACTGACTGAAGATTAAAAACTGTTCTTGTACCAATTGTTTTATTTCCCCCTCATTTTCTATATTAAATTTGTTTATTAAAAACTGAACAACTCTGAACCGATAAGAGCCCTTGTGTCATGAGAGAAAGGCTGAGATGGATGCAAGTGCGGTTGAGTTTCAGCTTTTAATGGGAGGAAGGCAAACACATCCAAAACGGCTAGCAAGTTCAAAGTCAAAAACTAAGGCCATGTTTGTAGGCTGCGGTGTGTGTTGAGAATTGGAGTTCGCTGACATGCTTGACCTGACACCTTGCTGGAGCCTTGGAAACAAAACCTCTGGAAAATTATATATTGTGATATACAGTGCCCTCCACTAATATTGGCACCCTCAGTTAAAATGAGTTGTGAAAAATTGTCTTTATTGTTTATCCTTTTGATCTTTTATTAAAAAAATTCACAAAAATACTCTGGTCTCATGGATATCAAACAATTGCAAACAAAACACAGGTTTATCAATTAAAAAAAAAAATGTCCAGGTCCTCTGGCAGAAAATCAGCCCCAAAACATTAAAGAGCCACCACCATATTTAACCATTTTTACTTTTCCATATGGCTACCTCTCTGTGTGCGCCAAAACCACCTCTGGTGTTTATTGCCAAAAAGCTCTATTTTGGTTTCATCTGACCAGAGAACCCAATCCCATTTGAAGTTCCACTAGTGTCTGGCAAACTGAAGATGCTTGAGTTTGTTTTTGGATGAATTGTTTGATATCCATGAGAGAAGAGTATTTTTGTGAATTTTCTGAACAGAAGTTCAAAAGGTTAAACAATAAAGACAAATTTTCACAGCCTTCTTTGCTCATATTTACCAAGGGTGCCAATATTAGTGGAGGGCACTGTATATCATGTATCACTTCAGGTATTGTGAAATGATATTTACAGGGTTCTTTTACTGTCCCTGTGGAGGAAAGCTTAAAGGTTTTAAAGGTAGGGCTGGGCCATGTAACAATATAATATCAGCATTGTTGTAGATTATGTCACAACATGTTTTTCTGAGATACTGTGGATATATACTGTATGTTTTTTAGTCAATTTAATTCCAAACTGACTGGAAGCAGCTGATTTGATTATGTTGATAATTTTGTACTTAATCTTTAAAATTGTAAAATGTGATTTTCTCATTTTCACTGTTATATTTAAATATAACAATAAGCTACATTTATTTTTGTAGACATTATATAAATCAGCAAGGTTTTTTTTTCTCCAAAACAAGTTTTGCTGGCATTTTGTCAGCCAACCCAAATATCATGACACATCATATCATGGAAATCTCTTCAAGAATTGTGATATGATATTTTTTGTCATATCACCAACTCCTAGTTATATGTAGAAGCGTACAACAAAGTGTTTTCTAATAATAAAGCTTAACTTTTTTGGAAGCTACTCTAAGAACCCTTAATTACCACATGAAGCCTTTCTTGTAAGAGTCAGTGTCAAATTCTTGTATGTAATAATCACACATGTGCTTCAGATGCAGTGTATTAGAGTATTATTGAACTTTAACTAATCACTCAGTTTTTCTTTCACATTCTGTGCACTGGTGAGTATATCATTATTGTATATTCTTGACACCATGTGTCTGTATGTGTGTGAGCTCTCTTTAAAGTCATGTTTTGTCCTTTGCCTGATGCTTCACCCTTGGCCAGAAGGCAGCAGTATAGCAGGGAGTGATGATGCCAGTGCTGCCCTCCCTTCTCCCTCACAGTGCCAACGTTAATCGAACAACCCCACCACTCTTTAAAAAAGACCTCATTACCGGCCTCATTGACTTCACTGCCCGCATCAGTGACCACAGCACCTCACACATTACAGTACAAGAGCGAGCGAGGGCTCAGCACAGTTTGCCTGTGGCTCCAGTGTTAAAGCAAGGGAGGTACGCAGTAGCCAGGAGGTTTATAGTGCTGTAATTGGTAGTTAGTGTTATATTTGTAAGACAAATAGAGCTATATGTGCACCGCTTCCTCTGTCTTCTACACTCCAATCTTTACAGCCACCAAAGGGCCTCATTATAGTTCACAGTAGCTTCACAGAACACATACACACTCATGCAGGAGCAAGTATGAGTAAAACTAAGCCTGCCATGTCTGATAGATGGGGTGTTAAGCAAGGTATTCGCTTAGAGAGGACCCCAATGATACAGGGATAAAAAAAAAACAACAACTCTTTATTATAACTCATCACAGTGAGTTTGTGGGAGTTTTTTTTTTTTTTTTTTTTAGAGAGAGAGAGAGAGAGAGAGAGAGATATTGTAATTCTACAGGAGACATGAGGCAAGGCAGACACCTCCACCTACTGCCCCCCCAGTTACAGATAAATCTCTCTATCTTCCCAAAAACTCAGCACGGTGTGCCAAGGTAGAGACTCAGGTGGACAGATAATTTGATACTGTTCTAAATTTCACAGCTACATTAACACAGTAAAAACTGGCAAATACCATATCTGGCTAAAACTCTATAAAAAACTGCTCTCATCACAAAAAGACATTTTCTTATTTACCATTTATATCCCACCATCAGAGTCCCCATACCACAGAGAAGACATGTTTTATAAATTAGATAAAGAGACATGCTATTTCCAGGCCCAGGGAAATGTGCTTATGTGTGGGGACCTAAATGCAAGAACAGGATTAAGGCACTAAGTACATTAACAGTAAATGAAACTGTATAAGTAACAATATTGTGCATCTTCATAGAAATAACCACGATCATATTGTCAATAAAAATGGGAAAGATCTCCTGCAGCTCTGTCAAATTCTGGGTCTGTACACTGTCAATGGTAGAATACGAGGGGACACTTTAGGGAGATTTACATTTTGCTCAGCTCTTGGGAACAGCACAGTAGATTATATAATAACTAACTTAGACCCATCATCTCTCAGCACATTCACTGTTAAGGCACTAAGCCCCCTGTCTGATCACAGCCAAATCACTGTGTATCTCAAAAGAACAAATGCTAACATCAGCACACAACCCAGTAAGCTGTACCACATCAGAAAACCATACAGATGGACTGAAAACAGCACAGAGGAGTACCAGAAATCAATAGGCAGCCAAACAATACAAATGCTCCTAGATAACTTTCTGGATATCACCTATGCTCATACTAAAGAAGGGATCAATCTGGCTGTAAAAGATACAAATTATCTGTTTGAAAAAAACAGCAAAAGTATCAAGTCTAAAGACAAAACATAGACAAAACCTACTGTAGATTGCCAAAATATTAGGAAAAAACTCAGAACATTATCTAATCAAAAACACAGAGATCCAAATAACACAGAGATTCACCTCCATTACTGTGAAACACTAAAACAATACAAGCACACACTTAGAACCAAAAAAGTACAATACACCCAAAAGCAATTGACAATAATTGAGAAATCAATCAATACAAACCAATTGTGGGACAATTGGAGCAACCTGAAAAAAACTCATCATGAAGAATTAGCAATCCAAAATGGTGAAATATGGGGAAACCATTTCCAAACTCTGTTTGAAAAAGGTGAAACTGGCAGAAATTGTAAACAAAATCAAATAAATAAATGACTGGAAGAACTAGAATTGATAATCAAAGACAATCAAAACCCATTACCAAAAAGGAACTCATAGACCAAATTGAAACCATAAAACCCGAAAAAGCATCTGGACCTGATGGAATATTAAATGAAATGATAAAACATACACGTTCTAAATTCCAGTTGGCCATCCTAAAAGTATTCAGTATTATTCTGAGTGTAGCTGACTTCTCTGACATCTGGAATCAAGGGCTGATAATACCAAACTTTAAAAATGGGGACAAATTTGACCCAAATAACTACAGGGGAATTTGTGTGAGCAGCAACCTGGGAAAGTTATTTTGTAATATAATAAATTCTAGACTTTTGGAATTCCTTACAACACACAATGTCCTGAGTAGAAGTCAAATTGGATTCTTGCCAAATTATCGTACATCTGACCACATCTACACGTTACATACTCTAATTGAAAAATACGTTGTCCAAAGCAAAAGAATATTTTTTGCCTGTTTTATCGACTTTTAAAAAAGTGTTGGATTGGCTGGCACCAAGGATTATTTTATAAACTTATTGAATGTGGCATGGGGGGGGACCCTAAAAATTAACAACAGTTGAACAAAATATCTTCCCCAGGAGCGCGGAGTGAGACAGGGCTGCTGCCTAAGTCCAGCGTTATTCAACATTTACATAAACGAACTGGCGAGCAGTCCCTGCAGCCCCTGGTCTCATTCTGTGCGACTCAGAAATCAAATGCCTGCTCTACGCAGATGACCTGGTCCCACTGTCTCCCACTGAACAGGGCCTTAAGCAGAACTTGGACCTGCTGGAGCAGTACTGCCAGACCTGGGCCCAGGCAGTAAACCTCAAAAAGACTCAAATCATGACCTTTCAGAAAAGATCCAGATCCCAGGGAACGCAACACACATTCACATTAGGAAATAACCACATAACTCACTCATCGCACTATAACTATCTAGGACTAAAGATCAGTTCCACAGGCAGTGAATGAACTAAGAGATAAAGCCCGCATGGTGTTTTATGCCATCAAAAGACAATGTCCTTTAGCGATTGCTGTTAGAATTTGGCTGAAAATATTAGAATCAGTAACTGAGCCGATTGCCCTCTATGGCAGTGAGACGTGGGGTCCACTAACAAATCAAGAACTCACCAAATGGGAAGAACATCCAGTTGAAACCTTGCATGCAGAATTCTGTAAAAAATATCCTACAGGTACATCGGCACACAACAAACAGTACGTGCAGGGCAGAATTAGGCAAATATCTGCTAATTATAAAAATACAGTACAGAAAATGGGCAATCAAATTCTGGAAACACCTAAAACTCAGTGACCCCCAATCATATCATTACAAAGCCCTGCAATACCAAGAGCTGATCAAAGAAAACAATCCCCTCTCTCAGCTGGTCTGAAGCCTTGAAAGATCACCAACACCTACTAATCCCCACCACACTGACACTTCAGAGCAGAGCAACAAAGTCAAACAAATCAGATTAGACAAAATTACAATACAAATGAAACTAAACTACATCACCTATTGGGGAAACCCAAACACAACAACAGAGTAAAATGCAATGCTGTTTGGCCCTAAAAAAAACAGTACACCATGGCGGACTATCCGTACACAGTGACAGATAAAAACTGAGAAGCAACCTTGACCAGGTACAGATTCAGTGGACACGCCCTAGCAGTAGAAACAGGCAGACACAGGAAAACATGGCTCCCACAGGAAGAAAGGTTGTGCCTATACTGCAACCAGAACAAAACTGAAATGGAGCTGAATTTCCTAACAGAATGCACAAAATACACACACATCCGAGAAAAATTCTTCCCCAAAGTTAAACACACACACCAAACATTTGACAATCTATCAAACAGTGAAAAACTCCCCCTCCTACTAGGAGAAGATAAAGACTGCTGTATATTAACAGCACAATATGTCTCAGCCTGACACAATATTAGAGACAGTGAGTGATCTGCCTTTGCCTTTGTGTTTCTTGTAATTGTTATGGTTGCTCTTCTTTATTATTGTTGTTATATTTTTTTCTTAGTAAATTCATATTTATACTGTAATTTTACACATTTTATCCTTCTTTTTTTTCTGTACATAGTAAATTTAGTTTGTCCTTAATTTGTACAGTTATGCACATTGTTTGCACTATTTTCTTTATTTTATTTTATTTTATCCATTAGTATTTTATTCAGTTTTATTTTGTTTTGTTTTGTCTTTTATTCTATTTCTCTTGTTTTTACTCTACCCTTTCCTTGTACTTGCTTTGGCAATACAAATGATCAATTGTTTGTCATGCCAATAAAGCTGAAACTGAAAACTGACAGAGAGAGAGAGAGAGAGAGAGAGAGAGAGAGAGAGAGAGAGAGAGGTTGTGCTTGGTCATGTTCTGTATTCATTTTCCAACTTGTATGCACGAATGCAGCGTTTTCTTGTGACACATATCTCCCTGAAAAGCTTTTTTTGTCTGGAAGAAACTGTGTGCATGTGTGGAACTGCATCATAGAGAGGTGGCATCACAGCTTATATTTATGTTATTTATACCTATATTTATGTTTATTCCATTTTTGTTGCAACTGGCATAGGACATGCCTGTAGATTATGATGCCTAGGCAGCGCAAATAATACAATCTTGATACATACAGTAATATCATAGTAAAATGGATAACCCCAAGTAACACAGGTCAACAGGTAACCCCATGGTAAAGGTGATCACATCTAATGAGACAAATACATGCACACAATATTCATATGCGCTCAGAAACTGAGGCTGCAAGTGTTTCTGGATTGTTGTGCCGAAAGCTGCACACTGAATTTGAACAATTCATTCCACTATTAAAAAGAATAAAATGAGTTGGAATAAAAAGTACACTCAGATGAGTGGTTCCATGTAGGTGGGCAAAGTTCCGTTGGTTACTTTACAAACAAGCGTCAAAGGCTTATGCTTGATGCGAGCAGCTCCAGGGAGTCAGTGGAATGAGATGTAAAAAAAAGGGCATAATGTGCATATTTGTTGATTGAACACCATACACCCTGCCGAAATTTTGTATCATCTACAGTGGTCTAATATACAAGCTGGTAGGTGGGCCAGCAAAGATATGCATATGGTCCCAGTCCCATTCAGCTTCACTCAGCTACAGCATAGAGGACAGACTGATACAAACACATACACACAACTTGTTCATGTGAGAACTGTACTGTCTGCAGTTTATTCAGAAGACTAGCATCCTCCTCAGTCACTCTTAATTAGCTAGGAGCAGAAAGCATTTCTCTTTTTGTCATTGTGTTCTGTGTGTGTGTGTGTGTGTGTGTGTGTGTGTGTGTGTGTGTGTGTGTGTGTGTGTGTGTGTGTGTGTGTGTGTGTGTGTGTCCGTGAAGGGGCCGGAGTGAGCTGGTGCACAGATTACTGCTGAGAGTCACAGCTTGTTCTGTGGCTGTCGCGCATCGAGTGTGAACACCTTTTCCGGGAAGAGGGGGAAAAATTGGGAGGAGGAATGCGAGCAGGGACAGACAGAGAGCCAGCACATCTGAAAGAAAAAAAAAAGAAAAAAAACGCACACACACACACACACACACACACACACACCCACACACACACACACACACACACACACACACACACACACACACAGCCCTCCATTCTCCTGTGCAATTAATGGCAACACAAAGAGATTGTGGAGGGACAATGGTTCCCACAAAAACAGTAAATAGTGGGAAATAAGGCAAGTAAATAATGGATATTTTAGACAGCTGTGGTGCACCTCTGGCCCTGACCCAGGTCTAGGGAAAAAGAGAGAGGAGGAGAGGGTCAGATCTTTCCTTCTTAGCTTGCAGAAAGCAGGAACAAAATCATTAAAATCAGCTTTCAGTCACTGTATCATCGTGCAAGCTTTTCAGCCACTCACATGCACTCCTGGATATGCACAAACTCTGTGTAATTACCTTCTCACTGCTCTCAGACTCTTTCTCTCTCTCGCTCTCTCTCTCCCCCTCTATCGTTCTCGCTTATTGTTCCTGACATACAGGAGGAAGAAAAACTTTTCTCTTCATTACAGAAAGACCTGATCCAACTTGAAAGATGCAGCCATTATTCTCGACAGTCTCGACTTCTCCCCACTCCCCATCACCGCCTTACTGCTGGCTTTATGGGGTTGCATTTTAAACCTGGACTGTCACTCTCTCCTCAGCACCTCCTGGCTTTCTAGAGTGCATTGTAATGTGTGCTTTATATGTTTGTTTATTAATTGAGCTTTTTTATTGTTTGGAACACTTGACAAATTCTGTAGCTTATATCAGCTTGTCGTTATTAGTGTGTGGATTTGTTCTAAACCAACATTGATGAGGTTCATAACAAGGAAAAGGAATGTTCAGATTTTTGCAACTAATCAGCCTCCCCAAAAGGTTACCAAAATCTAAAAACTAAAATTTATTTAACATTAAAGTCTAAACAAATGTAGTTAAAATATTGATAATACACTTCTTAATAGCACATCGTAACTGAGGGACAGTACATTTGATAATATCTCTTGGGATGTCCAAACATTAGGTGTGACAGTATACACCTAAGACACCTAAGAGAAGAGTAGCAAGGATTTTCACAATCATGTTAACCCACCAATATTTTGACATACAATATTATTACTCTTGTGCTATGATTATTCCCACTTCCTGAGCTTCCAAAAACATTTGGCTAGGACTAGCTAGGAGTTCTTACTCACAGGCAGTGTGCTGATTAAACACAGATTCTGAAAAATGGAGATAAAAAAAAAGTGTCAAATATGTGAAATACTGTATACTATTTTTGTTTTTTTAAATTAAAAAAAAAAAAAAATAATTAATTTATTTATTTTTACATGTATATCTTCAGCCCCCAAAGTAAGTATTGCAGCTCATTTGAAAGGAGTGGCACTGGAATTGGTTTTCTGAAATCACAAGAGTCATTATGTCTTTGCCCACTTTGCACAACAGTAATGAGAGAGAGAAAGAGAGAGAGAGAGAGGCTGCCACTCTGGCTCACCCTGCCAAACGGGATTTTATTAAGAGTCAGAGACAGATCACAACTGCTAAGTGACCCACCAAGGTCAGGATCAAGGGCAGTGTGTGTAATTAGTATGCTCTTCAGTGGAGAAAGGCTACAGTGCCATTGTTCTGGCACAGTCACATTAGTGCATCCAATAAGGCTCAGCTTTATGACCTCAGTGGTTAGATGGCTTTCTGGTGACACATAAATGTGTGGCAGTGTAATGAGAACCTGATACTTGGATCAAAGTGATGCTATTATTTATGTGCATGATTATAGTCTCTTATAACCAGTAGTGGTATTGCATAATCCATAGAACATACTGACACCCACAAAAATAATATTCTTTAAGTAATTTTACACTTCCCCTCTTTCTCTCTGAGTAGTTGTGAGGTTTATGGCACTCGTTTTCTCCTCGTTCTGCTCCAGTGTATCTCACACCGTCCCATCTCCCAAACGAAGTAGATAACTCCGCCACTGCAGTATTCAGTTGGGAAGAGGGGAGGAACATGAACCTGTGGAGCAAACGGCGTAATGCAACCTTGACAGCAGATACTCATCTTCACACAGTCGCATCCTTTCCCCAGACACACGCACACACACACACACACACACACACACCCTTGTTCCCTGGATTAAAACGACCTGTTCTCCCACTCCAGCATTCTGCCCATTAATTCCCTCCCTCACAGCTTCTCGCATTTGGCTGATTTAACAAGATAAGATTTGAGAGTTGATGTTGTTGGCTGTGAATGCACCACAGGGTCCACAACGGTGACCACACTCCAGCTTCTGAGGAAGGGATGTATCAGCTATTCAGGAATAAAAAAAAAAAAGAGAAAATTAGATATGCAGCACACCAATTTTATACTCTCAGCCTCAAAAAATGAAATAGAGGAGATTAATGCATGATATCTTACACACTGTCCGACTGAATGAACTGTAATTTATTGAGTAGACTCGCAGAACAAGACTTTATCTCAGAAGTGCTCCTGAGGCCAGACTGACCCCAAGATCAGTCAGGCATAACATACTAGTTCTAGCATTTTTTTGGGGGGTGGATCAGAGACAGTGTTGCCATTGAACAGAGAAATTTAAGGCAAGACACTACAGGTATAAATGAATATTCTGATCAGGTCAAGTCAAAATTTCATCTACAAAATGTCTTTTCTTAAAACAAAATTAAAATGAAACAGAAAAATTTGTATTTCACAGTTTTTACAACTATCTCATTAACGTGTAAGCTCTGCTCACTCTTAACAATCACATCATGTCATATATCCCTGAAAAGCTATGTAAACCATGCTAACTAGAATGGAAAAACTTTAAACCACATTGTATTTTTAAAAGAGTTTTCCTCAAAATCAGTTCTTTCATGTTTTGTGTTCATTACTATTACTAATTGGATGGATATTACAGAAGTATTTCTCAAAATGTTGATTATTTTTTTGTTTTATGTTGATTATTATTGTTTTATAATGGTTGATTAAGCAACAAAGAAATAATTTTACAACAAACTTTTATGCAAAATCCATTCTCTTGTCATCACAGTGGAATAAATATTTCAATACTTACAACATAAAAAAATAGATTTTTGGTTTTATTAAGTATGCAAATTTACATATAATTTTAGTATGATGTTAGTATGTGTGATCGCCATGTGCTCTTCTTTCTTCAGTGTGAAACAGCCTGAATATTGCATACCTCCACATCCACCATGGCTTTATTCATACATATGGATATAACTGATTCCCATATGTGCATTACTTCAGGACCAACAAACTACAGAATAATCATTTAGTAAGGGTCACACAGAAAAAAAAAAAAAACAGTAGAACTATTTTCCTAGTGCTAGATACAGTAGATAATAGAGATATAGAACTAGGGAATTATATGTTAGACGTGGTGGTCTTCTTAAATTAGTATTCTTTTTCAACTTTAAATAGTTATTATCTAAATACCTTCATGTTTATGTTCTTCCTGTTGAGCAGATTTCTGATTAACAATGCAGGAAGAATGTCAGACTACAATGGTGAAGGTACGGCTATGTTATTTACCTGCTTTAACATTGCTAATTTATCTCATCAGCTAATTATTACTTTGAATTAGGTGTGTGAGAGAATTTAGAGTGTTTAGCATACTTTAAAGCAGTCCTCATTGGTCTGATTGTCTGTTCGTTGTGTTTGAAGAAACAGATTGAGCATTTACTTGGGATGTTAGTATGTGTGATCGGCATGTGCTCTTTTTTCTTCAGTGTGAAACAGCCTGAATATTGCATACCTCCACATCCACCATGGCTTTATTCGTACATATGGCTGCTATAATGGCTGCAGCTGCCATTGTTACCCACACACACCCACACACTAACATTCTGTCTATCCCATTTTATGAATACTAATTCGCCAGTTTGCTGGGCCTCGTTTCTGATTAACTCAACCCTCTTCGGAATCAGACAGTAGAGACACATATCTTGGGGCATCATTGAAAATAAGTGGGTTACAAGGCTACAGAAAGGATCAAGTTTCTGGCTTAATGAAAATCAATGCAATGAGACTGGTTGTAAAATGTGTCATAATGTCAGCCTTGGATGATGTGCCATTATATCATTATGCCTAATTTCATCTTTTATACTTGTGTTTCCATTGTTACTCTTTCTTTTTAAAAGACAGGCATGTGAATGATTCATAACTGTCTGTTATCATTAATTCAGCATGGCTGAGGCAGAGGCGAGAGGAAGTTTTGAGGTTTGCAAAGAGACCACTACTACGTCAATCACTATATCTTTCTCTTTAATATTGATAGTAATTTCACATCAGCCAAATATCCCAATTCACCATAGAATAAGCTTTCAGTTTAATATGCATTACTGTTTACATTGATAGAGATTATGGGATGTTTATGCCATATTCCTGACCTATGAATGACAATATTTTCCTGTTGACTGCATTTTTTTATGTCATAACATAGGGTAGATAATAAAGCTATGAGCTTTGAAGTCGTCTCATTTTCTGCTAAGAAGAACATACAGTATGGATCCCATCTTCTAACTTTACCAATAAAACACACACATCCCACTGCTTTTTCTTTTTCATTTGTTATATCTCATGTTTGTGGGAAAAATGTTAGATATTTATTTACTGCGTCCCAGGTTTAATTTCCTAACCCATGTCTCTCGCTCTTAATCTGTTACTTTATTGCACTATGGCTTTAACTTATGTAGTATCACACTCTCAATAATCATAATCAACTGCATCTGTTGTTCTCTCCTACAGAAATTAGACTCTGACACTGAGGGCACAACTAATAAAAACTGTAGCTGGATGAATTAAAAAGAAAATATGGTAGATCATAAGGCCTGAAGATCTGCTTTCAGATGAGAGAGACAATTTCACAGGATGTTAGAAATTATTCCAGAATAGTAACAGCAGTGCTAGACCTTCATGCTTCTGGGAAGTTCTTATTTTTTTTGTGTGTTTTGAAGAAATCTCAAAGTGTTAAATAGCAATGCTTCTTAAACTTCACTTATTAGCCATTTTATCAGATCTTCTTCCATATAGGTGATTTTGTAGGTACAGTATACAATTACTGACTATAGCCCATGTACTGTTATGCATTTGGTCATGGATCATTTATAGCACAGCAGTGACACTGAGGTTGTTATAGCTTGGTAGTGGATGGATACAGGTGTTTAGGAACAACAGTGTTGTGTTTTTTTTTTTTTTTTTTTTTTTTAAATACCCCAGTGTCACTGCTGGATTGAGAATAGTCCACCAACCAAAAATGATTAATGGATGTTTAAAACAAATTAAGAAAGAGAAATATAAGATTATTAAACCTATTTCTACGAATTCTTGCTAATTTCCGGTTTAAAATTTTCTTACTTTATTGGCAGATAAGTTTGCATCTTTCTAGAAATAAAATTAGCAGTTATCTACCAATGGAACCAGACTATTTCAAGCTTGAAATTAATAAAAACACGTCCAGAAATATGTTTTAGAATCTTATATTTGTTTAAAAAAACAACAACAACTAATATATAATAAAGAGGAGTATTAGTTGAATTTGCCTATATTCAAGTTATACTTACTTAGATATCATTTTTTGAAGTGTAGGTGTGTCTAATGAAATAGTGACAGAATACATAAGAATACATAGTGTTAAAAATGTAAATGAATAATACACTCATACCAAAGATTTACTGTACACAATAACATGCCCTTACCAGTCAGTGGCACTGCTGTGCTGAGAATGATCCACCACCTGATTAATATCTGGTCAGTGGTGGTCCTATGGTGGTCACTTCCCAGTGATGGAGGGTGTAGAAGCAGGCTGACAAATTGTGGACTACAATAAGTAATTGTATATCTACAAAGCAAATGGAGGCCAGGGGTAAATATGTACTGTATATCAGGGATGTAACTGAATACAAATGCAGAATTAGGATGAACAGATAATGTGTTCTAAACAGATACAAAATACTAATATGAATAGGAGCACCCTATTTATTATTATTATTATTATTATTATTATTATTATTATTATTATTATTATTATTATTATTATTATTATTATCATTATTATATAGACTGGTCAGATATAAAGCAGTGTTCATTAACGTGATAAATTTACAGTTAAAAAAAGTCCTTGAGAACTTGAGTAATGTAGCTGAGGTTGAGGAACTGTCAGAGCCAGAATTAACAGCCCATGCTGACAGTGCTGCATTGACATCTTACATAGCAAGTGAAAATATCTTAAATACACTCATATTTATCTAGTATTTCATATTATAAGATTTCAATAATCCAAATTTATGATTATTAAACATATTTCTAGACATTTGTTTGACTAATTTGATGCTTGGTATGTTCTTGTTCTACTGGTAGATCCTTTTTCTAAATATAAACATTTATTTCTACAATGAAGCAAAATGATCTATCAATAGAATAAGATCATTTAAAGCTTGAAATAAATAAAAATATCAAATGTCATTAAAAACAAGCTGAATAATTTTATGAAATAAATAATTATTAATAATTATTAATAATTTAAATTGATTCATAATAATCTCATAATAAGAAATATTAGATCGATTTGCCCATATTCAGATATTTTCACTTAGATATAATTGCTTTAAAGATTTTTAATTTTTTGCAGCGTGGCTATTCTACCTTTTTTTCCCCACAGTGTTTTCCAATGTTTACAGGGGCATACTGGTAGTGGTCTTCATACTTATTTCAATAAGAACCAGAACTCAAAATGCTAAACTCCATTAATAAATTATATTTTTCACATAAATTTACAGATTTAAATTACAAAGTTTGTAACTTTGGGTCGTCTGCCACTATATTCTATCAGTCTCACGCTCTTCTCTTCTCTTCTCTCGTCTCCACTTCTGGTTGACCAGTGATTCCCAGTGCTGCTCACGTGTTGACCGCTGCCCTTTATGTCATGTGTCTCCTCTGCCCTCCTCTCTCACTCTGACAGATACATCAGGCCTGGCTTCAGCAACAAAGCCTCTGGAGAGTGTGAGAAGCTCTCTTCCTGGCCTGGTGCTGAGGAGTGAAGTATGTGGAGAGTGGTTTTCTCCACTGGGACTGCTAGCTCATGGCTCCATGTGGCACTCAGGCCATGTGAAGAAGGAGCCAGTTCTGCCCTTTTCAACCCCCTCAAACTGAAATTCACCACAGCTGCTAAACGCTCTACTGCTGCTCCTGTGCTCTGTCCATTTATATCTCAATTTGTGTCACTTTTTTTTCTCTTTGGGCATTTTTGTTTGCCCTGTTGTGTCTGTTTCTCATCCTCTGGCTCTAGTAGAAAGTCTGTAGATTAGGCAGAGCTGAAATATGGAAATATATATCTAGCATATGTACATGCATATGAAATTATTTGTGCCCGTTGCTATATATTCAAAGTAACTGCACAAGCATTTAAGCATGCTTGTATTGTTGTATGTATAAGGTAATCAGAATGGTTGATTCATTGATTTGTCTACGCACGTTTGTATTTTTCATATTGATAAATTTAAACATTTATCAATTTAAAGTTTATACAGTGCTGTGAAACGTATTTGCCCCATCCTGATTTCTTCTGTTTTTGTGTATTTCATACTAAATAGTTTTACATCTTCAAACAAAATACAACATAAAACAAAGGCAACCTGAGTAAACACAGTTTTTATTTAGTTATTTTTTTTATTGAAGCAAAAAAGTTTTCCAACACCTATGACCAATGTGAAAAACTAATTGCCCCCTAAACTTAAAATCTGGTTGTGCCACCTTTAGCAGCAATAACTGCCCTCCCTCAATTATTGCAAGTTGCCCAGGCCCTGAAGACGCAAAGTATCCCCACACCATCACACTACCACCACCATGCTTGATCGTAGGTATGATGTTGCTTTTGTGGAATTCTGTGTTTGGTTTACGGGAGATGTAACCGGACCCCTGTCTTCCAAACAGTTCCACTTTCGACTCAGTCTACATAACATTCTTCCAAAAGGTTTGAAGATCATCAAGGTGTGTTTTGGCAAAATTCAGATGACCCTTAATGTTCTTCTGGGTTAACAGTGGATTTCACCTCACCATCTTCCATGGATGCCAATTTTGCTCAGTGTCTTTCTAATAGTGCAGTCATGAACAGTGACCTTTACTGATGCAAGAGAGGCCTGTAGGTTCTTCAATGATGTCCTTGGCTCTTTTGTGACTTGCTGGATGAGTAGTTGCTGTGCTCTTGGAGGAATTTTGGAAGCTTGGACACTTCTGGGAAGGTTCACTACTGTGCTGAGTTTTTCCATTTGGAGATAATGGCTCTCACTGTGGTCTTTGGAGTCCCAGAGCCTTTGAAATAGCTTTGCAACCCTTCCCAGACTGATGTATTTCAATCACCCTCTTCCTCATCATTTCTGGAATTTCTTTCAATTTTGGCATAGTGTGTTACTGGGTAAGACCTTTTAACCAACTTCATGCTGTTGAAAAAGTTCTATTTAAGTTTTGATTTGATTGAACAGGGTTCACAGTAATCAGGCCTGGTTGCGTCTAGTACAGCTGAACCCCATTATGAATGCAGTTTCATAAATTTGGAGAATTACAAACTGCGGGGGCAAATACATTTTCAAACAGGCCCAGTTGGTATATAACTTTTTTGCTTCAATAAACAACATTATCATTTAAAAACTGTATTTTTGTGTTTACTCAGGCTGCCTTTGTTTTTATCTTAGATTTTGTTTTAATTTCTGATGCAATTTAATATGAGATATACACAAAAACAGAAGAAATAAATACTTTTTCACAGCACTGTATCTGGAATATATATCTGAATATTTATATCTGAATTTATCTGAATATACAGTATATCTGAATTTATATCTGTAAAGCTGCTTTGTAACAATGTACATTGTTAGAAACCCTATACAGATAAAATTAATTGAATATTCTTTCGTCATCCTGCTAAGCTCTTGTGTGTGTGTGTGTGTGTGTGTGTGTGAGTGTGTGTGTGTGTGTTGGGTCGGTGGGAGCATGTGGTTCAGGGCTGCACGTTCCTGTGAGTAGAATTGCTCATATTGGCTGATGTTTTCTCTTTAACAGTGGTCCATCAGGCTCATCAAAGCATCATCAAAGGTCCTGGATTTAAGTTGAAAGACTGTACCTTGGGAGCACATTAGTGTGTATGTGCATGATCTGCCTCTGTGGCTTTGATGTGGCTTTGTTCTCTGACCCATTTGAGTCTTGGTCAGGCTCGTGGTGTGCTTATAAAATAGAACTGGCCAATCAGCAGCAGATTTGTGTATTTATGGCCTTGTCAGCTGAAAGCAGTCTCACAAGTACACTTCACTATAATATGCACTGCATGTGAAGTAAGATTCGCACAGGATTCTTTTGGCACACCATATACTGATTCTACTAATATAATTTGTGACTATTCATTACAAAAGAGTAGAACTCCTGAATTGTTCTGAAAGGAAAAATTAGCCGTTGCTTCATCTCTATCTAAAATGACTGATGCAGCAGTGCTTTAATCCTTTAGTCTATCCAGCTCTCTCACCTCCTCATCTGTACACTCTAAAGTTCGAAAGCATTAACTTTCAGGCTAATGCCTCCATCACTGTCATCCTACTTGCTATCTTGTAGTTCGCTAGCTAGCTGAACCAAGTCACTGCTGTAACTGAGTGCAACGGTGCCCTATAGCTGCATTGCATTCTGAAACTAGGAGTTTAACATTTGCTGTATCTACACTGTATTTCTCATTAATATGACATTGAATGTCACTGGAAAATGGTAAATGAGAAAAGGATCTCTTGCTCTTTTGTATTTAACACCAAAACCTGACCATTATCACTTATGTTTGAAATTGTAGAAATTCTTTCTCCTATTAAACACATTGTAACTGTGCTAACAATGTCCCTCTGTGACATCAGCACAGACAACTGCTACATTTTCACAGGAATAACAAAACCACAAACAACAAATTATCACCAGAATTACTAAGCACGTCACAAATATTTCAATATAAACATATTTAATGTGTTTCAAGGTGGAGGCTTCCTTTAAGGCTTCTACATTATGGTAAAATGTTCAATTCATGTTAGCCCTCTGTGTAAATCAACAGATAATTGGCTTTTGTGCAGATACGCTTTCTGTTCATTTGACATCAAATCTCCCCCATCACACTGCTGCACATCCAGCATCAGTGCCTTATTAACCTCTTTTCAGGCAGATTTTTAATCTATTAAAAGTGCAGGAAAGTAACAGATTTGAACTTTTTTTTTCTTGGAAGACAAGTGATGTTCAAAAAAGGGATGAAAAACAAGGAAGACGGTTACGTCTCTGCGGCTTTCAGTTAAAGACAGGATTCGGTGACGACTTTGGAGGGTAAATTGGCCTGTTTCAGCCATAGATCTGACATGTTTGGAGTCAGATAATGTGCATCAAGGAGTGAGGGCCCAGAGTGATTAAAGCTAGCCTAGACATAATTATGTCAAACTCTGCAGTTGTCCTAAGCCCACTCTAGTTGAAAGAGATTCCTCTGAAATAAAATGAGAGATAAAGAAGAGGCAAGAGGAAGAGAGAAAGTGGGTTTTGAAGTGCTTTGCAACATTACTGAAGTGCCCTCCGCTGACCTGCCAATTTGGGTAAACGCCATGTCTGCTCTGAGACATAATGTAGCCGTTCTTTCTGAAATAAGGTGATGCAAAGCCCGGGGCCAAATGGGTGTAATGCTTCTGTCAGAACATGAAGGCATACACTTTGTGTATAAACCTGCAATGCTTAGGTAATACTACCTTTTTTTTTGTTTCATTTCTTAACGTATTATTTTTTATGCTATTAAAACTTGGTGCAAAAAAGATGAGTAAATAAAAAAGGTTTAAATAAGCTTTTAGAAGTCTTACTTATGAATATATTATTATTATTATTATTATTATTATTATTATTATTATTAGTAGTAGTAGTAGTAGTAGTAGTAGTCTACGCTTCATGTACATAATTGTGCCTGGGTGGCCATCTGTCTTCCATCACAGTCTTCCATCACAGCTGATTTAATCATTCATTTTATTGCGTCCTACATCGCAGACATTAGTGCCAGAGTAAACACATTAACAACTGTACTATTGTGTATTAGTAATCACAGTCACCATGTCTTATTTTATTACCTCATTTGGCATGTCAAGATCTCTGGGAACAGAGAATATAATCAAGCATTACCTGGATTTATGTCTGCGAGGTGTACGGATAGAAGAGCTATCGTTTAAAGATGTCCCATGATTTCTAATTAACAAGCAATCAGGCTAAAATAAATATCGCTGTCCAATGTAATAGCTAATTGAAAAATGCAGAGATGAAGGAAAGGAACTTGCGCGGCTTTATCCCTGCGTAAATGAATAGAGAGCTTATCACTCTCAGGGCTCTCTAAAGCAGCTAAATGAATAATTATCTGTGACTTAGGGAGTTAGGGTGATACCCACTAAGATGCTCAATTTGGGGCTACAGACGTTGGCAGAGAGGAAAAGGTGAAAGGATGAAGGAGGGAGAGAAAAATGACAATGAGGATACCATTCAGCTCTCATTCAGAAACTGCACGTCTAGTTGAAATGTGTTTCATTTGGCTTCATTTACATATTTTTTGAAACATGCTTGTTTGACAGTAGCAAAATTAGTTGAAAGGATAGTTGTTCTGAGATGTCCTTGCTGACTTAGAAATTGTGGATCTACTTGTCAGGAACTAGTATGTGGGATTTGGTACACTGTAAAAATTTACTGTAAAACTGACAGTAATTTACTGACAACGGCGTACTGTGAATTTACAGTAAATGGTTGCGAAACATATTTACAGTAAATTTTTATAATATATTTACAGGTAATTGGTCTGCTTTTTACAATACATGACTATGTTTCCAAAGTCAAAGTCAGCTTTCTTGTAATTTTTAGCACATGGCAATGGAGAAAAGTAATCCTAGTAATATGCTGTAAATTTAAAATAAAATACAATCCACTACACGCATGCTTTTATCCAAAGTGACTTACAGTTGAGACAGGTTATAACTAAGAGAGGTTAAGGGTCTTGTTTAGTTAAATTCCCAACCATGGCAGTCTTGGAAGTGGTGGGATTTGAACTCTTGATCTGTAGCACAAAGGTATAACTATTGAACCATGGCATCCTTCAAATAAGCTGCACTGAATTTGAACTAAAAGACAAACTTCAGTGCCTTACTAAACCCAAGTTTTTACTAGCATATTGTATAAACTTAAACTCAAAGAGGGTTTGTATTCACCTAAAGTAGTGGATAAAATAAAAGGCACAAAAAAATGATCGACTAATTTTCAGATGTTGACAGAGAATTTTTACCTTTCAAGTTAAGTCAGGTCAAGTCAAGTGGGTTTTAATTGTCATTCCTCTATATAGCTTATATACAAATGGAACGAAATGGCGTTTCTTCAGGACCATGGTGCAACACAGAACAGTACGAAAGACTACATAAAGTGCAAAAACACAACAGTGTGAGACGAGTGCAAAACAATAAATACACAGAACAAAAAAATAAATACACAGGACAATAAATACACTGAATCTGGACTGTAAACTGTAAACATGGACTGTAAACGGTAAGCTATTTTGTACTGCAGCAGCACAAGTATAGCAGCAATACTGGCAGCAAAAATGAGTCTTACTGGGTTAGGCGTTCGGCTAGCCCAGGTGAGCGTTGGGAGGCAGCAGGGTACTGAGTAATCTGACTGCCTCAGGGAAGAAACTGTTGCGGAGTCTGCTGGTGGTGGCACGGATGCTCCTGTACCTTCTGCCAGATTGCAGGAGGGTGAATAGTCCATGAAAAGGGTGAGACAGGTCGTCCGCAATACTGGTGGCTTTGCGGATGCAGAGGTGCCGATGGTGGGCAGAGAGAACCTGATGATCTTTTCAGCAGTCCTCACAATTCGCTGTAGGGTCTTGCGGTCAGAGGTTGTGCAGTTCCCGTACCACACAGTGAGACAGCTGGTCAGGATGCTCTCTATCCTCCCTCTGTAGAAGGACGTGAGGATGGGAGGGGGGAGTTTGGCTGTCTTCAGCCTCCACAGGAAGTGGACGCACTGATGGGCCTTCTTGACTAGGCAGGTGGTGTTGAGAGTCCAGGAGAGGTCCTCGGTCATGTGCACACCAAGAAACTTGAAGCTTTTGACACTTTCCACTCTCACTCCTTCTTAAAGCATTCGACATCCCACTATGCATTGTGTTTTCTGCTATTTTACTGTAAAGCAGTGTAATGTTCTAATTGCTCAATTGTTTACAGTACAAAAAATTAAAACAGTAATTTGCTGTTAAATAAATACTCTAAATTTACAGCAGTTTTTCCACAGTGAAAGTCTCTCTGCAGTGTTTGGAAAGCACAGCACAGCATCAGCACAGCTGTTTTGGAGAGGCATTGCTGGCTCAGAGGACACTCTGGTTGTAGTTGTTCCAGACTGATGTGACCACGCAGCACATGACATGGCCTGAGCCTCAGTACTCAGTGTACGCTGGGAATCTCAGCCCACTCTGATGAGCCATCTGGAAGTGGTTTTGGTGCTACTATAAAACTATGTCCCTTTATGAGAATGGCTTCAGGCTGTTCTTCAGTCATGTACAATATGGCTGTAACAGGGATATGATATGGATTGCACTTATATTATCATGTTATACTGATCATACCCTCTGACGGTCATGTATCAGATTCTCACTGACGGTTTGCCATGTTTAATGACATTTCTCTCCGGGTATAAATTTTCTACTTCTATCAAGATCTATTCAAACCATGTCTACAGAGATATGCTATTTTGACGTGGAGCTGTTTAGAAGACAGCCAAAAGAACAGAGCGTCTGGAAAGTGTATAGTTGCTCATGAAATGCTCATGAAAACTGCAAACATTTTAGTGGATGCACTTATCACTAAGGAGAGTTTTTTTTTATATAGTTTATGAGAATTGGGGGATAAATAAATGACACTACTCTTCTTTGAAGACGTTTGTTTTCTGCTTTGGTGAGAGGAACAGTGAAGAAGTGTGTCAATGGTGTCATTAGAGCTATTTTCTTATTATTAATACTACATAAATAAAGAAACATACAGTATACCTTCTGTATATATTTTTTTAAAGAATAAAATAAGTATAATCATTTTAGTTAAAAGCTTTATTTTTTCATACTTACAGAAATTTAATTACATTTAATATCACATTACATTTTCTTAAAATCCCTGGTTGAAATATTAAAGAAGAAATTTAGTCACGCACTTATGGAGAAATCAATGATAATGCTCTGTTTTAATCTTTTATAAGTTCTTAATAAGCAATTCTACATTTAAGCAAATAAAAAGACAGAGAAGCAATAGCATTTTTAATCTGGGCCCCGACTTCTGTCAAAAATGTTTAATTTAATAATGTATGATACAATAACATTTTATTGTAATATAAGCAGAAAATAAGGGAATCATTAAATGTAAAGACAATTAAATAAAATCCCTCGACCAAACTAATAAAAAAACAGAATTTGACATGCAGGCACAATGAAATCAATGTTAAATCTTTATGGACTTGTATGCAGGATTATGATGATTTCCATAATGAATAAATTCTTGGCTCCTGAAGGCCCTATCATTGTGTTTCTACTCTGTTGTACGGCCGTGGTTGTTGTGCCAGGGAGAAATTTGCTCTCAGGCCCAGAGTTGGACAGCCTCTCCCCCATAATGAAGCAGTGGACACTACTCTTATAAGAGACAGCAGCTCTGAACGCCCACCTTCCTGCTTCTTTGGATTCCCAAGATCACTAACACTACATGCAGCCAATTACACACATGGACACTGAATAGATGAAGGACTGGCTGGAGCCAGAATTGGCATCCTAGAGAGGCTGAGGGTGTGGAGCGATCTGTTCTCGTCTCAGTTTCTTCCGCTCCTCCTGTGTTTTCTCTCTCTCTGCTTTTTTTCCTCCTCATCTCTCCTTCTTTTCCTCTCTCTCTCAGTCTCTGATAGGGAGATTAGGCTGTCTCAGGATGCCGGTGTTGAAGTGAGACATGGGCTTTTATCCCTGTACCCCTCCCCAGCCTTTCCTGTGCTCTTGTCTGGGGCCACTCATTTATTTACATTAGAGCCTGGAATGAAAGGCATCAGAGGAAGTTTTAAAACCAGGAGCGCCACAATGGCTTCTTTAAGCCGCCACCCAAAAAGCCGTTTGCAGTTGGGGCTAAGAGGATTTGTGTCGCGTCCGAGTATCAGCCTCTTCAGAAATAACAGGGCTACTTTCACTGAGCCTTGGACAAAAGTCAAGTGCTTCAGAGAAGAAAAAAGTCTCAGAGAGGGATAGAGAAGAAAGGAGAGTGGGAGGCAGGGATTTTTTTTTTTTTTTTTTATCAGCCTGATCTTACTAAAAATGAAAATGAAGCCCATACATCCATGTTTGCATGGAGGTGAGCAGGTTATCAGATCTTAGTGATCATCAGAGGGTTGAGGAAGCTGAATGCTGGATGACTGAGGGAAGGTCAAAGGTCAGAAGAGTGAGAGTTATTCTGACCCATGCAGATGTGACTAACAAGAGGCTTACTCTGTATAGGCCTCATTCATCCTGTCCTTATTTTCTCTTGGCCAACCAACCTGATTTACATCTGAGGCCAGCATTTTCTCCTCCTTCTTGTTCCACCGTTTCTCTTTTATCATGCAAATGCTGAGATGGATATCCCATTTTAGCTGCTTTTCAGAGTGCCAAATTTCTGATGAGCTTGTGAGTCTAAATTTGATTTAATCTGGGTCAATTTGAAGAGTTAAAATGCAGCAACCACTCTCTTCTGAGCTCATTTTGTCATTTTACAGCACAGTCTTTGCTGCTGATTGTAATAAATAACATGAGCATTATGCTAGTGCATAACATCAGCAGAATTTCTCTCTCTCTCTCTCTCTCTCTCTCTCTCTCTCTCTCTGTGGATGAGGATGTTCCAGGGAGAATATAAGTATGTGGAGGACATAGGTAATAAAGCAGGTAATACAGGGTCATGTGTACCATCTCTCTAGGGCAAGTACAAAAATGGTTAACCAAAACTGGATGAAGTACATCCACCTCGATTTCCACCATCAGGGCAATAATTAAAAAGTTCCAGATTGACCACAAAATCAAGGTCCTGCCATGGCCATCCCAGTCCCCTGACTCGAAACCCATAGAAAACCTGTGGGGTGAACTGAAGAGGAGAGTCAACCAGCGTGGGCTTCGAAATTTGAAGGATTTGGAGAAATTCTGTATGGAGGAATGGTCTCAGATCCCTTGTCATGTATTCTCCAACCTCATCAGGCATTATAGGAGAAGACTCAGCTGTTATCTTGGCAAAGGGAGGTAGCACAAAGTATTGACTAAAAGGGTGCCAATAATTTTTGCACACCTATATTTAACTTTTTGTTTTTTTATAAACCTGTGTTTTATTTCGAGACTTACTGTAATAAATTGGATGACCACTATGTTGTAAATTGAAGTGGTTTGGGTAAAACATACAGTGGAGAAGACTGCAGATGAGTGGCACATTTTCAAACATATTTCACTGACATTGGATCCTTCCCTTTGTAGAATCATTGGAAGTGACTGGCTTGGTTTGGAAACCTGTCCTAGAAAATGTATGCGCACTCTTCTGTTTGTCTGAAACAATTGCACAAATTCACTTACAGTTTCTTGTATTTGTACGTTTCATGTGCCACCGTGAGCACACTCTTTGTGCCCCACCAATTGTTTCCCAATCCTCCTCCTTTCTTGATCTCCTCTGTCCCTCCATCTTGTGCTCCTTCTCTCAATTTCTGCCAGAACCACAGGGGTTCTTGTTTATTTACTCTCTTTTTTGGGAATCAAAGCTGTCGCAATCACACACTGCCAACTTTATGGCACCCCAGAAACCCCCCATCCCTCCCCTCTGCTCCCCACGGTTCATGTCTTCCTCTCCCCAGACGCTCATGACGCGTGTGGTGGGGAAGGAGGCGTAGGGACGGAGTGCGTGTGTGTGTGTGCATATGGAGATGTGTTTGGCGGAGTTGGTGACAGAGAATGAGCAGAGGTCCCGGCGGTGTTGATTTGTACTGCAGCAGGGACCCCCACACCTAATAAGGCCCCAGTCTCAGCACACTGTCTGACATGACACTAATACAGCATATGGAAATGAGACATGCATATGGCTGCAGCTAGGTGCGATGTGACCCTCGCTACATAAATCTCTGGCATTGCGGCATGCCACCTTTGAAGGAGGACTGTAAATCAGCCTCAAAAGATATGAGAATATTGCGACGTGGAGTACATAATGCACCCTTCTTTCCATCTTTTATGTCTTTTCAGGAGCTTTGTTTTTATTTGCTCTTGCTTTCTCATCAGAAGGAGTATCATGAGACAGAAATAATGTGATTTGAGGTGGCGAGGATGTGATAAGGAGAGGTTGAATATGTCTGAATTAGCTATATGAGCATATCAATCACTCCAAGAGCTGTGGTTATATGAGTGCGAATGTGTTTGTGTCTATGTTTGAGTAGGGGATGTTAATAATAGAGTTAGGGGTTTAATGGGTGTGAGTGAGTCACTCTGATAGGTGTGTTGGGGTGTGTGTGTGTGTGTGTGTGTGTGTGTGTGTGCGCTCACATGGGTGTGTGTGTGTGTGTGTGTGTATGTGACCGACAGTGATGGCACAGTTTTGATGACTGCTGATTGAAGGAATACTATAGGCTCAGGTCACCATCCTTGAATGTCAAAACCTTTGTCCTCAACAAAATATCATGACTTTGAGAATATCCAAAAGTGTCACAATTTGTTCTGAAAGTTCTATAGTAAGGAATAAAAAAAAAGACAGAGCATGCTGTTATGATGGGGTGGTGTGATGTGTTACCACCCCAAGGTTGATTATTTTCCTATAACAGCACATGCTGAAGTGTTTTATTCCACTTATACATGAGCAGTTTGTCAGCTTTTACATGTTTTAATTAATTAAACAATGGCATGTTATACTTTTCATTCATTTATAGTTACGTTTCATGTTGTGGAATGTCTCTCTATTGAAGCTAACAGAGAGGAAAGTTTTCTGAGTCTGGAAAATTAATGTTACAGCTTTTAAAGTTACTGACACTCAGAGAACACTTCACTATATCAGTGACTACACACTTTTTTTTTTTTTTTTTTTTTTAAATCTGTTCATATGGAGCTTTAATATAAACTTAGGCAGCCAGAACAGCCACCAGAGCCAGCCACTTTCTGACCAATCAGACTTGAGCTTTTGACAGTGTTGTGGTATACATTTTGACAAGTGCTTGCTTTGTGCTTATTCTTTTCTTTTTTCCACTCACATTTTTACATGTTCTGATACACATATATTCTATTTGTATGATAAACAAACAAAGAAATGCACTTTTTTAGTGTAATAATGCAAGGTTCAAAACATCACTTGATGAATCAGGTCCCTAAACAAACCAGGAGTAATAACAATCCCAATTACAATTTGAGAGTGTCTACAGTCCTCCTGTGATCCTTTCACATTTTTTTTTTTATTAGTTAAGTGCTAATGTGATTTTTCTCTTTATATGTTTTGGAGTTTGACTTTTTTGTTGTTTGTTGCTTTTTTCTTATTATTGTTGTGCTTCTCCGTACATCATTTGTAGAGCGAGATGAAACAGATGGTCATGCTTCCCCCTCTTCTCTTCCGCCATGTACGTGGGAGAAAATGGTGCTGCCTACAGTATTGATATTCACAGTTGGAAAAGAGAGGCAGTCTAATTCTCCATATTGAGTAAAGGTTTAGGTGTTAGGCTTTTTTTTTTTTGTGCGTGTGTGTATTTTTTTCCCTGATGGGTGCTTTTTGTGAGTGAGAGCGCTTCTCCTCATCCCATGTTGTTAGAGGAGTTAATGAAATAAATGTGAGAGTGGAGATAGGAATTCTCCTATTTTCTGCTTCCTACTGTTTTTCCCATTGCCTGGCCCAGGCTGTTAATTTAGGAGCGAAGCAGATAAATTAGAGTCATGTGGTCATATGCGATATTTGTTTTTGCTACACAGCTGCAGGTACCCATAAAACGCTTGGAAATGTATTTGATTTCGACCAAGGCCCCTCGTTTTAATTTACCAATCTCGTTGCTTCTCTTCACACAACCAGAGTTGTCTAATTATTTGATCTCCTTAAAAATAAACGTTCTTTTTTCCCCGGATTCTCTTGTGTGGCTAACAGCCTCTACAAATAGGCAAGAGCAGGTTTCTTGATTCTCTCTCTATTGCTGACAATTTCCCTCTCCTGGTTAACTCCCTGTGAAAGCAATTTGCCCCATACTCAGGGAAGGTAATGAGCAGATGGTACCATTGTAAATGATGATGCGCTCATAATAAAGAGTTGATAAACATGGAATTACTACTGGGCGGTGAGCGCTAAACAGTGTGGTCGGCAGAGATGCCTGGAACATTGAGGGCAGCCCCTGAGCCTCATGGTATCCTGTGCCAGATCTGGAACGGTGTGCTGTGTGCATCGCAAACAACCTTGCCTGCGCCATACACACCATGGCTAAGGCAAGCGAACGACATTTTAAATGCAATTTAAATGGGTGGGATTCGACACTGTAGACTTTTTTGCTTGCACAGTTATTCACCAGTCCCAAATTTTCCAGTATTGCTCATTACAATGCTGTAACCTGATATATTTTTTTTCAGAATTTCAAAGAAATAACACATTGTTATTATTCCTATCTAGGTGTTAGATGTTTTAGTGTAATGTCTTGCTGTTCTTGAAAGTGTGTGTGTGTGTGTGTGTGTGTGTGTGTGTGTGTGTGTGTGTGTGTGTGTGTGTCAGTTCTTGTTAAGAAGCCAACTGTCAGTATGTATGTATGATTTTTTATGTGTGACATTGAAGTTACACCTAACAATATAATATGTAAACCAAGCTTACATAAGCTTAAACTGCACAGAAACTCTATGTGTGTACCATTGTTGTTATTTGTGGCCACCAACATCTCTTTCGTGTGCTACTGCTTGAATTCTTTGGCCTGAATCACAACAGTAACACTCACCATGCCTGGCTATAAGTGCCCACTAATTTCCTTTTGGATCTCAGGCCTTGATGTTGAATGTGTAGGTGTGTGTGTGTTGCTCTGTCCCCGCACACTGGTGGGACTCCAGTTAAGCATTTTTCCGTCGCTCTGTATGTCCAGTAGTTTATTCATCATTATATGTTGTATATGCATTCTGATGGCCCTGTACAGTCTTCATGTTTTATATATATTTCATATATTTACTTGCTCTAAATATTTAGTATGTTACTTACATTTTCTGTTTGTAGCGAAGCATCAGATGTGTCCAAGAGAGAGATCTAAGTGGTGGCATTCAGAGGATGAAAGAGTAAGGAAAATAATTTTTGCCTGAAAAGCCTTAAGGCTGACCCAGATCACCACGTACGCTGCGTCTTCAGCAGATCACTGCCTTCCCACTATCCATGTTAATTTACTGCAGAAAAAAGAAAAGAGAAAGTTGTCCATAGCGTCCTTAGCATTCTGCTCAAAACAACCAGCATATGATTCCTCATTTTCATATCTAAACAAAATACTCATGCCAACATATTTCAATAGTGTCTACATTTCATTTCTGATTTTTTTGTTAAATTAATTAATTTCTGTTTAAATCAGAATGAGTAAAGAAATGTTCTGAATTATTTAGGATTACTCTCAGATATAGATATCAGTTCCACTAGTCTTGTTTGAACCTATTTCTTGGCCCACTAAATGACCAGCTTAATAAACAGTTGTATTCTTGGCAGGGTCCAGTCCCAGAAGCTGAGAGAGACATTTTAGAGTGTCTTAGTACTGTGTCAAGATCACACAGATGAATGAAAACAGGCAGACCAAAAAATTCCCAGCCTGCCTGACTTCTAAAGGTCCATTAGTGGAGCTGGCCAGCTGTCAGTCCTCTCCACTCCTGTGCGTTTCCTCCCCTCACTCCCAGTGCAACAAATCACCAGGCAAAGTTTAATGCGATTAAAAATGTGCAGTGTCCAGGCCATCTGATTGGGCAGGTAGCCTGGTCTGGGGTGCTTGCCGTGCGCCAAACCAGAGCCTGGATGCTGACAGTAATTAGCACATGCTAGTCATTAACAAACACAGATTAGGCAGACGCTCATATGGCACAGTGCCATGGTGGGGGTGATGCTGATGGGTCTGCTCCTATCTCCCTTGCCTAACCAACACGACCAGCCACCAGGCAGCAGTCACTAAACCTCTGTCTTAACCAAATTTGGGGAAACTGTGTAGATTTATGAAAATGACTTTTAAACACAGCATCTCTTTGAGGACTGAGGCCTGTCTGTCCATGAAGGGGACCCTGCTGAGAGGTTTTAATGAAAGATCATAGTAGCCCTCCAAGACCGTCAAGTGAGCCGCGCACCCCGTAAAGCCCAAAATAATCTGTTTTACTTTTAATGGAAGCCATTTTATATTCATTAAGATCAAAATGCTGATCTTTTTTTTTTTTTTTTTTTGAAATAGCTGGCAAATTGCAAAGCTATTCCAGTCACAGCTTGAGAAGCCAGAGGCCCCACAGCTTTTCATCTGCTTCATAAGTAAGAACAGGCCTAATATCTCTAATGTGCTTTGATGGAGCAGAGACCTTCACAGGTGGCAGAGGGAGGCAGTCATCAAGCTCACAAGTCAAAATATCAAGTCCCCTTACAGCATAGCCATCTCTCTCTCTTGTTCACACACACACACACACACACACACACACACACACACACACACACACACACACACACACACACACACACACACACACCTCTCCCTCACTTTCTTTCTGCCTGATGCTTGCAGGTGTGAGAGAATGGGATAATTAACTCTGACATGTCTCAGTATTGTCTGATGAAATGGCTGCTACTTGGAGCACCAGTCTTCCATATTTACCTATCAGCCCCCTTTTTATGCTAATTAGTATTATTTCTTCTCTGACACCCATTAAGTCCAGCTCACAGAATAGAAAAAGGAGAGACAGATTGTTTCCTCTGGAATAGTCCCATGCACTGGTGTAATTATTATTATTTTGCAAAATAGGACAAGAAGGTATTTAGTATGTGTCTAACAGTATGGATCAGAGTCTGAAGTGTGATGAGGCTTCCTTGCTTGTCCATTTTTTTTTCTTTTTTTTACTACGTCACTTAATTACCTTCAGATTATAGTCTCTGCTGTCTCTAACCCCAAATGTTGTTGTTGACTAATAGCATGGTAAATATTTCAGCATTTGGAAGTGTGTGGCTCTGTACCTGATACTGGGTGTTGAGTTACACATGAGCAGTGTTTGCAATGATGTTCTCCCACTGGCCAGCAGAAGGCACAGTTGTTGCATACCCAAATTTAAGGCAAGCACCCCTGTGCCCTGGTCCCAGCCAACCCCCCTGAGTCTGCCGTCTCTACAGCTTTACAGTGCGCACATCCAATCCGCAGAGAGACAAACATCTAACCTATGTTTTGAAATACAAAAAAACTGTGGCATGTTTACAAGTTCCGATATCTTGAGTTTGGGTGTAGAATGCATGGTTTCCTTCACATGGATGGCTACCTTCAGCCTTTCCGTGTGTGTATATGTGTATGTGTGTCTGGCATGGATAAGGGAATACGATAACCTTGTCTCTCTCTGCACATCTTCGGGAGTGAGGTGAGTGTTCCTGGTCCTGCCAAGGTGCTGTTTAATGGGCCTCTGAAAACACTCAAAAGACAGACACAAATGTGTGTACGGGCACAGGGCCAGCGCAGACTCACTGATCTTAAACAGGAGGGAGCTTGTGAAGGAATGCTCGAGGACAAGACTGCTGCAAGGAGGAAGGTAGAAAGAGTGAGAAAAAAAGAGAATGTGTGTGAAAAGAGGGTAGGGATATGTTCAGATGGCAAAAGCTTGGAGGAAAGAAAGAAAGGTCAAAGTGGAAATAAAGACGAGTAAAGAATGACAGGTAGGACAGTAGAAGTAGCGTTGTGCAGGTAGAACATGTCCTCACTGTTAATATTTCAGTGTACACCGAAGTTAAATGGATTACAAATAAAAAGGGAAAGTGTCTCACGTTGCTGATTTTAAAGTAAAATAACATCTTGACCCTCAAATTCTTCATGTAATTGGAGGCATGCATGGCAAAGAAATGTGTGGCATCAGTTAAGCATGCTCAGTCACGTTACCTGTTTATTTTTCTCTCTTTCTTTTTGCATAAAAGGCTGCCTTAATCCTGAAGGATTCCATTTCCTGCAACCAGAGAGTCCAAAGGAATCAAGCAGGTATGAGAGAACTATCTTAAAATACACACACGCACACACGCATGCGCACACACACACACACACACACACACATACACACATGCACCTGCTTTACAAAAATGATTTGAGAGCTATTGGTGCACAATACAGAAGATTCACATCGTAGTGGAAATTGGTAACCATGTCTACAGATGAAATTGAAAAATGAACACATTTTTAAACTAAATACAATATTTATTTTGAAGTGGGAATGTACTCAGATATGTGCATTCAAAGGCATTAAATATTCATGAAATCCTATTTATTACTTGTCCATCATATGCATTATGTATTCTTCACCCACTCAGATCTTTGCAATTGAAGAGGATGAGGGAAAGGGAAAAATAAAATAACATAAAAAAAAAACATTTTAAAAAAGGTAGGAATCAAATCACATCTCTTTCTCTGACACCAAAAGGGAGGTAAACTTAATTACGAGGCATTGAGCTGCAGAGAGCACCTTTCTTTTTGTTTTATTTGATTTCTTTCTCTTCTTTTCTGTTTCATGTTTCTCATAATAAGACACAAATAGACGCCGAGCCGGCAAACTGTGTATATGGTACCCGCATATCCTTACACGCTCATTCTTGCTTTCTCCTGCTTTCCCTCTTCATCTTCCTGATGATGCCAAGGTAGGAGAAACAACAGCTGCTAGTGTCGTGTGAATGGAAAATGCACCGCTGTTTTGACAATGGCAGTAAAGTGGGGAAAGTGGCGGGCCCTTGTGTGCAGGTCATCACTCTTAATGCAGAGTGTGTCATCAGTCCCTGGGACAACAGCAGAAATGATGTGGCTGATACATATGAAACAGGCATCATGCATAAACATGGAGTCCGGGGGATGGGAGTGGGAAAGATGGAGGTGGTGATGGAAGGGGGCACGCAGGGCTGGGGGGCAAGGGGACGTTGCCGTGGGGATATTGCTTCAGTGGTCCATAGTCTGGATGCCTTTTCACCCCTGTTTATTATTCATGAGCTTTGGGGTGGTGTAATAAGCCACACCTTGGCTGGGCGGCCATGGCTAAGTGATGGATCGTGACAGTGCTGATGGAGAATATATCATGATTAAGATCAAATACACTTCCACACACACATACACACACTCTCTGAAGAACTACACGGCAGACTTTATTTGCCACGGCATCAGTATCATCACAAAAACATTCATCTCAGACATAGGGTCTCACGTGACCTGGGCAACTCAGAAGAGGTGCTCAGTGGTGTTTATATTCTGGCCTTTGAATACACTGAATACACTCGTCTGTCTGAAAGAACTGATATTTCAAAACCTTAGTACAATAGTCCCCTAATCTAGATTTTTTTTTTTGGTAAATCATATTGCATCACTGTTTCTTGAAAGTCCATCAAAGCTGGGGGTTTCATTAATTATACCTTTTCAGTTAAATCTTCAAGGTAACTATCAGGCGTTTGTAGATTTACTCATTTCACCCTTCACCCAGCACTGGTATTTCATTAAATAGAGGTGCAGACATTTTGATATAACCTGTTTACCGAATTCCTGAAATGCACACAGCAGTGAAACAAACAAACAAATAAATAAACATACATTTATTTCTTTCTTATTCCTCATGGAGATCTCACATTTTAAAGGTGAAGCAAGATGGCAGCTGTTGATTTGTCTCTCTGAGCTTCTAATCTGATTTTAATCAACTGAAAAAAAAAAAAAAAAAGATTCAAAAATGAAAATCACTGACAGGATTACTTGGCACAATCAATGAAAGTGTGGCAGAAATCCCAGAGGAAGAGATGACCAAACTTTCACTGCTGTAAAATTATGAATAGTGTAGCTTTAGGAGCAAGCATAACCTCACATAAACCGCCACCACACTCATTTTTGCTTTAGTGTATCATTATTTGTGATGTGTCGTAATGGAATAAAAGCACCTGTTATTAGGTCAGTCACCAAATCACAGATTATTACAACAAGGTGACCACCGGAGATAACCAAATTCCTGAAGGACACCCTTAAATCTGATTACAAAGCCATCAAATGCAGCAAATTATTCAGTGGTCTCCTGTTAAACAGTCAATCCAGTTCAATTCAGTTTTATTTGTATAGCGCTTTAAGACCATTTATATTTCTTATAACTGCATGAAAATGCTCTTCTTGCTAATATTTAGAAAACAGTACAAAACCATAAGGAATCAATGGAAACATCTAATGGTTATGGTATTGTTTTTTTGGTTTGTTTTTTTCCAATAACAGCCCTACTGGCACTATTTCTGCTTGTATATCCGTACAGTTTCCTTTTCTCCTTCAGCAACTTACTAATTACAAAATAAGCATCAGTTAAACATTAAACATTCAACTATTTTCCTAATGATTGTTTTGTAAATCTGACCAATTATATAATTGAAAACATTTGTAGTCTTGCACTGTCAAAATTGATAAAATCTCCTCTAATGTGTAAATTAGTCATCCTTCATCATGTCTTGGATGGTATAATCCTACCTTTTCATAGATGTTGTCAAATGTTGTTAAAATGTATCAGGTTTTGCCATAAATACACACAATTTGTAAAATCATTGGCCTTAAATGAAAATGTTTTTTTTTTTTCTTTTCTTTTTTTCCCCCTAAGCAGACAAAGTGAGTGCAGCGGATTCAGTGCAAATTTGTGAATATAAGCCTAAAGGACAGACAAACTAAAACCCAGTATACAGTATACTATAAAGCAAAAATCTCAATCAGAATGAGAAACCTGACTGAATTCCTGGAAGGACATGTAATGGCCAAACTGAAGAAAATGGGATGCCAGTAGATGAAAACCAGGCGTACACACTATGGAAAGCCGTCAGGAAGCGACATTCACATTATAAAAAAACTTTTACTGTTCTTTTGGTGATAATCCTCTGGATATTTTCTGATATAACTAAAGCCTGTCCTACTCAATGGGTGTTAGTTCTTAACTTTTTATATAGGCTGCAAGCCAGGTGTTATTGTAATAGTGAGGAAGAGAAAGAGCTGTGATCTTTCACAGGTACGCTATGAAATCTTCAAAACTTCAGAATTAACAAAACATTGACAAAATGAATGCTAATGCCATATTAAAACTTTTTAAATGGTTTAATGTTTTGAAAACACTCAGATATTAATATTCTCTGGTCAAATTAGTTGGAAAAAATTCCAAGGTACCATAACCTTCTATTAACAAAATCAAGGAAACTCTATCATTAATGAATACATAGATTTCCAGCCTATTGACTGCAGCTGTTCATACAAGATTACCTGCTCGGTTAGAAGAGGCACGTACAAAACAGAGCATGAGCTTCTACAGTCTCTGATTTGAGAGACTTTTTGTAATATTTTGTAGAAAAATAAAAAGTATATAATTTTTTTTTTTTTTTTTTAAAGGCAACATTATTGACCTTGCCTCTGTTGAGAGGCAAGCTTTAGTGTGCAGGTGAGTGGAATGTGGACACTGGACCATTAATTCATCAATGCAAAGGGGTGGAGTGGTATGGAGGTGAGGGAAAAAAAAAAAAAGGCAGGCATAGCCGGTATCTCCAAGCTGCATTCCAAAGGGAGATGTTTTCAGTTCACTCATTATAGGGAGGTCATTCACGGTCAAGTTCAATGCCATGGAAAAGAAGTGTTTGCTGTGAAGAGCGCCATCCACACACTATGCAGTAAGCTGAGGGAGAATTAGGTGAACTATGTAGCCTAATTTTTTGGGCAAATACAAGAAAACTAGCCCTGTGTGCCATTTATATTTTAAAAAATGGGTGGGGGACTGAGTGAAGCAAGGAGAAAAAGAGGTGGACATTAGTGATTCAGTGGAGTATGGGGGGAAGGTGATGGAAACCATAACAAAGTAAACATGCTATCCAGAAGCACAGCGCTGTAATGATGTTATTAGTATGCATGTTGCTGAGCCTAAATGTAGCCTATAACAGTCCGAGCCCCCTTCACTCGTGGGGCGTTTTTTCCCCTCCCCTCTCCCCCAATAATGGCTTTAGACTCTATTCAAAGCAGGGACCTTCAGAGATCACAGCAAGCAAAAGGACAGGGTTGGGAGATAATGCACATTGGCAAATGGAACATGACCGGCATGTCCAGCATCAACGCAGTCCATTGTGTGGACGGATGATAGCGACTGCACAGAACAACAAAGCATGTCCACAATGGCATAATAAGAGTCGGGCCTCAGTCCACCACAGTTAGCCAGTATAGAGATAGACAGGCAGACAGACAGACAGGCAGGCAAACATAATATCAAAAAGAGAAAAATACATCAGTTTTGGTCCCCTAGCATGCACATTACATAGTGGGCTTATAGAAAGAGGTGGCTGTAGAAGAATGAGGTGGGGTGATAGGGGGAGGGGTTAAAGTTCATTTACATATGCATGTGTATGGAAGCAGCACAATGGGACAGAGTGTGGATGACAAGTGATGCACAGAAACCAGCCCTCCTTAGTTCATCCCTGACCAGATAAACGATAATCTTACAACAAAATTAATTATAGTCATATAATTAACTGTAGTCAGATGCTGTATACTGTAGAGGCATGTCGTGTACATGCCAGATGATGTATCCAAACACATTTTATTCAGCTTAAAGTGTATAAATCAGTGTTAATGTGTATCAAAACTTATTTCACAAATATTTAACCCTGAATATTTTTTTTTTAAAAGAAATCAGGACCCTATCTTAATTCACTGCCTATTAATGAACACTTTTAGTTGCAGCTCTAATTGTATGATAGAGCTCTATGAGAGCCCTTCCTTACAGCCTCAGCAATGTTTGGGGTCTTCTTAAAATAAATATTTAAAAAATGTGCACATGGAAATGCTCTCTGTAGCATATTCAGAGTGGTATTGATTTCAGGAAATGGTAATTTCATTTAGTGTACTAAAACAGTGCTTTTCAAAAAGAAGTGGTAGCAATTTCATGCATGAGGACTTGCAATGCAGCGTTCAAAAAAGTCATCAGATAATTAGCTCTTTTAATGGAAAAAACTGTAGTGTAGGTGTAACTGAAAACTCTGTAACCTGGGATCCTCTTCAATATGTCCCAGTGTCTGCCTAAGTCACTTTGAGGTTAATTTGAAATACCAGAATATTGAGCGCCTATAACATTTTTAACATAAGCATAAATTGGGCAAAGATAAATATAATAGAAGGCCAGGATGGATGCTTGGATGGGTGATGACAGTACTGAACTTGCTGATAGAACTACATGTGCCATTGTTTTCCCATTAATTTTAACCTCAGTGTTTGGATTTTCCATTTACTATGCAGCCTTCCTCCTTGTTTGTGGAAAAGTTTGACTTCTTCCCTGAATTTCTGGAACAAAAAAATGGATGGTTTTGATTTATTTGTTCATGTCTCTGGTCAAAGTGGCAGGGAGTGCATCTTCTGCTCTCAGCCGTGCCATGAATCTCAGGCTTCGCTGGCCAAAGTCAACTGGTTAGGTCTGTTATATAGCCTTGGCAGCAGAATGATTGAGGAAGCCAATAAATTCAGCAGTAGCCCCTACTGTCAGAGGCCTCTGGGGATGCTTGCTCATGTGGACTATAGGCACAGTAGCATGCAGGACACCACTCAGCACTGACCTCCCTTCACCTCAGCACTCACAATTTAGATTCTCCAATCTGGACATAATCAAACTCTCCTCTCTGGTCTGGACACCTGCAACTTAGTGGACTTAAGACATCATCTCTCCAGAAGCCATCGTCTTTTGGAGTCCAGGGCCACAGAGGGAAGTCTTCTGCCACTAAGACCTCCAGAGCTCAGCCTGTTTGAACTAAGCCTTTGAAGGTTTAGCCTTTCAGGGGGCCAGTGACAGCCAGGGCTGAAAGAAAGAGTGTGAAAGAGGGGAAAAGAGGCCATAGCAGTGTGCTGCAGCACACAGGAGTTCTTTGCTGGAGCACGATGCACCATGACTGCAGGGTTTAGCTAGTATCACATGCTGAGCTGAAATGTGACATGTTTTATATTTTATTCCTCTTTTACAGCTTCTGGGTTTTTACCTCAAGCTTTGTGTTGAGCATATATTTTCTTTCTCATCTCTATTTCCCAGATTCTAAAATGTTACAATGAAGGGTTTGCATGTTGTTTTAGTGTGACAGTGATTAACTGCTGATCCTCGCACTGTTGTGTGTGTGTGTGTGTGTGTGTGTGTGTGTGTGTGTGTGTGTGTGTGTGTGTGTGTGTGTGTGTGTGTGTTTGCTTCTTGTATGTATAAAAATGGTCTCTCTCATTCCTCCCTCACACTTTCAACCTCTGAAACACACACACATTCATCGATTGCTTCATGTGTGAAGTTTTCCAAGGGGAAGGCGTCATGCTGGAAGCTAAGTGTTAAGCCACGGTCTGAGTTGGTGTGAAACACACTCTGATATCTGTGGGTCATACTGTCTCCTCTTTCATGAACCCAGTCATACACTCATTCACTGTCTTGACACAGCATTTACAGACTGTCTACTCTTCAAAGCAATTGTTGCTGTCAACATAAAAAGGACAACTAACATCATATGAATATCACATAATTGAATATGTGTAAACAGTCCTCTGTCTGTGTCACGCTGTCAGTGGTTCCACCTGTTTATATTGTTATACTGTGGCACTTGTATCACTGTTGGCCCCCTTTAACAGCACTATGCTTGGATTATGTCCTGCTTCACCTATAAGCTGCTTTTGATAAAAGTGTCTGTAAATGTAAGGATTGTTGTTGCTTTTAGAACGTGGGTGGATTTTCTGTGAAGAGGGTACTAGCAGCCTTGAAAAGATGTAGTGATGAATTATCATGTCATTGTATAAGCCTGGTTTTTGCTTCATCAGAATTGCTTCGCATTTTTCTTGGGAAGAGCTCAAACTAAACTTTTGAAAACTTAGAATGTTGATGTTTTTTTTTTTTTTTTTTTTTGTTGTTGTTTTTGTTTATGTGTGTGTGTGGGAGGGGAGGGCAGTAGGAGGTCCTTACCCATTTGCTAGTCAGGGTTGCTAACATTTGGTAACTTTTTTGACTGCTTTATTTAAAAAAAAAAAAAAAAAACAGCCTAGTGACAAATCTAGCGACTTTTCCCAAGAGGTCCTTGCTGCAGCCTGTAGCGCGATGATGTATTGGATTAGATCCACTATGTTCTGGATGTTGTAACACACATGCGGCATAATAGGTTTCGATAACGTCTGCAGAGACAGTATGTCAGTAAGCAGTTTATTTAGGGTTAAGGGTAGGGTTAAGGTTAGGTTTAGAACATCCAGTACATAGTGGATCTAATCCAATATGTCATCGAGCTACAGGCTGAAGTGAGGACATACTCACTTTTTCAGCAGATGTCAGCTACTGTCCTGTGCTCAATATGGCTCTCCAGCTTACATCACAGCTGCTGATTAGGAGTTGAGGGAATAGGTTAAGGTTGAGGTGAAGACTGACTGAGTTATGTTTGAGCAAACTGATGTTCCCATGGACCAATTACTGATCATTATTGCTTCCCAAAAATGTGCCAAAAATTATGTTAATCTTTTCATAGCTGCAGAGACTACTGGCCAGCTGCTGTAGTGTTTCAGATGTTTCTGTCATGGAGAGTGAGTATTTTGAACAACCTTGCCCCTGAGCCATGTCCAGAGTGCATTTGTAACTTTCTGAAGGCTTCAGATACGTTTGGAATGAAGTATAAACCAGCCTTTAATATTAATGTAGAAATGAAAATCCATGGAAATCAAGAGCGGCATAGTGTGTGTACAGTATGTGTGATTTTTTTGTGAGTGTGTCTGTGTAACTCTGTCATGTTTTGGCCTTCTGAGAGCAGAGTATAAACGATAATGTACAACGGTTAACCTGGGTCTGAGAGGGTATGTGTGCCACTCAGTAGCGCTGTCTATATGACCTGTGTGGGAGCTCAAAGCACACAGAGCAGTGAGCACATGATCAACATTTGCATGAAATTTGAACAGCTTCCAGCAATATCATTTATTTGATACAATCTTCACAAGAAGACTTTGAATTCAACTTAAATAACTATGTGTGTGGAGCCAGTGACTGCAGTGATGGTCAGTGTTGAAAATCCTGAGCCTGAGGGATCATATGGGTCAAGAGCTGTTTCCAGACTAATCTGTCCTCTCTAATTTTATTAAACATGATTTTTCTCTCTCTCTCTCACTGTTTCCTCACCCCTGTGTACATTGCCTTCAATTCTCAACAAAGCACCACTCCCCCTTAGTGTTTACCTTAACAGTCCCAGCTCCTCACCAGAAGAAACACATTTAATTAGAAGGAGTTAAGTTGTGCCTTAATTAAGCAGCAGGCATGCACTCTCTTTGTCACTTGGCTTTTCTCCCTCCTCCTGTTCATAGAACAATGAGCCCTGGTAAAATGTAATTTGCTCTTTGTTAAGATTTTGATTTTGCTCTTTCATGGCAGTTGAAACGGTAAGCGAATCAAAGCTGCACACTCTCTCCTTTCTCTTTTGCGCCTCATCCTTCTGCATCTCTTAGGCTTAAAATATTGTAACCATGGCAGTGACAGTTGGGAATGAAGGAATGAAAGGAACCCATCATTTTTTTCAGTAGGATTAATTTTGAAACATAAGACACGCTGCACGAAATCCTGGTCAAAACCTTGCTGATTCTGGTCCAGCCAGCATATCCACACTGCACAGCTTCATGCAGCATATGATTTGACAGTCTGGTCATTTTTGACTTATTTCTCCATGTGCAGTAATGACATGTTGACATAAAGTGGTTTTCCAGAAGGACAGTGCCTATATTTCAATCAGCATTTACCAAAACACTGGACCATAGTGGACTGGTAAAAGCACGAGTGACAAGTACAGATGTAGGGCCAGACAAATGTAATTTCTCCTGATGTGATCTGGAAACTCCAAAAAAAAAAATTAAACATTTAGAGCAGTGGGGAAAAAAATACTAAGCTCGAGAAAGTGGAAAGGGGAAATCCTCTGTTTGTGTTGTGCACTTTATAAGTCTCTGTTATAGTAGGTCTCAGATGTACTGCTCTTTAGATTTTGATTATATTGTAGAAGTTGATAAGAAGATGTTTAAATATAATTTAAATCTGTAATATAATTAAAAAAAAAAAAAAATCAGTTATATGTGTATGTTTTTTTCTAATCTTCAACTGCCCAGTTTCAGGCCTGCCGCATTATTGGCTGATTGAATAACTGCATGAATGAGCAGGTGTACAGGTGTTCCTATTAAAGTGGCTGATGAGTGTATATATACAACAATCTATAGAGTTTACAAAAAGTGATATGAAAACTAAAAATTACCAGTGATCGGCGGTTCAATGCCTTGTTGATGACAACGGTCAGAGGAGATTGGCCAGACTGACAGGAAGGCTATGGCACCTCAATAACCACTTTTTACAACCATGGTGAACAGAAAAGCATCTCAGAAATGCACAATTTCCAAAACCTTGAGGCAGATGGGCTACTACAGCAAAAGACCACATCAGGTTCTGATGTTTTTCTAGTCTTCACTTATTATATACTATATAAGTGCATAAATTATTCAATTCAATTCAATTTTATTTGTATAGCCCTTTTAACAATAGACATTGTCATGGTGTAGCTTTACAGAAATCTAAATGTTGATTTTGTTACCTAATGAGCGAGCCAGAGGTGATAATAATCCTAATAACTAATAGTTGAGATGACTATGTATTAGTTCAGGAAAGGTAAAGAGAAAAAGTAGGGAGAAAGAAATACATACATAAGTATTGTTTAAAACTTGGAGGTGAATGTTCCACCCGAGTCACATGAGAATTATTTGGTAAATTATAATGCAGGACTTGGAGGAAGACCTCTCCACCTGTGTGTCAGAAACCAGATCTATGTGGCATATAAAGGTGGGAGCATCTGTATTCACTGGCAGCTGACTCCAGACTGTCAGGCAAGTTTGGAAGCTCATATCTCCTGGATGAAGCTGCATGGGATGTGGCTTATTGTAGATTCATTGCCAAATCCCAGCAAATAAAGACAGGGATTAAGCGTTCAGAAAGCGCAGGCTTGGTTGCTGAGGTGCGTCTAACATTCTTAAACTTGTAACATGTTTTCCCTTAAAATGAAATGTGTGAGGAAAGGGGGAAAAACGGGAAATGGATGGATTGCTTTCCCCAAATACATTTTTCCTCCTCTGTTTATGGATGTGTTGCTCCAGAGTGTGGGGTTTTCTGCAACGATGGCAAAAAGAGAGAACAAGGTTTTTTTTTTTCTGTTTTTTTTTGTGTGAGAGTTGAAGGCATTTTTACTCCTCTGCCTTGGAATCGCTGCAGATCTGACGTCGGAATAGTGTGTGTGTGTGTGTGTGTGTGTGTGTGTGTGTGTGTGTGTGTGTGTGTGTGTGAGAGAGAGAGAGAGAGGCTTGTTTTGTTTTGTGGAAATCACAGCAATGTTTGGAGAGACGAGAAGGTCCTGTATCCTGGTATTTCATCCAAATGCAATCCCTCTGATTATATGAAGATTACACAGACATAATGCTACAACAAATCTTTTTTTTTTCTTTATTAAACTTTCATAAAGGTTTATACTGATGATGCATTATGGATGAATCACAAGGTCAGAACAAGATCATAAACTTTAATACACACTATTTCTGGTTCTACCTCAATCTCAAACATGCACATACACTGGAAATCAAATCATGGTCATGCTCTTGTTGTTTGTTGTGTGAGTGCCGAAACCCTGTCAAGTATATATATATATATATATTTCTTTTTTTTTAGTCAAGAGGTGTCCTTTGAACTAATAAGCACAGTCTTGTGTCTCCAAGGCACTGTCAGTGCAACCTTTGTTCATGAGCCGGCAGCTGTGTGGGTTGACACTGAAGAAAAGTCCTGCCCTGGAATGGAAATAGCCATGTAACCTGGTTTCAGGTCAGCAAATGAGTGAAATACATTCACATATTTTTTCTCCTTGCATTAATAGCCTCTCTTGTTCCTTCTTTGAAGCTGGAGATCCTCGCTCTTTTTTTAAAAAAGTGTTTTCCACCAGAGCAGTCACTTCAGTGCCAGCTTCTTAAGACAAGTGCAATATGAGAGGAATTGCAGCTCTGTATAGTTTGGCTGATGTTGTCAAAGAATTCCTCAGATCACTACACACTTTAGTAAAGGGTTTTGCTATGAAAACATTTGTCTCTGGATTTTGAACAGCTATTGCTTGGCCTGTTTTGATCCCCTTTTTTCCTTTTCCAAACCATTACAAATTGAAGACAGACGGAAAAAAAGACAACAGAACAACAATAATCTGAGTGTCCAGATCAGTGTCATATATTGTGTGTGTCTGTGTGTGTGTGTGTGTGTGTGTAAGAGTTATGCCTAGGCTTGCCTGTGTTGGGCTTTGTCTCTCAAACACACATTATTCTGTACCTGTGTTTAAAAAAAAACAAAAAACCCCCCACAAAAAACCCCACCCAGACTCCCTGCCAGGCCCCCCGACTGAGACGCACCGTCAGTTCCACCGAAGAACAGGACTGTACCAAAAAGTAATTCACACGTCTCTTCATTTGAGTTATTTATTTGATTAGGGGTGACGTGGCACTGGAGGCCCGGGAGGTGCGGGAAGGCCAGGTATTTCAGCCGGGACTGGCTGCTCCAACAGGCCTGGCAGAAGGATGAGATTGGGGTCCTGCCATCGCAATCTTCAGCTGCTGCTAGCTCCAGGGGGGAGCCTGCGCCCTCCTACTTTTAAATAGAGAGTGGAATCTTTTATCTGCCTGTATTACTATCCCTATTCCCAAACGCTGCCCAGCTGGCCTGCAGAGCTGCTTCAGCCCAAGTCATTATCGCTCCACTATGACTTGTCACTTTCAGATGACTTGATATATTTAAATGTAACTGGTGATTGCTGAAAAGCAGAAAAGAAATAGATGTATCACCAACTGATGGGGAGAGGTGACATTAATCTAACCAGCGTTCCGCCAGGGCTGTCCTTTTTTGTGTCTTTCTCCTTTAATCTGTCTCTTTCTCTCTGCCTTTTCGCATATCTCTCATTTGGCCACTGTGGGTATGAGGGTGTATGTGTGTGTGTGTGTAAAGGAGTTTTGCATTGAGCTCACAATTGCCTCAATCTGCAACAACGACCTCACAGTGTGTACAGTGTCATATAAATGTTCACACACTGCAAAATGTTTGAGCTCTGGCCCGGTGTCAATGCGAGGCCCTTTGGACTCAAATTCAATTCCACACTTTAGCAAATAGTAAATGAAACAAAGACGTTAATACTTCATGCGTGAAGTTGTGATATAGACATTTATTTGATAGTGTGTGATGTGATCTAGAAGTGGTAGAAAGAGTTAATCCAACAAGACCAGTCATGTCACACCTTTCCCTTGATGCATCACTCCTGCACTGGGTATTATGCCCAGCTGCTGGATAAATCCACTTGACTTATCTGAAGGATTAAATTATTTACACATTTAGAAAAGACTCAAATACGGCCAAGCCCAGCCCCACGGCCTCATGAAGATTTAATCAGCATACTTTCTTAACGAGAGAGCTGGAGCAGAGGGGGAGGATGAGCAAGGAGAAGTGGGATAATGCTGATGTCCATCTTGTTTGTGTCCTATCTGAGAGTAGATGGTAAAAACAGGATGGTGCAAGTGTTAGAAAGTGATTGACACACAGCTGAAGCCTATCCGTCAGATGAATAGTCCCTTCACTTGTCCTGTGCCACATCTGAAGGGCTCTTGTCACCTTGTGAGTTGTCACTTTAAAGACGAATTGTCAAAACAACAGAGGGTATAGTTTGTAGCCATGCACATAAACACCTAGCATTGCTACCTCAGCTTTTATTTCTTTAATATGTCTTATCATACTGTATATACTGTCTTGTTATAGGAATAATGACCTCCATGTCCATGATCCCATCAGCTCTTGGTTATACTCTTTCACAAAGTGTTGACTCTGCATTGCATATACTGTAGTTAGTCTCTGATGTCGCCCAGTCTGTCTGGAATTTGGTCATCAACGTGTCTGAAATTTTCTTCTGAGTCTTTTTATCTTTATTGCTTCTGTCTCATCTAGATGTCATTTTCTCTCTTTATTCTGTCTACATTCTTTTGGCTTAGCGTTTCTCACACTGAGACTGACAGGCCTCAGTATGGTCTTTACTCTTATTTTCATTTTCAAAGCACCATGTTGTGAGTCTGAATCATTTTCTTTGTTTGAATAAATACCTAAAGCATGGTAAACAACCCAAGCAGGGATGTGTTTGGAGGTAAATGCACATGAATCGCATTTGTGCACCATTTTAACTACAGATAGCTTGGACAGTAGTTCCAGGTATAACATGAATGATAGACTTATGTCGATGTGCTTGTTCTAATACTTTATTGTTTCTATATTATAGTCTATCTGGTTTCTTGGTTGTTTATCGCAGCTGTAACTTGGTGTGGATTAATTTTGTATAACTGCATGGTCTGTCATGTGTTATTCCTTATTTATGCCTTATACGCATGAGTTTCCTTCTTTTTGCACTTTACCCATGTTCTTTTTTTATCATTGCACCCCTACTAAACATTTTGTTTGGCAATATTTCTTAGATAAGTGTTTCAAGTCCAGTCCTGAGGGTCACATGTTCTGCACATTTTAGTGCTCAGCCTACCGTAACACACCTGAACCAACTCATAAAGGGCTTGATAACTAACTGATGATTTAAGTGTGGTGCATTAGAATAAGAGAATGACAAAATTAATCCAATTTTTCAGGGCTAGAATTGAGCTCCAAGGTTTAAAATGACAAAATGCTCCAGTGGTCAAAGCTACTTTAGCTACTTTATCTCTTCCTAAGATGGATTTGGACATATTGTTGTCCTGCTCCTACTCCTGTTTTTTTTTTTTTTTTTTTAGTATTCTGATAATGTATGTACATGTACATTACAGCCATGGCCAAAAGTTTTGAGAATGACACAAATATTAATTTTCCCAAAGTCTACTGCTTCAGTGTTTTTAGATCTTTTTGTCAGATGTTACTAACTGTTACTGAAGTATAATCACAAGCATTTCATAAGTGTCAATGGCTCTTATTGACAATTACATGAAGTTTATGCAAAGAGTCAGTATTTGCAGTGTTGACCCTTCTTTTTCAAAACCTCTGCAATTCGCCCTGGCATGCTGTCAATCAACTTCTGGGCCACATCCTGACTGATGGCAGCCCATTCTTGCATAATCAATGCTTGGAGTTTGTCAGAGTTTGTGGGTTTTTTGTTTGTCCACCTGCCTCTTGAGGATTGACCACAAATTCTCAATGGGATTAAGGTCTGGGGAGTTTCCTGGCCATGGACCCAAAATGTCGATGTTTTGTTCCCCGAGCCACTTCATTATCACTTTTGCCTTGTGGCAAGGTGCCCCATCATGCTGGAAAAGGCATTGTTCGTCACCAAACTGTTCTTGGATGGTTGGGAGAAGTTGCTCTCTGAGGATGTTTTTGTACCATTCTTTATTCATGGCTGTGTTCTTAGGCAAAATTGTGAGTGAGCCCACTCCCTTGGCTGAGAAGCAACCCCACACATGAGTGGTCTCAGGATGCTTTACTGTTGGCATGACACAGGACTGATGGTAGCGCTCACCTTTTCTTCTCCGGACAAGCTTTTTTCCAGATGCCCCAAACAATCGGAAAGGGGATTCATCAGAGAAAATGACATTACCCCAGTCCTCAGCAGTCCAATCCCTGTACTTTTTGCAGAATAGCAGTCTGTCCCTGATGTTTTTCCTGGAGAGAAGTGGCTTCTTTGCTGCCCTTCTTGACACCAGGCCATCCTCCAAAAGTCTTCGCCTTACTGTGCGTGCAGACGCACTCACACCTGCCTGCTGCCATTCCTGAGCAAGCTCTGCACTGGTGGTGCCCCGATCCTGCAGCTGAATCAACTTTAGGAGACGGTCCTGGCACTTGCTGGACTTTCTTGGGCGCCCTGAAGCCTTCTTCACAACAGTTGAACCTCTCTCCTTGAAGGTCTTGATGATCCGATAAATGGTTGATTTAGGTGCAATCTTACTAGCAGCAATATCCTTGCCTGTGAATCCCTTTTTGTGCAAAGCAATGATGGCTGCATGTGTTTCCTTGCAGGTAACCATAGTTAACAGAGGAAGAACAATAATTTCAAGCACCAGCCTCCTTTTAAAGCTTCCAGTCTGTTATTCTAACTCAATCAGCATGACAGAGTGATCTCCAGCCTTGTCCTCATTAACACTCTCACCTGTGTTAACGAGAGAATCACTGACATGATGTCAGCTGGTCCTTTTGTGGAAGGGCTGAAATGCAGTGGACATGTTTTTTTGGGATTAAGTTCATTTTCATGGCAAAGAGGGACTTTGAAATTAATTGCAATTCATCTGATCACTCTTCATAACATTCTGGAGTATATGCAAATTGCCATCATAAAAACTGAGGCAGCAGAGTTTGTAAAAATTAATATTTGTGTCATTCTCAAAACTTTTGGCCACGGCTGTAGAGTAAAGGAAGGAGAGTAGGAAAGCTTGTTCGTGGGAGCACCTGAGTCATCTGTTTCTACTCTAGACACTTTTTTCTTTATGGAAAAATCACACACATTTCACACGTGATTATGAAAAACATGTGAAGGTGCAATTGACCATTTTACGACCTGAAACTGTGCATTCAGCACTGCAAAAAATGACATCTTCTATTCAAATATCTTGAATATGGTCCCATTTATTGAGTTTTTCTTATTATTTCCGATGTATTAGGATTTAAATCAATTAAATATAAGATTATTTTAATCTTATATTATATATTATATAATCCATCCATCCATCCATTTTCCATACCCCTCCTGCACAGGGTCATGGGGAGCCTGGAGCCTATCCCAGGGATCCATCGCAGGGCACAATTGCACACACTCACACACCCATTCACACACTACGGACAATTCAGAGATGCCAATCAGCCTACAATGTATGTCTTTGGACTGAGGGAGGAAACCGGAGTACCCGGAGGAAACCCCAGAAGCATGGGGAGAACATGCAAACACCACGCACACAGGACAGAGACGAGAATCGAACCCCCAAGCCTGGAGGTCCGAACGTGCTAACCCCCCCACCATATATTATATTATAAAGAAATATAATGTGAAGTGTCTAAACACTACATGTAAAATTCACATGTAAATCATGTCATTATTCACAAGGGTGTTGATTTCCATATATGATTTATGTTGATGATATTTGGTGTTGTTGTTGTTGATTTCCATTCCAACTCTACTAGCAGCCATGAGTACTGACAACAATAAATGGATATACTGGAATCATTAAATACAGTTTTTTAATGAATAAATGTTTAATATATAAAGGACTTGTGAAGGTGTTGAGTGCCTCTGCATGATCTTAGTGAAAGAAATTGCAGCTTGACCCAGGTTTTTGTGGCACTTTCTTTGTCCACTTCAGACATTTGCTCAGACATTTCAGACTGAACCTACTGTTGCAGAGCCACTTAACCTTTTCAGCAAAACTAAGTGTAAATAAAATATTCACTGTAGTGCCCATTCAGTGTCTTTGAAGCATTGCTGACCCAGATGAACCCACAGATTCCTATAGAATACAGGTTGGAGAAAAGCTCGGTTTATATATAGATAATTTATATATACAGATCTAGTAGATGATTTTACACTTTACTGAATGTTTACAGACTTCTTTTCTTTAAAGACTTTAAAGTTGTGTTATCAGGCATATAAGAAGAAGAAAGAACTCAGTGACTTAAATACACTTATTTTCTTTACTCTGTGTTAGGAAGCCCCGAGCTTGTTGGATGTTTGCAGTGTCGTTTCGTCAGGTCCCTATTGGAGCTTTAATATTAATGCTTCTTGTAATTATCACCTTGTATGCTAATGTGGAAACAACAAACAAGAGTGGCCTAGCGCAAATGAACTCTAGCCCACATCAATGCAATTAGACTCACCTCAACCCGTGCTTTTCCTCACCACTTCATCGACATGTGCGAGCAGCTCCGCTCAAACGTGCTTTGTGTACGGGACGAACCGGAGAAGGCAATGATTAAAGCGCGAGTGTGTAGAGCCACTTTGGCTCGGGCCGTCTGGAGCCCCGCTCAGGTGGAGCAGAAGGCTAATGATCAGATTACAGTGATTGGCCGCATGAAATAAACATGGCGTCGGCAAGGGCGCCTTACCTTCGAGGTTTGTGGGTAAGGAAGTGAGGATTCAGCAGGCTGTATAAGAGTGTTCCCCCCTTCTTCATGTCTCCTGAGGGTTAGGCTGGCCTTTCATGCTAAACACTCTTTCCCTGAGCTGTGCTTTACTCAGCCTGAATCTGTTCAACTGGGCTCTTCAGCGATTTGACGAATCAGTCAGGACACGCTCCTTATCCCTCTTCTCATTAGCTATTCCTTTTCTCTCCTAACCCCCTTTTAACACCTTTATATCCCTCCCCTCATGCACACACACACACACACTCACACACTACATTAAAACACACACACACACACACACACACACATACTGGATATATACAGTATTCCTCCATGGCACTCCTCTCTCTCTTCTCGCACTGTTGATCTGTTTCCCATGCTCTCATTACTTTACTTTCTGAAATAAACAATTTTTTGTCTTTCTAATCACACACATATAGGCCCATGCATGCACGCACACTCACTTTCAGGGCAAAAGGTATTTCAGTGAGCAAAGCAGTCAGAAATGTACAAAGTTGCTTGCAATAATCCGTTCGTTCTGTTCTGTGCTGATTTGGGTACTAAGCCTGTACAATTATTTAAATCCGTGCGTTTAGTTGCAGCATACACCTCGCCACGGGGCTCTGCCTCTGTAATCTTGCCTTTGGCCTTGCATTTCAAATGGAATCAATTCCCATAAGGAATGCATACGAAGAGAACCACTAGTGGCTAATCCGGACATTTAAGTTCGTGTAACTTACACCTGTCATGTTGTCTTAAGCGAGTGGCCATGGCGACTGATAGTCCAACTTCTTCTTTTTTTATGCCTCCGTCGGCTTTTTTATCTCCTACCCCCAACCTTTCCTGAGCTAAGATACGGTGTGTGTGTGTGTATGTGTGTGTGTGTGTGTGTGTGTGTGTGTGTGTTTGAGAGAGAGAGAGAGAGAGAGAGAGAGAGAGAGTGAGTGAGTTGTAGGCTTTGTGTGGATATGCAGGTCAACAAAGAACATACATGAGGGAGAGATCCATGCAAAAAAGAACTGATATGTATTATTTTACAGCTGACAAGCAGGCACCCATGGTTTGATATATTCAAATGTATATTGTGGACAAGGTTTTTTTTTTGTTTGTTTGTTTTTTTTTTTTCTGCAGTTGGGAGGAAGAAAGTTTGTGATTGTGTGTGGGCTTGTTTTTATATCTTGGTGGAGATGTACCCACAAGGATATAAATTTCTGACAGTTTTGACCATGAGGGGACATTAAAAAAAAGCAACTTTCATTTAAAAAAAAAAAAAAAAGACAAAAGGTTTTCCTCTGGTTACTGAGGTTAAGGTTAGGGTTACATTTAGGTGTAGGCATAGCGTTAATTAGTTGCACTAATAATTATGTCAATGGAATGTCCTCACAAGAATAGTAAGTCAAAGTAAGTGTGTGTGTGTGTGTGTGTGTGTGTGTGTGTGTGTGTGTGTGTAGTTATGTATGTGAGAATTGTATAAAGGAAACTGTTCAGTTGGTGCGTGCATAGATTTTTTGCTTTTTTATTAATTATTTAATTTATTTATTTTTGCAATGTGTTTTTCTGGTTATGTATTTATTTCTCTCTTTTTAAAGACTCCATTATTATAGGTTTTGTGATATACCGTATTTGTTCTCCAGTGAGACTTTTACACATTATTTTACAGATTTTATTTGAAAGGCTAAAATGATCCTGAGATTTGATGAAAGCAACACTCCAGCATTTTTAAATTTATAGAGCACATTTATTAGAGTAGATTTATATACTTATTTATTCATAGAGTATATAAATAAGGACAGGTGCTACTCTGTCAATAAATGTATAAAACGTGGCTATTTTCACATTTACACACTTAAAATGTGTAGAGAAAATGTAGAGAATGTAGAGAAAATGTCCTACCAAAACTGTTCTTATATAGTTTTATTCAATGTTCCATTAGCACAATATAAAGTAAACCTTTTTATTTAAAAAAAAATAAAATAAATTGAATTTAAATTTAATTAAATTATTATTATTATTTTTTACGTATGCTACAGATATGGTGATGAAGAAAAAGATGGAGTATTCTTTTAAGGTTATAGTTAGCTGTAGATGGATTTACCATACGAAAAATAGTAATACAAGACTGTTTGTGTGTTTGTTGTGTGTGTGTGTGTGTGTGTGTCCTGCTTTGTGGCTGCAGGCATGTAGAGAGGATCAGCGCAGGACATCTGCACACCAGCCGCAGGTAACATACACAAGCAGCAGCTCAGTTCACCACACACAAACACACACACAAAGAAGGGACCGCTGGGTCTCCCACATCTGTTTCATTACAAACTCTCGCTCTTTTTCACTTTTAACACTCCTCTCTACAGTCTGTTGTGCCAGAGTGCCAGTCCCAGGCTGCTCTGTTGGGTGGGCTAAGAGTGTGTGCGCTGGTCTGTGAAGTTGCCTGTTGCTGGCGAGCAAAGTGTGTGTGTGGTGTGTGTGTGTGTGTGTGTGTGTGTGTGTGTGTGTGTGTGTGTGTGTGTGTGTGTGGGTGGCTGGGGGTAATTGACTGGATGAAGAGGACTGGCTGGCTGGAGCTCTCCTTAAGTCTCTGAAGGTTTGGACTTTAGAGTTAGCGATTGCATGAGCATAGGCAAAGACTGGGCCAAATGCCAGGCATGCATGTGTGTATGTGTGTGAGAGTGTGTCCCCTTCCTCAGAGCAGTGGAGACACCATCTGCCCGCTTGTCCTACAGGACTGGGCCTGTCCCCGTCGGCCATCTCTGTCCAGGCTCAGTGGGTGAGGGACTGCGCTCCTTGTGCCAGGATTTTGGAGGCTGGGGGGCACCAGGCACCGACACTCGGCCCCTCAGTGTCCACCTGCGCCAGGCAGCATGCTCACACTGCCAATGTGGGAAGCCTCTTAGGCCAACACTCTGTCTGTTTCACTCTCATTCTCTTCCTATCTGAACTGGGAACACAAGCTCCAACTACACAGTACTCCAAATCAGGATGTCCTAATTAGATTCATGTTACATGGCGCTAACAAGGCCTGCTGTTTACATGTTGTGTAGAAAGCACCAAGGAACTGTATAGCCTTTAAAAATCAGCATAAAAGACCTTTCCAATATTAAATGGAAAGCTGAGAGCAGTTAGTGGCCTGTTTGTGGTGTGTACTTTAATAGATGGTTAACCATATACATCACCATTATAATCAGCTTTGCTTTCTGCTTTTGGTGCATGGATTTGTGTGTGTGTGTGTGTGTGTGTGTGTGTGTGTGTGTGTGTGTGTGTGTGTGTGTGTGTGTGTTTTCGTGACTCTCTGGTATACAATGGCGTCAGCCTTCAGGCTGACCACTAACAGTTGGCCAAGGCCACGTTTAAATCTCATTCATTCACTCGCTGTCCAACACTGTGGACAGGAAAAAAATGGGCAGTGGTCAGAAGTGCTGGTTAGAGGAAGTGTTGTGAAGTAAAATGTGTGTGTGTGTGTGTGTGTGTGTGTGTGTGTGTGTGTGTGTGTGTGTGTGTGTGTGTGTGTGTGCATATGCAGGTATTATTCATTGTCGCTGGTGAAGTAATATAACATTTACACTTATGTAATTACTTTTGTGTTTGAATTTGCAGTATAATGTTTTTAATAGTTTATTTTTTGGTTGCAATACAACACCTAAAAAATTATAACAATTTGCTGCATTTTTTAATTAATTTTTTTATTTCACATACTTTTGCTTTGGAAGCAATGACTTAGTTGACCAGAGCTGAACAGAGGTATACACACACACACACACACACACACACACACACACACACACACACACACACACACACACACACACACACACACACACACACACACACACACTAATACACTAGATACTATATGTACACTACTGAACAAATTTAGGCCAAATTATCTGACGTTTCTAATTATGAGATTATTATAAAGCAAAAGATTATTACGCCTATCTCTAGACATTTGTTCATTTTCGGTAACCGTTTAATCCTGCTGAAAGTCACAGTGGATCCAAAGCCTGTCCTGGGTACACTGTAAGGAAGAAATACACTCTTGTCCGGAGAAATACACTCCGGATGGAAGCCAGTCCATCGACGCACACCATGCACACACACACATTCATGCATTCATTTACATCTAGGGGCAATTTATGGTAGCCAATCCACCTTCTGGCATGTTTTTAGGAGGTTGGAGGAATTCCGGAGAACCCAGAGGAAACCCACACAGGAAGAACATGCAAAACACAACCCAGGCACTAACTCTAGCTCAGGATTGCACCAAGGACCTTGGAGCTGTGAGTGTGCAACGCTACCCGCTGCACCATCATGACACCCTTTTTTCTAGTCATTTTTAGTAATTACAAGCTTGAAATTGTCTTACTTTTGGCAGATAATTGTGCTTATTTCAAACATTTATTTCTAGACAAATAGTTAAATCAGCTGCTGGGATAAGTTTTATTGTTTCATTTCAAGCTTGAAACTAGTAAAATGTTCAGAGGTCTTTCATTTTATATTTGTTTTGTAACAATCAAATACAAATCAATGAGAAACTAGATAAATTAACATGTATTCAAGATGCTTTCACTTCCTAAGTTTCCTAAGACTCATTTTTGCAGTGTAAACATTTCTTCCTGGCAATCACGTGATTACAAATTAAAAAACTGAAATTATTTTGTAAATAAAAAATGAAATGAAAAGGTACATTTATTTTCGTGATAGCACTTATGCAGTGACTAAATGATTTTGTTGTTTGCTTTTCGTAGTGGCTGCAGATTCTTCAGCTAAGATAGCTAAACTGTGTTGGTTGATTTCACTGTAGACCTGTGAAAGACTTTCATAGCAATTTTTTTTTTCTTACTTTCACTCATTTGAAATTCGTTTTGGAAGATGGGTGGAAACCGGAGAACCCAGAGGAAACCCACATGTGGACACAGGGAAAAAATGCACAGACAGTAAGGAACTGTGAGGCAGCAACGATACCTGAACTGGCCAATTAAAAAAAAAAAGAAAAAAAAAAGATTTAAATAAAAAAAACTTTGTGATTTGAAATTTAATTTAGTATCCATCACTAATAAACATGCATCACATCACATATGGAACAAAGGGACATTAGCTTTATATGATTGCAGATAATTGTGGAGAAATAAAATAATTTATATACGTACAACTCCCTGAAGTTTCTCATTAAGAGCTATGCATTTCCTGAAATACACATTTTCTTCAACAGACAGTCCCTCCAGGATTTTGCAATTTTGCGATTGTAGAAATTAATTCAATATCAAGGAAATGCTCCAATATTCGGAGGAGCTTGCAATTTTTCAAAATTTATTGCAGATTTTCCGCATATTTGGGGCAAGATGCGTCATGTGACATCATCACAACACGCATTCAGCCAAAGCCCTCTTCGATTCATGTGTGTCGAACATGAGTACAGCGAGAAGGTCTCATTTACCAACAAACATCATTGCGAAAGATTGTGCAAAACAATTTCTTGCAATAACAATTTTGCCAATTCAAGTAGTTTTCTGCAAAAAAAAAAGCACAAACAACTCCACAAATTGCATCACAAATTTTGAAAAAAAGCCACAGCAAAATCAAGCATTTTTGGCAGCAACAATCACAAAAAAACTCCTGTACTGACTGATTAGAAGCTAAGTATTTATAAATACATACAGAACCAGAACATGGCAGAAGCAGGATGTACTGTAGCTGTAGCTGTGTCGTATAGGTGAAGCTGTGTCTCACCTGCTCTTGTCTGTGTGTCCATACCTCTGTGTGGGCTGCAGTGGCCACTGACTCATGTAGATGTGCTTTCCAAGAGAAATTTCAGTTTTGTTTTTCTGTGCAGAACCTTGGAAAGACCCTTAACAGAGCCTTATTTTAGATCCAGCGTGTCCAGGGCACAGGGGGTCGCATGGCACACTGTCAACAAATATTTATTCTGAGCTTTGAGAGTGAAACTTTCTGGGTTGTCTGGAAAGATTGGTGGCAAGAGTCAGCCCTGCGGAGTTTTGACCTTGCACAGGCCTTTCTAGCTGACTGAATCGATCTCACATACATATACACATACATGCACAGAGAGAGACAGAGAAATGCAGCTGAGTATTGAAAATACCCCTGTCTGTTGTAAATCTTTTAAGTGGAGCAGTGTGAGTGGAGGCTGTAGGAGGTGGCCGGGCTCTTGGCAGGGCAACCAGGGTGAAGGCTTTGTGGCTGCCAGTCTGGAGAGGTCCATCTCTGCCAGGCAGACGTGGAGGAATCATGCAACTGGCTGTGTGTCACACGACAGATTGAGCTGTCAGCTCACAGCCCGGTCCAAATACAGCCCCCTTTTTGATGTAATGCACATAAATATATCTGAGCAAACGCACTGGATGATGGCCATGCGAACACGGCTCCGAGTTTGGCCTCTTTAGGAGTGCTGGGTAAGCTTTTGCAAGAGTGTGCTCTTTTCCACTGGAGATGAGCTATTGTTTCTGGCTCCATTTTTTGGAGCATCTGCCAGAGGAACCTTCTATAATGGCAGCTAGGGAGGTGATGAAAAGATTAGTATCCCTGGCCTTTTTTTTTTTGCCCTTTTCTTTATAAGATAGAAGATGATCTACCACATATGTCTGCCCTGAGAAGCAGCAAATCTCTAAAGGCTTGAAAAGCTAAAGACTATAGAAGGTGAGTTAAACTAATGCATTGCCATAGATAGTCTACTTGTATATCTTTTATCAAGGTTACTCTGTTTTTTGTCAGTTGACTGAGAATGCCGTTGTTATTGAAAGGATGTTTTGAGCCTCCCAAAGGAAGCACTGCCCTGCTGAATGACCTCTGACCCTTGAGCTCAGTGGTCCAGGGTGAAGTGTTAGTCCAGCTGTGGGACCTGTCAGCTTGTGACTACTGGGATTGTTTGGATTTAAATAAGCATTATTTTCCATCCTCCTTCTTATGTCATTCCTTTACAGTCAAGAACAATGTCAGACCCATGTGCTGGGTGTCAGATCTGAATGTCCACATTGTGTGAGCTGGTGTGGACACACCATACACACCAGCCATATTGTGCATGTAGGGAAAAACACAATCCTTTCAATTACTTCAACTTCAGAGATACAATACGTTCCCATTCACTAGAACTAGAAGTTATATAGCTTTTAGACCAGACATACTGTGATCTCACTTCCTGTTTTTAGGTGAAACCGGTACCTTTAAATACGGTTTTATTCAGTGTTGCCAACTTAGTGGCTTTGTTGTTAGATATTAGACCTCGTTAGTGACCTTATTCTGAAAAGTTTTAATTAAATTTAAACAAATTTAGTGACTTTTGGAGCAGATGTTAGTGGTCCTGCACTTGATATGACTCTCCAGCTCACATCACAGCTGCTGTTATACAGGTTGAGAGGGAGCAGATTTGGTCGACTCATGACCAGTGTGTACAGCCTGACTGAGGTTACACAGGCCTGTGTTCCGGATGACCAATCACTGATCACCGCTGTTCCCAACAACCAATCACTGATCACCGCTGTTCCCAACGACCAATCACTGATCACAATTGCTCCTAATGACTAATCACTGATCACTATTGTTCCCGAAGACAAATCACTGATCACAATTGTTCCTAATGACTAATCACTGACCACCATTGTTCCCAAAGACTAATCACTGATCACAATTGTTTGTCCTACCAATGCACTTCTTTGATCTTCGCTTTAAACTCTTGTTAAAACAAAGTTAATAAAAGCAAGTTATTCCACCTGTAACCATTTCCTAACTACTCAGTAGTTGTGTCTTCAGAAAATATTCCTTCTTCATATAACACATTTTGATATGCAAATGATCATTACAAATCAATGTTGTTGTTCTTTTGGCTGCTCGCCCCAGCGGATCATTGGTCCACACATTTGATTTGGCACAAGTTTTTTTTTTTTTTTTTACACCATTTTATCAGTTCTTGGGACCAGCACTGAGGACAATCCAGTGGCTGGGTTGGTTCCTTGCCTAAGAATCAAGTGGTGAGAGCATGGGAACCTTAGCTACTAGACCACCAGGGATCATGCCGTGACGAATCAAGGTATATATGCAAATTTGTTTATGGCAACATCATGTGAGTTTTTGCGACTTTTTGAGCATGTGTTATCTATGTTATTTTGTTTTTAAATATCCACAGTCATCTTCTTACAAGCATCCTCAGCATAACATTTAAGTAGTGCAACTTAGTCATTAACCACAAGTTGTAATATTTCACCATTTAAAGATGCTAATACTTTAAAAAAACGACATGTATTGCATACTCTGTTCTTTCACTGGTTTCTCATCATCAAGGACCAGTACAGATGTAAATAAATTGTTCTCGTCATATAATTTTTCAGTCATAATTTACACTAATTATAATTTAAATCATAATACAAAGTCAATCTACTTATATATAATGTCCATGACTACTTTATGAGTTGTGTCTGTCAATCACAGCTCTCTATCCCACCTTTCAGGAATGCAGGCATAGACCTGGTCCAGGAGGAAGCCACAGCTCTGTAGGAAGTGTATGCTGGAGCTTAGGAATGTGTAATACATTTTTCAGCCATCTGCTCACGATGGAGGTCTGTTCTATTATATCTTCATTATTCCATATGAACATTATTAATGTGAGATTAAGGAGCAACTAACCTGCCAATAGGAGAGCTACTTTTTTCTGCTTGAGTTGTAGGTTTGATTAAAGGCTATTCTGGGATCTGAAGAGAGAATAATTTGAGCAGCCTAATGCCAAGGCATGAACGTTAAACACGAGCAGGAGCGTTTCATGTTTCTCCATGACACACTGCAATCTAATGGGCCAAAGCCAAGATCCTATAGATTTTCAAGGTTCTCGCCTTTCATTTGTGTGGCTGTGAAATGTCTTGCCATGTATATGTATGGAATGGACAGCTGCCAAATACAGAGGACAAAATTCGGAGTTAACTGTGAGAGAGGCCTTGTCACAATTTATAAACGTGAAAAGTTTCAGAGGGGTGCCCTACCGAGCAATAGGTAGCCCCGTGTGCACAGATCGCCAGTGTGCACAGCCTGAGAGAGGAGTGGAACGCGCCGTATTAACCAACTCTCCCAGGCGCTCTCTAAACACACTTCCATGTCCATGCTATTATCCATTTTTCACGTCCAATTGCTCTGTTATGGTAATCGTCAGAAGCGCACCATGGCGTAATTACTTACAGCTGACTTAAGAAAGGAATATTCCACCCCCCCACGGTCTGACTTCTGGCTTTTTTTTCTGCACTATTAACCCATTCCTGTTTATTAATGCCTTCCTGCTAATGCGCAGAGGCCACTTTGTGAGATCCATCATCATGCGGGGCCTATTAGCAAAATGGCCCCACTATTGGGCAATATTTCTCTGTCCTGCAGCTTTCTTGCCTATCTTCTCTCTGCTTTGGGGTTTAATTACTTCAGTAAATGTACTCCGGTCACATTAACCTCTTGTTGCTCCATGTTACTGAGTGTCCTAGTGTGTGCAGCTAGGAGCAGAGCTTCTTTTCCTGGTAAAACCACTTCAGCGCTGGATTCTTCTTAGAACATTGATACTGAAATGAAAAGAGCAGATCAACACATTAGTGTACATCACTCAATATAGCACATCATTTACATGAAGGCATATGGCTAATACCTCATGGAATGTAATAGATTGAAAGCCGTTAGGGTTATATGTTTGGCAGGTTAAACGTTACATGTTTTAAATCATGCAAGACACAATAAAGTGACAAAGCAATTTATGTTCTCATTGAACAGCCTGTATGTGCATGCCATTGCATTAAATTTTGCAAATTAAGATAATTCCAAGTTTTTGTACGGCCTTTTGCTGAAATATCACTCCGTTTCTCACTTGAGGCTCTCCTCTTCAACTTTCCTGTCCTCAATCATAACCTGAACAATTTTGTATTCACACCAATTTGCCATTTAGAGCAATGCTAATAAGCCCAGATTTTATTGCATTAAGTATTGTCAGTTCCACTGTGCAAGGCAAAGCCTAGATCCAATGGCGCTCCTTTGATTCCCAGTCATATACATCACCTTGCAATTACTGGACCTGGTCTGGAAACTGTCAAGCATGACTGCAGCGTTATTGGAATTATTGCAATTACACACAGGTAATTGACCCGCTATCAGTGAAGATGTTAAATTGTGCCTCAGTGGTGTGAGTCCATGTTGAGCTCATTTCATTCCACATTCCTCTCTCTCTCTCTCTCTCTCTCTCTCACACACACACACACACACACACACACACACACACACACATTGCTTGAGTACACGAGCAGCAGTGGGAGGCAGTAGAGTTATTGCATTATTCCTATACTCTGCACACCAATAAAACATCACTGTAATTCAAATTGTGTGGAAACAAACGTCTTTTTCAGTGATGTCAACTCACCGTCTGTGTGTAATCCTACTTGCCTGCTTGCTTCATTAAAGGTAATATGACTCAGTGTGTGAATGTTTATTTTCCCCAATTCATAATAATATGCGCAAATGAAATGAATCTGTTCACTCACATTACACAACGTACCTGAATTTAGAGCAAGCAGTTTGAAGCATGTTGTACACTGCAATGTTTACCAAATGAAATATTCGTATATAACCAATTAGTGTGCTATTTAAAGGCTTTCACAGAGAAGTCTTGCCTTTAAGAGAAGTTTTCTTAATTTTAATACCATGCCATGCTGTATTTTCAGTTTTATATTTAGAATGCTCTTTGTAAGCATGTTACCGGGTTTGCTGACATGTGTTTTTAAGATGGTTCAGATTTTAACATTGAAGTGGCCAAATTTGGGTGGTCACAGTGGTGCAGCTAGTAGTGTTGCGGTCCCCGGTTTGATTCTGAGCTCTAGTTACTGTCTGTGTTGGGTTACTGTCTATCTTCCTATGTTCTTGTGGGTTTCCTCCAACTGTCCAAAAACATGCAGGTAGGATTGGGTATGTTAAATTGCCCCAGGTCCTGAATTTATGTGCACATCCCATAACACATATTCACTAGCATGTCATCTGGGCTGAATTTTCCCACCATGTGCCCAGTGTTTCAAGGTTTCACTTCAATCCACCATGACCCTGGCGAAGATAAAGTGCTTACTAAAGACTAATGAATGAATGTAGAGAATCATTTGTTTAGTTGAAGAACCCTTTATGAATGTCTTCTCCTGGTCTAACCAAGCTGGACCTCTTTGTGTTAAGCATGTGTTAGCATCATTTTGTTTTTGCTCAGCATTGTTTCATTCCAAAATCACTGTAAATAATATCAGAAATGTATTTATACTTTCATGTAGTACTCTAGATAACATTTACAACTTTTTGTCCAAAAACGAAGCCTTCCAAAGAACTGATAGCTGATGCTTATAGAACAGCAAAACTTTTTAAATGGCATTCACAGCAGCACTTAGAGAACGTTGACCATTATCTCTTGCGAGTACAGTCCCAGTGCAACCCCCTTCTTGTCCGAGTCATCCTTCATTACTGTCACAAGCAGAAGTCTCTGCATCAGAGATAGAGAGAGAGAGACAGAGATGGAGAGAGACAGAGGGAGGGGTTGGCAGTACAGCCAATCAACTTCCTCTAACTCACATCTGAATTAAGCTGTGCAAAACAGGCCCCAGGGTTGGTTGCTAAGCACTGAGATGGGCTCGCCAATTTCCACTGGGAGCCAGAGGACAGCGAGACGCTCTTTCTTTCTTTCTTTCTGTTTATTTATATATTTATTTATTTCATGGACACTAGGAGCAGAGAACATGGCGAGTGGACCCTGTAATAAAGAGGGTTACTCTGGCTGAATATAATCCTCAGCTCTGCAGAAGTGGGCATGGACACCGGGCATTATAATTAAAATGTGTCTGCATGCACACAAGGCCATGATGTTGAGCCTTTCCTCACTGCAAATGAAAGTCACTGTTTACAACCTGTATTTTTTTATAGTGCATCTCTGGTCTTCTGTTCCCTGTGAGTCTTATGGAGGAGGGTGCATTATATTCATGCTGGACTATAGATACAGTTCAATTCAGTCAGCATCTTGTTGTGGCCAAGGGGCCAAATTAAGCCCTTTGTGTGATCTGTCTCCATGACGATGTTTTGGTAAACTTGGGCATGTTGGAGTGTGAAGGCGGTGGTTGTTGCAGGAGAGCACTTGAGCCTTGCTTGTCTTCCTGCAGATTTGTTTAAATGTTTTCTGTGGTGTGGTTTTTAAGAAGGCTGAACTCACTCTAGGGTTTAGGGTTTAAGCCTCTCACAAAGACGCTCCTGCTATTTTTTCTCTCTGTTCCCATTTTTTGACAGTATATGAGAAGTAAGCAGCCTCTGCAGCATCAGCACTTTTCCCATTCCTGGGAATATGCAAATGGCAAATGACACACATGCACCGAAAATTCACCTGACTAGACAACTACAAAGTTGTCTTTTTTTTTTTTTTTCTTTGTTTAGTTTTTCTTTTGGATTGAAATGCCTTGATTTATGATTTTTTTTTTGCAGGTTTATACCAATTGTTTTATATTGGTTGGGATGTAATTAAATATACATCCAGGGCACTAAATTTACAATATAAAGCAACTATGGTTTGTTTTTCAGGATAAAGCACAGGGGTATGCAAAGAAGAAAAAAAACCTGAACAAAAAATATTTAATAAAATATAGATTCATAGACTCATAAATGATCTGATGAATCTATAATAATCTACAGTGCCCTCCACTAATATTGGTACCCTTGGTAAATATGAGCAAAGAAGGCTGTGAAAAATTGTCTTTATTGTTTAACCTTTTGATATTTTGTTCAAAAAAATCACAAAAATCCTCTGCTCTCATGGATATCAAACAATTGCAAACACAGCACAGGTTTATCCAAATATATATATATTTGGATATTTAGATATATTTGTTAAATATAGGTGTGCAATAATTATTGGCACCCCTATGAATTCATATGAGAAAAATATATTTGAAGTATATTCCCATTGATATATATTTTTTAGAGCAGGACAATGATCCAAAACATACATCAAAATTAACACAAAAATGGTTTACTGAGCACAAAATCAAGGTCCTGCCATGGCCATTCCAGTCCCCTGACTTGAAACCCATAGAAAACCTGTGGGGTGAACTGAGGACAGTCCACCAGCGTGGACCTTGAAATTTGAAGGATCTGGAGAGATTCTGTATGGAGGAATGGTCTCAGATCCCTTGCCATGTATTCTCCAACCTCATCAGGCATTATTGAAGAAGACTCCTAAGAGCTGTTATCTTGGCAAAGGGAGGTAGCACAAATAAACCTATATTTAACAAAGATATATATATATATATATATATATATATATATATATATATATATATATATATATATATATATATATATATATATATATATATATATATAGATAGATAGATAGATATAGATATATTTTTGATAAACCTGTGTTTTGTTGCAATTGTTTGATATCCATGAGAGAAGAGTATTTTTGTGTGTTTTTTGAACTTCTAAGCAGCAATAAAGTCTTATCAAGCTCGTAATAACGTACAGAACCCACCTGCCATTTCTACTGTCCCAGTAGATGCCTCACTGCTAGGTGATAGGCCTGCTCTAAAGGTAATAAACAGAATTATATACATTTGACCATGTGACTTGTTTCAAATTGTATTTTAAATGAGAGAAACAATGCCAAATTAATTGCAAGGGGTTACTCTATTCTCTCATGTATGACAGGAGCAATGAAATTCCCTGGTAATTAAAAGAAATGAGAGCAAAATTGGTCATTTCTATTGAAAGAAGTTGAGAACAAAAATCAAATGACAGCATTCAGAGTAACAATCATAGCAGCGCAATTAACTCCTGCCAGATTCTGAAACTTGGGCTATTTTTCTTATTTAATTCATTAGAAGAGGCCACAGCACCACACTCACTCATGTCAATTCGGCATAATTACCTTAAAGCAAAATCAAAGTAGCCGCTATCTGACATTGTTCAACGTGGCTCATCGCTAAATTTAATTATGAGTTCATTTGAATAAATCCAATTTTAGATGAAAAGAGTCGTTTATAACTTTAAGCAAACGTGTGCACGTCTTAATCATTAGCCACATTGGATGGTGACAGGTCATTTTAAAGCAGTTCTTCCTCACCTCCTAAAAGCATAAAAGGTTCTGTCAGAATTCTTGATTTGAACTTTTGTGGCTGCCGGGAATTTCATTTTTTTATGTGAGACTCTTATTTTGTTGTTTTTGGTGTTTTGTGCTTCTCCAAATGGATCAGGTGGAAGGCATGCCTTTATCACTGATGTTATAAAATAATTCTATTATGTGTAATGCTGTGTATTCTTGTACTTACAAACAATTTTTACCTTGTAGCTAGCCATACCCTCTGTTCAGTGCCTCCGCTGGTTTTGTTTGTTTGTTTGTTGCAGGGTTTGTTTGCACTGCTTAACTCCATAGAGAGGTAAAATTGAAGAAATTAAACCCACAAAGATGGCTTTTGCACTCTAGAGCATTATAACTGGCCCAGGACACACAAACCTGACTGGCCAATCATTATGCATTAAACTAGGGTGTAATTGGTCACATGTGAGTTCTTCTGTAAAGCTGATGTCTGTGGAAGCAATGTCCCCTTATGAATCTGGAGTGATCAGTGATCAAATCTGGCTCTTAAAAAAATAATAAAATACAGGATGGAGAAGAGTGGCTTTCTTTTCTCTTTAGGGAGACCTGTCTGTGACCTCAGTGCTTTTTATTTTTAATGGAGGTAATATCTAGTAAGGTGTTCTAAAGAAGAACTTGGGATTTTTTTTAATTGCCAAAGGCTAAATCTGCAGGACTTGCTGATATATAGCGTTTGCCCGGAAAGTGAGTAAGTCTTTTATCTCGACTGGATGTGCTGGGTATTGGGTTGATGCAGTGTTTGTGTAGTGTCTGTGAAGTCAGAGGACTTGCTCCTCCACACTGTTGCTCTTGGCTCCATCCACTGGACAATGGTAGGGTGAGAACACTGTTGTTTTTCACTGAGAAATTCTTTCCTATAATTCGGTGATGAAGAGCCAAAGGAGGTGGGGGAGATGTCAAGGCCGTAATGTGTGGGTGACATATAGAGAAAATACTAGGCCTCACCTCAGGCCACCCCACGGTCTCGGAGAAGAACAAAAGCGAGCGAGAGTATGATAGAGAGATGTCTTTATGATGAGGGCTTCCTTTCCTGGCCTTCTCTCCTCTTAACATCCATTAATGCTGATGTTCTCTTTGTGCTGGGCCGCGTGACCTGAGCTGGATGCATTAAGCAGATGTTCGACAGGACCGACAGGATTAGTCTGCTGTGGACTGATGAACAATTCTCTACAGTCCTCCGGAAACCCCATGACCAACCTCCAAGGAAACGCGATCTACTGTGTCAAGCATAAATTAAACAAAGGGCAGTTATGGATTCCTCCCAATGATGAAATATTGATTCATATATTTTTTTTTTACTCCTCTAATCTTTACAAGATGATCTGCTTCCCTCTTTAGCTCATGCCACAAAGGCTGGAGTTACTGTATATTTCATTTGAGAATGAGTTCCACGTAGAGCGTGAACAGTCCCTCTCATAGATCTTAGGTGTTGGAATAGGTGTTCATGGAGAGGAGAGTGCTGCACTGCATTAGATCAGAGCAGAAACTGGACAGCTTCATCAAGATGGCTGCCTGGGCATCTTGCGATAATGCTACGTCTCGGGCTACATCTGCGCCGGCTTTGCTCTGGGGTGGGGGTGACTCCTGACAGAGGGATCCTGTTGGTCACTTATCTTATTAATTAGCTTTTCGCTTCTCCAGCATTCTCTATCTCCATGCCCTGGTGACAGATCTGCTCCCGAGCCTGCTGCGCTACCGCCGCATTGTTTTTCCCCCACATAGCGGGATAATTAATATGTCCGGTCCATACATATTTCATGCTGTTTGCTTGAAAACAGTGAAGGAGAAGAGAAAAGAGATTCTATGAGAGAGAAAAAAAAAAAACAGGAGGGAAGCGGAAAAGATTAATTAAAAAGGGGGCAAGAAGGATCTGTCCTAGGACAGAGCCCAGAGCTGCTGGAAGTGGCGAGCTTCATTTAAATAAGGTCTGGCGTCAAAGAGCCGCCTTTATAAATGCATGAAGGATAACTAGTCCGCCATATTAGCGAACACACCATCTATTCTCGCTCTGTGCATTATTTGTATTCAAGGTTTTTGAAATGACATTGCAATCTGATGATGCACCATCCCATTATATTGTCGAGCAGGACAAATATCCCGGCGTTT